>JABXJD010000137.1:722500-1182500 GCA_013375575.1 Percina caprodes | reverse complement strand
GGTTAGTCAGGAGACAGATGAGATAGATGAAATAGAAAGCAGGAGATGAGAGTGAAGTAAAAAGCACAAAGTGGCAAATGGGTGCAAACAAATGACAAGATGCTACAGACAAGCAAAGCAGGTAACAAAAATAACAGCTAAGTCTAAGTTCCAAATGCTTCTAAAATAAAACAACAACACAGTAGAGGGAAACAGAAAGGGATGGGTTTGAAAGAAGGGCTGAACGAAAGAAAAAAAAACAGAAAAATAACGGATGTGATGGTGTGGTGAAGAGATATAACTCCCTGGGACTCAAAGCTAAATCTCCCTCATTAGCATAGTAAGCCAATTAAATATTAATTGGGATAAATGTTAGAGGAAGGAAGCCATAAGCCTGACTAAAATATACTTTCTTCCTGTTGTTTGTTTCCCTCACTGATGTGGAAGTTAATTGAAATTTACAAAAAACATTTACTGTGGTGAGTTTTTTATTTTTAAAGATATTTTACTGTACTTTTACAGTAGATTTTTGTGCAGTGAACTCCAGAATATCATTTGTCATATATCATATGTGTTTAAAACCACCAGTGGAGGAAGAAGTATTTAGTCTTTTACTTTAAAAAGTACTAATACCACACTGTAAAGATGGATAGATAGATAGATAGATAGATAGATAGATAGATAGATAGATAGATAGATAGATAGATAGATAGATAGATAGATAGATAGATAGATAGATAGATAGATAGATAGATAGATAGATAGATAGATGAAGTTGAAAATGGAAAGACTCAAGTAAAGTACAAATACCTTAAATTTGTAAGTACAGTACTTGAGTAAATGTACTTTGTAACATCAACTCAAATGTCTTTTAAGTTTAATGGGTGTCGACCCAAAAATCACATAATTAGCAAATTAAGTCATCATCACTCACAAATAAGTGTGTTATATTTTGAATTATACATAGCAGAAGGTATTTAAGGCACTGCTCCAAAAAAACAGAGGTGTATACACCCGAAAAATGCACTTAGCAATGCGAGGCGCTCAGCAATGCAAAAGCAGCAAGCAAAACGCTTTACTCTCATTGAAAACAATTACTAAAAGCCGCCCCAGGCAAACACGCTCTGTTATATCAGGGCCAAAGTGACCAATCGAATTAAGTTAAACCACGACATTACCAGGATACTCACATTTTCTACTTTACTAAAAAATTGTAGGGTTTATTGTGGCAGAAGAATGAAGTAGTATGAGTACAATAACTGACCCTACAAGTAATCCAACAACTGGGGCGATTTTCTCAACTGCGCTGTAACCACAATGAGCATACAGGTTTCCTTTCTTTCTCCAATACGTGGCCTTAAAGTACACACATGCAAAATGATGTAATCCATAATTGATCAAGTGCTGAGGCATTATATACCAAACATTTGCAGTGGTTACAGCCCTAATCACTAATGTGAAGACTTTCTTTTTTTAAAGTGAATATGTTGTACACTGCAGAAAGAAAATATGCACATAATATAAGGGAGGGAAAACAGTTGGATAAATAAAAGTTAAATAATAAAATAGTGATGGGAAAGAGCTACAGTAGGAAAAGCTGTTATGGGAATGAACTGTACAGTGGAGGAGAAACTATTCTAAGCAAAAAGCTTAGACGCTGTACTCTTGAACCTCACATTCATCTGCTATCACCTGGGACAGTTTGGGAAGAAAGGCTAAGGGCTGTGTTCTTTTATATTATGATGTAGGTGTGTGGGATGAAGTGGTGTCACCCTTTTTGCATTGTGTCTAGGACTGGCAATGCCTGTCGGTTGGTCGGTCTATTGGCCAGTCCACTACTTTGTTCCAGACTGAATTATCTTGACAACTATTGAATGGATTTCCATGAGATTTTGCACAGACATTCATGTCCACCTCGGGAATAATGGAAGCATACAGTATGTGTTATGAAAACAGGATGCACTGTGGTTTTGTCAGCTTAAACACAGGCTGACAAAAGGAATCAACTTTGGGCTTTGTTGTCTTGTAATAGAAAACAACAAGCACGTCTTGTTGCCATTGCAGTACCAGTGATATCAAAAGTCTTCCAAGATAACATTTTCTAGTAGTGACGCACCAATGTGAAAATTGTGGCCGATACCGATAACCAATATTAATATTGCTGTTATGGCAGATACAATATTTACTGATGTCAATATCTCTGTATAGAAAACACATTTTTCACTAGCATGGACCATGCCACAACCATGTGTTAGTTAAAGATTTAATTAACATTATAATTGTGCAGATGAACATTATGAATGTACAGATAGATAAATTGATGTGGATGTCGTCTGATGGCTGGTCTGGGAGGATGTATGATGACCGGGTGGAGGAGACTCAGAGTGGGGGTTCCGTCTCAGTAGCAGTTTTCCCCCGAATAGTTTACAGACCCCCAAAAGTGTCAGATTGTGTAGAACTGAGTTGTGCGTGGGCTTGACGGAGATCGTTGAGATTGTTTGTGAATGTAAGATCGGTATGCCTGGGATGACCGGTGGCCTGGAAACTGTATGGTTTGGTTTGAGATACCTGATCTGGCGGCTGTGGATGTTGCGCCGATGCGGAAAGAGTGGTTGGAATAATGTTTGGGTGATATGGCTGAAATGCAGAGAATTCTGTTCAGATGTTTCTGAAACCAGAATTAAGTGGCCTTTTTGGAATAGCGAAAAGTGGGTGTTGTGGAGATGCCTTGGCGGCGATGTATTTGATTAGTGGCTCGTAGGGTTGAGGTAGGAGCTGAGGTGGAAAACATAAATGGGGAAGGAAACTTCTAAGTGTGAATATGAGAGAGTTTGAGGTGTGGATGGTGATTTCTGGTAAACCAGGGATGACGAGAAGGATTATAGACAGATGAAGTCAGTGCAAATTCTGAACACCTCAAAAGCTGAAAAAGCTTTGAATGGAATGAGCATGGGTGATGAACTTGCAGATGGACGTAACGTCCAGAGAGGGAAATGGAAGCCGATATGTGGCTTAATGTGCCTTAAAGCAATTCCAGCCAGTTAAGTAGGCTGAGAGAGTGCTGGGCAAGACTGTTGATGATGGCGTCTTGTGAGGCGTAAGAGGTTTCTCAGGTGGTGTGTTAGTTGAACGTTGTGGCTTAAAACGGTGGCGCTGGTGTGGGGTAAATGTCCGATTCTGGAGCCGAGTGTCTGAATTTCTTTATTTATGATGTCTGCTACTGCTGTGTTGTCGGAGTAAATGAGTATGGATTTGTGACCATTCGTGCCCCCAAAGTACAGGAGCCACGACAATGGGGTATAGGTCATGGAGTGTTGACAAAGGAGACCCGGACTCTGTGCCCAATCACAGAATTCCGAGGGCTGAGCGAAAGCGAATCATCAACCCCGCAGCAACCGCCAAACCCACGGAGGGAGCTGCGTCATGTACAGCTGAATGACAAAGTCCACATAGAAAAAGGAAATGCTGTTCCGAGGAAAGAGGGGATGGCAGCGGCATTGGATGAAAGGTTAGACAAAAAGGAATTTGCTCACAGAACTAAGCAAATGGCAGAATTGAGATGCCAAATGAGCGCGAATAACAGGCGCTTGGAGCATCTGACTGCAAGAAGAAAGTTTAACAGGAGCAGAATGATGAGCTTCCCCTTCTCCGAGGGCAGCAACGCCAGAAATGACAATGAATCAGGTTAATGCCAGAGAAATCGATGTAGGTGCCAGGCCCAGAGGTTCTCTCATTGGAGAGAAGGATGGCGAGATTGTGAAAATCTGGGCTAGCAACGGAGGCTAGGAAGAGCCGGTACAATGCAGTGCTGGTGTCACTGAGGTACTGAGTTTATGCGCTCATGCAAAAACAAACATCCTGGCCGCCACACTCACATCTTCTTCTTCTTCTTCTTCTTCTTCTCTATTTTGATATCGGAACGATACCGATGTGTAAAAAATTTATCATATCGGTCGATATTATAATGGCGGCCAATATATTGTGCACCACTATTTTCTAGTAAGATACACTGTTCATATTTTAGCCATTAAATACACTGCCTTTATTAAAAATTTGGATTTATTTGGTTATAGGTTCATAGTTCAATCATTTGATCAACACACTGCATTTTTGTTATTTGAAAGAAAATCTAATCTTAATTCAGTAAAAGAAAAGACATGAGATTCAGTGCAAATTAAATAACAAATGCATGTGTTTTTTGTGTGTGACCCATAACATTTCAGTTGAGAGAGTGACTCAAACTGTGAGTGGGGGCAACATTGCTGCTTTGTAACACTCATAACCCCAAAGTGTTCCTCTCAATACTATTGAGGTCACTGGAATTCATTCTCACTGAACTAAACTCTTAGATTCATGGTCTAATGGATGGAGATACACACACACACACACACACACACACACATAAAAGAGTAAAAGTCAAAAAGGGAGCTAAGAACACAGTTTACAGAATGCCTTTCTACCTGTAATCTGGGTTTAAATGTACCTTGTCCATGAGGGAGCACACACCAAAGCTCATGCAACCCAGCAGCGCACTCATCCTGTTGATACAGAGAGCGACACAGAGAGAATACATAAGTAGGATTAAACAAAATCAATTAATACCATAAAGTAAGTCAGTAACTGAGTTAAAGCCTGTGTGTCATCTACAGTGGTGTGAAAAAGTGTTTGCCCCCTTCCTCATTTCCTGTTCCTTTGCATGTTTGTCACACTTAAGTGTTTCGTAACATCAAACCAATTTAAACAATAGTCAAGGACAACACAAGTAAACACAAAATGCAATTTGTAAATGAAGGTGTTTATTATTAAAGGTGAAAAAAAATCCAAACCATCATGGCCCTGTGTGAAAAAGTGATTGCCCCCCTTGTTAAAACATACTATAACTGTGGTTGTCCACACCTGAGTTCAATTTCTCTAGCCACACCCAGGCCTGATTATTGCCACACCTGTTCACAATCAAGGCATCACTTAAATAGGAGCTGCTTGACACAGTAAGGTCCACCAGAAGATCCTTAAAAGCTACACATCATGCAGAGACCCAAAGAAATTCAGGAACAATTGAGAAAGAAAGTAATTGAGATCTATCAGTCTGGAAAGGGTTATAAAGCCATTTCCAAAGCTTTGGGAATCCAGCGAACCACAGTGAGAGCCATTATCCACAAATGGCGAAGACATGGAACAGTGGTGAACCTTCCCAGGAGTGGCCGGCCGCCCAAAATTACCCCAAGAGCGCAGCGACGACTCATCCAAGAGGTCACAAAAGACCCCACAACAACTGCAGGCCTCACTTGCCCCAGTTTAGGTCAGCCTTCATGCCTCCACCATCAGGAAAAGACTGGGCAAAAATGGCCTGCATGGCAGAGTTCCAAGGAGAAAACCACTGCTGAGCAAAAAGAACATCAAAGCTCGTCTCAATTTCTCCACAACACATCCCCAAGACTTTTGGGAAAACATTCTGTGGACCGATGAGACAAAAGTGGAACTCTTTGGAAGGTGTGTGTCCAAGTATATCTGGCGTAGAAGGAACACTGCATTTCATAAAAAGAACATTATACCAACAGTAAAATATGGTGGTGGTAGTGTGATGGTCTGGGGCTGTTTTGCTGCTTCAGGACCTGGAAGACTTGCCGTGATAAAAGGAACTATGAATTCTGCTGTCTACCAAGAGATCCTGAAGGAGAATGTCCGACCATCTGTTCGTGTACTCAAGCTGAAACGAACTTGGGTTCTGCAGCAGGACAATGATCCTAAACACACCAGCAAGTCCACCACCGAATGGCTGAAGAAAAACAAAATGAAGACTTTGGAGTGGCCTAGCCAAAGTCCTGACCTGAATCCTATTGAGATGTTGTGGTATGACCTTAAAAGGCCGTTCATGCTCGAAAACCCTCTAATGTAACTGAATTAGAACAATTCTGCAAAGATGAGTGGGCCAAAATTCCTCCAGGACGCTGTAAAAGCCTCATTGCACATTATCGCAAACGCTTGGTTGCAGTTGTTGCTGCTAAGGGTGGCCCAACCAGTTATTAGGTTTAAGGGGCAATCACTTTTTCACACAGGGCCATGATGGTTTGGATTTTTTTTCACCTTTAATAATAAACACCTTCATTTACAAATTGCATTTTGTGTTTACTTGTGTTGTCCTTGACTATTGTTTAAATTGGTTTGATGTTCCGAAACACTTAAGTGTGACAAACATGCAAAGTAACAGGAAATGAGGAAGGGGGCAAACACTTTTTCACACCACTGTAACTCAGGTCTGACATCTAAAATGTTTTTTATCCACCAAAAGCGTTGAAACCCCCACAGACCTAATCACAAATATAAACCTATCAATGTGATGGTTTTATAGTGTTTTTCATCTTAGTGTCAGCTTTTGTCAAACATAATCTTGTCCCACATTACAATACAGAGTTATTCATTACAAAGAAGATGGGACAAAGTTGATCTCTTGGGTGAAATCTGTGTTGTTAGAGGCATAGTAAAATATAATGAAGATAAACAAAACAATAATAAAAAAAAAAAGTTTAAAGCAGTAAAAAATGTCTAAAATATTTTTCATGAATGTGTTTTCACCATTTCAACATACTGACAATCGACACATGTATATTATGAGTTATGGGAGTCTGTGTGTGGTGGTGGCAGAGGGTGGGGTGTTTAATTATGCATAGATGAGACAAACAGTTCTCGACAACCTCCCAGCTGGACAGGACTAATGCAGCTGCGGATTCTGTTTTAAGGGCAAACTGGCCGTCAGCACAAATAAACACCTGAAATGTTTCTTGGCTCCAGTGACCGAAAGAGCTCAGCTGCATTGACAGAATGCAGTAAAAACAATGTTGAGTTAATAACAGATCGTTCTAACAGAAATTCCAGCTAGCGCCTCTGTGAGGCTGTGCAGAGTGGTGCTATGAGCTAAATGCTTACATCAGCATGCTAATGATGTCAATGGCATGGTTAACATGCTGATGTGAAGCAAGTGCAAGCATTTTGAGCATCGTATATTAGCATGATAGCATGACAACATTTGACAATTAGCATTAAACACAAGTACAGCTGAGGCTAATGGAGATGTCAGTAGTTTTGCATGTATTCAGTCATAAGTATTGGATAAATTCAACTTTTCAAAGTTTTTTTTGTTTTTCCCCTTTATTAGATAGAGAGACAGTGGACAGATGTAAAAGGGGGAGAAAGATGGGGTATGACACACAGCAAAGGGCCGCAGGCTGGATTCAAACCCGCCGCTGGAGGAGTCAGCAAAATGGGGCGAGCACACTTACTGAGTGAGCTATAGGCCACCCCGATAAATTCAACTTTTGAGCTGATGATGGCGCTGGATTAAACGTGAAGGCATCATCAAAAGGATTACAATTTGTCCTGAAATTGGATGACTGTACTAGATTTTCATCCAATTGTTGTTGAGACATTTCACTCAAAACCACAACCTTGTAGTGGTGCTAGACTAAAGGTCAGAGGATCTCGTCCACCGGGGTAAACTCCAACGCAGCGGCACTCAGCCGGGGGCTTGTGAGTATCCCCACACCCACCTGGCACCTCACACCATGGGCAACTCTGGAGTAGGGCAGAGTCCAACCCCTATCCAGGAGTATGGCTCCAGAACCGAGACTGTGCGTAGAGGTAAGCCCCACCAGATCTAAATGGTAGCGCTCCACATCCTGCACAAGTTCCAGCTCCTTCCCCCACAGAGAGGTGACATTCCACGTCCCCAGAGCCAGCCTCTGCCGCCCGGGTCTGGTCTGTCGAAGCCCCTGACCTTCGCTGCAACCCATGTGGCAGCGCACCCGACCCCATTGGTTCCTCCCACAGGTGGTGGGTCCATGGGCTGGAGAGAGAGGTTTGTTTCATCTGATCTGAGGCCGTATGTTTTGGACACAGGGTGAAGAGAGGGTGCTGTGGTCTTAGGGTCTTAGGTGCCTCAAGGGGCGGTAACCCACAAACACCTTGGTGGACACCGGTAGTTAGGGAAGAAGGAGTCTTTCCGGGATTTGTTATCCTAGAGGACTCCAGAGGCAGTTGCAAGGTACCGACGGGCTCGAAGTGCTGGAGCCTCTGCCGTGACAGAGGCAAAGCAGCGGGTGTGGGAGAAGTTCGGAGAAGACATGGAGAAGGACTTTTGGTCGGCACCAAGGTGCTTCTGGAAAACCGTTCGCCACCTCAGGAGGGGGAAGCGAGGAATCATCCAAGCTATGTACAGTAAGGATGGGACGTTGTTGACCTCAACTGAGGTAATAGAGCGGTGGATGATGGGGGATTGTCGTCAATTTCCCTGGTGGAAGTCGCTGAGGTAGTCAAACAACTCCACAGCGGCAAAGCCCCAGGGATTGAAGAGATCCGTCCAGAAATGCTGAAAGCTCTGGGTGTGGAGGGAATGTCTTGGTTGACACGCCTCTTTAACATTGCGTGGAGGTCTGGGACAGTGCCTAAGGAGTGGCAGACCGTGGTGGTGGTTCCCCTCTTCAAAAAGGGGGACCAGAGGGTGTGTGCCAATTACAGGGGTATCACACTTCTCAGCCTCCCTGGTACAGTCTACTCCAAGGTGCTGGAAAGGAGGGTTCGGCCGATAGTGGAACCTCGGGTTGAAGAGGAACAATGCGGATTCCGTCCTGGTCGTGGAACAACGGATCAGATCTTCACTCTTGCTAGGATCTTGGAAGGAGCCTGGGAGTATGCCCAACCAGTCTACATGTGTTTTGTGGATCTGGAGAAGGCGTATGACCGGGTTCCCCTGGGATAAACTGTGGGAGGTGCTGTAGGAGTATGGAATGAAAGGGTCCTTTCTCAGGACCATCTAATCTCTGTATGACCAAAGCGAGAGATGTGTCCGGGTTCTTGGCAGTAAGTCAGACTTGTTCCTGGTGTGGGTTGGCCTCCACCAGGGCTGCGCTTTGTCACCAATCCTGTTTATAATATTTATGGACAGGATATCGAGGCGTAATCGGGTTGGGGAGGCATTTCAGTTTGGTGGGCTCAGGATCTCATCGCTGCTTTTTGCAGATGATGTGGTCCTGATGGCATCATCTGTCTGTGACCTTTAGCACTCACTGGATCGGTTCACAGCCGAGTGTGAAGTGGCTGGGATGAGGATCAGCACTTCTAAATCTGAGGCCATGGTTCTCAGCAGGAAACCAATGGAGTGCTATCTTCAGGTAGGGAGTGAGTCCTTACCCCAAGTGAAGGAGTTTAAATACCTTGGGGTCTTGTTCGCGAGTGAGGGGACCATGGAGCATGAGATTGGTCAGAGAATCGGAGCAGCGGGTGCGGTATTACATTCCGTTTATTACACCGTTGTGACGAAAAGGAAGCTGAGCCAGAAGGAAAAGCTTTTTTGTTCCTACCCTCACCTATGGTCATGAAGGCTGAGTCATGACCAAAAGACCGAGATCCAGGGTACAAGCGGCCAAAATGGGTTTCCTCAGGAGGGTGGCTGGCGTCTCCCTTAGAGATAGGGTGAGAAGCTCAGTCATCCGAGAGGAGCTCAGAGAAGAGTCGCTGCTCCTTCGCGTCGAAAGGAGCCAGTTGAGGTGGTTCGGGCATCTGGTAAGGATGTCTCCTGGGATCCTCCCTAGGGAGGTGTTCCAGGCACGTCCAGCTGGGAGGAGGCCTTGGGGAAGACCCAGGACTAGGTGGAGAGATTATATCTCCAACCTGGCCTGGGAACGCCTCGGGATCCTCCAGTCGGAGCTGGTTAATGTGGCTCGGGAAAGGGAAGTTAGGGGTCCCCTATTGGAGCTGTTGCCCTTGCGACCCGATACCGAAAAAGCGGCTGAAGATGGATGGATGGATGGATGGATGGATGGATGGATGGATGGATGGATGGATGGATGGATGGATGGATGGATGGATGGATGGATGGATGGATGGATGGACTAGCTCCTTTCAATTCTCCCTTTGTTAGTTAATAAAATAAATAATGCACAATGGCTACAGCTTATCCAAAGGATTGTTTGTTACAAAAATACAGTTTGTTTTGTTTTCTCTTCAAAATTGCAAGGGCAAACACTGTACAAACTTGAGCCTTCCACCTAGGGCTGCACAATTAATTGAATTTTAATCACGATCACGGTTTTGACATCCCACGATCAAATTTGCGTGATCGAGCGATTATTTTATTTTTTAAGCGTCATTTCATAGAACGCTCCGGGTTTTTTTGCACAGCGCATCTACCGCTCCGTAAACCACCGTCTGCTCATGTGCCAGTCAGAGTTGTTCCTGCACTGCGCAGCATAGTTTCTAGATGTAGACAGTCACAGAGGACAGAGTAACGGGAGGAAAATTCAACAGATAGCAGTCGGTTATACGGCGGTCTCAAGGTTTACCAGTTTACCAGTAAACGCAACATTTTGTCCCATCTGTTGTTTTTCAGACAACAGCAGTGACCAGTGCTAGTCGGTGCTAGTTAGCGTCTGTTAGCTGTTAGCTCTTCTAGGACGCACCTGTGCTAATGTCCTCGCATCCGCTGCAATGTTGTTTATATGGATATGGTTTAATTTTACGTTACATGACCCATTTCTTCTGTAAAGCCGTGCCTGTGTTTGGATCTCTCCTCTACTCTCTCTCCTCTTACTCTCCACGCAGCCCCGCCACACAGCGCTGGTCCACACTTCTGAAATTTGTCTAGTTTTAATTGTTATTAACACAGCTCTATATTGTTAAATATGAGGGGCAAACCTGTATTTGTACCAGTGTTTCCGCAGGTAACTGCTATCGCAGCCGCCACGGTGAAAAACACAGAAGAAGTAACTAACTTCAGTTGGTAGAGTAACAGCGTGTGAGACGGAGCCTGCTGGACCTGGGCGAGAGATGTGATCCATGGCCAGAATATCATAGTTCATAAAAATGCAGCGCAGTGACGATACAGACATTTCATACACACGACGTGTGTATCCGCCATTCAACCCGTGCTGGACCCGTTCATAATGATCAGCCGTCTCTCTGTGAGTAGCACTCCCTCTCTCTCCCTAGCTCTTTTAATTAGTTATTGTTGAAAACAAGTGAAGAGCTTTCTCAAAAATACATTTAAAAAATATATATATATTTCAGATTTGTTTTGGTTAAAATCAACAAATACTCGTGAGAATAATCGTGATCACAATATTGATCAAAATAATCGTGATTATCATTTTGGCCATAATCATGCAGCCCTACTTCCACCACTATGGATAAACAAATCTGTGAAGCTGGCAGAAGTGCACATGTTTGGTATATGATATGGATCTTTTGTAGGTAACAATAAGAGATGATTGAGGAGAGGAGAACAGAACATTACATTGTGATACCTAGTGTTCATCTAAATGAGTGCAGCGCCCATCAACCTCACCCCTAACCTCCTAACATAAGCAATATTTTGCGTCTGTTTTGATTAACACTGGATGCCCCACGTTTGGCTAGAGCAGCACCTTGGCAAATGCTCTGTGGTGTTTAAGAGGATTTGCTGAAGAGGCACTGCCGTCTACAACTTCTACACAGCAGCAAAGCAGAGGGGAGAGTGGAATAAGCACATTTTCCTTACATTTCCCCCTTAATTTAAAATGACTCCTGGTAGCTGGGTTAGACCAGGTGCACACATACTGAGAGGTTTATGCCTCGACACAGAGGTCCAGGGTTTGAATCCAACCTGTGACAATTTATTGCATATCTTTCCCTCTCTCACCAAGCTGTCCTATCAAAAACTAATCTTAAAAAATTAATGTCAATGGACTTGGTCAGATCACTGCTGTTCATCTGAGGTAACAGACTGCTAGTGCAGAACAGCTGCTGCCCTGGTTTATTATAGACTACAAGACTACATTATTGTCCTTGCTTGACAGAGCATCTGGAGAATCTATGGTAGGGTTGCTTGATTATGGAAAAAAATCATCATCCTGATTATGTTGGTCAATATTGAAAACACGATTACTCAGTGTCTTTTGGAAAGATGTTGCAATTATTGAACTTAAAACAAAAAAAGAATTAAACAAATTAACAGTGAAAACACCTAGAACTGTGAAATGTCCCTTCATTCTTGTCCCGTTTGAACTTCTTTTGTTAATTGGAACACAAGACAAAATAAGACTTTACTTGCAAAATGTAATGTGCACAATAATGTTTTTTCTTGATTACTCTGTGTTTGTGATGATTAGGAGCTGAAATTGTAATCGGGATTAAAATTTTGATTAATTGGAGAGCCCTAATCCATGGTTATATTTGAAATGGCTCAGTGTGCATTTGAAGTAAGTGAACAAAGCCTGCAATACATCTACATACTACATATACCATAACCTTCGTTCTGAGCCAAGTACACAAAGAAAATAAGAGCATGTAAGAGTCTACCTTTTTAATCTTGTAGTTCATTTACACCTATTGCCAAAAGAAAGACAGAGTGCCTACTGCTTTACAATGTTCTTGCGCAAGCTACAATTAGAATCTTATCAGTACAATAAGGGATCAAACTAATATTTAAACAAATATATACAGGCATGTAGTGTTTCTTGCAAACATATTGCTTTATCAAATGTGTATTACTATTCTAAACATTTTTCCTACTGGCTTTTCCCAATTAATACCAAGGGACATTTGGTATGAATGAGGCTTAATTGCTTACCAAAGATGAGTAAATCGCTCTTAATCTGTGTCCCACAAACTGTCCAAAAAAGGTCTTTATCTTTATAAGCATTCCATGATCTTAATTCAACCACTCATGTAAGGCTTCTCCTTTATACAGTACATCTGTGTACATCCTTTTCCAGTATGTGTAGTATGTGATTTTGATTTATTCAAGTGAAAAAAAAACTATATAAAACATGTCAAAAGTAGTGTGCTTCAGTATTTCTAGCACAAAGCAATGCTTTGCATCTGTCCTTTCAATACAACACAGCACAAGAAAGTTGTGACTCATCCGACCATATGTCCTACATCCCCAGCAATGACCCTATTGCAGCTTAAGTCTGGTGAGGCAGGGAGGCGAGAGTAACACATTCACTCTGCCAGAGAAAAACAGCCATACAAAGAAACACAAAAAACAGAGCCAAACACACAGAAGCCTGCTGCGGCATCAATAATAAAATGGTGTTTTACTTAACCAGTAGAAGGCTTTTGCATGTTACAGCTTTTTGAAAGCAAACATTTTAAATATAAGTTTAAATCGAAAAGAAACTCCCAAAACAATTTTTTGCTATCAATTATCATCATCCCCAACAACATCGTCAACATTCCCAGCAGGTACCTTGTTGTGGAGTCAGAGTTCCACATTGTGAGGAGCAGTCTCTTATGAAGGTCCCCCTCACTGACAACACTGAAAACAAAGGAAAGAAAATAAGTTTCACTCCCTTTTACTCTAAATTTTAAGAGTATATGTGTGACTAACCAACAAGTGAATCTTTGCACAAACAATTGTTTGGTATCAACAAGACTTAAAAAGCCAAAAGCTGTGTATGTACAGAATAATGCAGAGCTAGACACGCATTTATTTACATATTTGTCACATTCATCTTTCTTGCACAAATTGCAGGTGGAATTCTGGAGTGTATTCATGTACATAAAATCTGAATTAAGCAAAACTGCCTCAAACCAAGGACTCCATTCCATTGGGTCTTAAATAAAACTATACCAAAATATATACATTTTTAACAAATCTTGAAATGGTGTGCAACACTTCTGGGAAATGTAATGAATGTAGAAATTCATTGAATGCTCACAAGTAGAAGGTTTGTAAGAAGACGGGGTTCCTACAGTGAGGAACCATCTGAGTCTTCTGTCTGTTGCTTGGATCACTGTCTGGGAACATGCCAATCTGAAGAGGACAGCAAAACAAAAGTAAATACAATCTAGTCTCCGCCTTTGTGTCACAGTTTAAGTTTTTTTTCTTTTATAATTCTGTACAGTGGTACATACCTTAACATAAGAATCACATGGCCCATGGCACTCTTCAACCATGGCTCTAGCCTCCAAAACTGTAAACACATACAAATAGAACTGAATAAATTATGACTTTGTAATCACATTATGTAAATGCACATCTCATTTTCAGGTGCTGGGTCAAAATGTCATCAATAATTAAACAAAACTGGACCCACAAATTATCTGCTCCACCGTTAAGTTTAGTGTGGCTCAGATCTTGTATGGTGTACAATATTTCTGAATGAACACAGTGCTGCTCATGTGCAGTGTGTGCATGTGTTTAAATAAGCAAAACATCTCAGCTACATTTTAGAAACAAGAGATGTACAAATGTATTTTTATTTTTTCATCTTTTAATGGGCAAATATGCAGTCTGAACAGGTGAGTATTTAGTCTGCAACAAAAGATGTGTAGGGTTTAGGATTTCCACTGTCCTGATGTGGGGAGTCAGGACAGCAAACAAGGATTTTTTTGAGAGATAGCTAAGCCCTACTTGTAGTTAGGGAGTAGCAAGCCGTTTAGCAGTAGAAAAGCATTGTGAATGGGCTGAGGTGTATGGTTGTCTTGGATGTAAGATTTCCAGCACGGTAGGCAAGTACCAGTGACCTAAATCGGATTTGAGCCACCACCACTAGCAAGTGCAGGCAGACCAGCCAGGAAGGAGTCGAAAGTTAGACTCAAAATGAAAGAGCCTGGACCAAAACATGTGTCGCCTTCTGGGTAAAGAACGGACATATCCTGCTCATGTTGTGTCGCATAATCTGCAGGAGCGGGTTGTCGTAGCAATGTTGGCAGCGAAAAGACAGCTGGTCATACTGTGTCAAACCCAGGTTCCCAGCAGTCGGAGCTGCAAACACCACAAAGTTCTCGAAGTTGATGGAGAGGTTGTAGATAGGGCAGCCTTACTTTTTTAAACTCAACAGTAATTACAGTACATAGTTTGTGATGTTGCTGTACTGAGTTCTATTATCTCAAGAGGTGTTTTTTTATATTCTGCTCCCCTCATGTATGTAAATTGGAGTGAAAAGAAATTGACATTAAGATATTTCATCAAATATGTCATGCCAAAGTTGACAAGAAGAAATACTGACAGAAAAGATCAAGTTTGGCATCTAAAGAGAAAATGGCCATTTACTCAGAGAAATGACAGGGGCACAAAAGACTTGAGAGAAGAGATGTAGAATCACAAACAAAAGTAAGAGCGTGCATGGTTTTGGTTGCTGGGAGACCAAAACAAACAACCACTTTTGTTGGATTAATGTACCCAGCTCCCTTCCCACACTGCAAATTATTTGGTTCTTACCAAGATAAAAACACTTACTATAATTTATCTTGTTTTCAGAGTGAATTTCTTATTTTAAGTGTTCAACTTTACACTATAATCTTAACTCAAGCAAGCTTGTCAAGTGAAATTATCTTGCTGCATGGACAGATAATTTCACTTGTTTTGAGTACCTTTTCCCTCAGATTTAGGGTTTAGTGTTTTTAGACACCCCTTTTTTGCAGTGCACCTACCTACGCCTTTTCTCACGGTCTGCTGTTGTGTCGTGATTACTTCATATGTTGCAAATCATATGCTCTATACAAATAAAGTTGCCTTATCATATAGTTTTCAATAGATCACCAGCCTCAAACAGGTAGTACTTTCATTAAAATTAAGAGATTACAAAGAGTCCCTCCACAGAAGTGTCTCTCTGTATGAATAGCCTTGAATAGGACTTACCGCTAACAACAAGAACTTCTTGTTCCTGGATGATTGACAGCTTCAGCTTGCCTATTGAAAATGAGAGAAGGAAGTTTGTGACAGGGTGACAGGTATCATTGTTGAACGTAATGGTTTACATTAAAGTGACTTCGGAAGTCTCTGCTGTTGTAAAGTAACAATGACAATGACAATGACAACACGAGGCCAAGTAGGTTTTGCACCTGTAAAACCAGCCAGGCTAGCGGATTGAACCCGTTTCCAGTAATTATGCTAACCTAAGCTAACTATCTCCTGTAGCATATTGTTTGACAGACATGGAGAGATCTTCTTATTCAACTCAACAACAAGAAACCAAAATGTTTATTCTTTTATCAGATTTGATAAAGGGCATAGTTCTGGCAATGTAAATTTAGCTGTCAGATTATCATCACAATGATTACATTTCATTTCACTTTCAAAAATCAAAACAATAAACTAGCAAAACCAGAAAGTTTAAATAGCTTCTAGTGTGTGTGTGTGTGTGTGTGTGTGTGTGTGTGTGTGTGTGTGTGTGTGTGTGTGCGTGTGCACGTGTGCGTGTTTGTCCACTGTCTATCATCTGTCACTTTTTCTCTCTCTCACTCACACTTTGTCTGCCCATTTTGCTCTTTCTCTCCTTTCTTGTAAGTCTCCTAGCACTGCTAACGGCTCTAGAAGACTTGTTAGCCATGTTGACATGGCCACTGCTAATATTGGCTTTGTGGTATTCTAAATTAATCCTGTTCATAAGAGCACAGTCTAAAGCTAAAAGCCTTGTTATGTGATAACGCTGCTGGCACTTCAGAGCTTGGGTACAAGGGATGTTTGTCGTTCCCACACTGAACTTGGCATGGTTTTGTGCTGCTGGCTGAGGTAGAAGAACAAAGTGAAAACACTGTTTGAAATATCTTCCTGGTATGCTGAACCTGAAGGTAGTTATGAAGCAGTCTCAAAAACACAATCTGTTTTTCAATGCAGTTATAAGCCAAACCAAATCAACAACTATAAATGCATACTGACAGCAGTTTCGGGACATACTATACAAGACTACTATACTATACAGACTATAAAGACAGCAATAGGAAATACTGATTCACATACAATTCTAACATACAGTACAGTGTGGCGTATTTAATGCAGAACATAGATCAGTAAAAGTTGATCTGACCATTGGTAAACCATGTAATTAAACACCTTGAGGTGGTAGACTGACAAAGTGTCATAAATTAATATTCCTGCTTTTTCTGGTTTTGCATTTTGGAAACAGCTGTTTTATTTTCACATCAGCACCACTAACAATAAGTAAGTAAAGTAGAGGATATTTCTTTCAAAGAAAAAACAAAATCCGAACAGTTTTTTGTATTACATGGCTACAAAGCCCAGGATGCAAAACAAGGTGCAGAGTGCTTGATGACATGACCAAATTGTAGGTTCAAAGTAAGTCAAATCCTTTCCGTCTTCCTGTTGTGCACTGCTGGCAAATTCACCTTGTTTAAGTGGACACAACATGCTTACAATGTTGTTTAAATGGGTATTCATGTTTGCAGTAAACAGGCAGTAGGAGTGGAAGTTGTATTGATCCTATAATGGGGTTTTCCTTCATTCTTAAAACACTGCAGGTGACACACATAGAACGCACAGTCAATACATTGCTTCATTAGATAAATGCATTAGCATCAGCTCACAAAAAAAAAGAAAAACAGAATTACCAAAGGGTAAATATTAGTTATTTGGGGTGTTAACAATTGACGATAAACATGCAAAGTTTTCCAAAGACAGAGGAAGAGTGGAGAGTGGCACAAACAGGAAGACAGCTCTCTGTTTAGAAAGCAGATTCTCTGTAAGAGTGGAACAGTGACATTTTGAAAACAGAGGTTACAGCCAGTGAATGTAGGAGTGAATTAATAGGGTATGGCAGACGAGACAGCACAGTCGGTCTACACATGCACAACTAAAAACACACCCATGACACACAAACACACATGCAAAGACACTGCAGCACACTAACAGTACGCATATATGGCCACTGTGCACAGTGCTCTGAAATGCTCTACCTCTGACTAAATCACTAGGATTTATGCATGACTACTCAATCTACTCTAATCAGAGACATTTCCATTGAGGACAAAAGTTCAGCTGCCACAAAAAAATTGAAATAAAATAATAAATGCCTAGAGTTCTACAAATCCTGATGCCGTGTGGATGGTGTTATTTTGGGCTATATGAATAATATTGATTTGACTTGGATATGCTGCTGCCAATCTATTAACAATTAAGCATATGTACACTTCTCCATCCCTCGTCTATTGCTTTTTCGCTTCAAAAATGCACTGAAGAGATGAGTGAATTTAAAATGCCTGGCTCGTCCAGGTGAAGGAAGGTCAAGGGAAAACATGCCTTAGGTGTTAGGGAGATGCCAGCCTTACAACTTTTACAGAGAGAGAGACAGAGAGGGAGGGAGAAAGAGAGACTATAATTTAAAAAAATGCAGCATAATAAAAGGTCTGGAATGAGATGTTTTATAGTATATAGTAAAACATAACGAGTCCCCTCAACAATAAATGTATTGAGCACTTTGGAGAGTAGAATAGAATAGGTTCTACTGATAAACAGAAAACTAGAAAATTAAAAGAATAAACTCAACTATTTGCTTAAGAAAATATGACTCTCACTACAAAGGTATTTTCTGGTGTGTGCATTCAATGTAGAGTCACAGCACTGTAAAGTATTAACTATTCACAAGGCTGCAAATTAAAAGATAACTTTCCTTGAATCCTTGTGTTACTTTAATGATTTGTGCTACTTCCTTTTATACTAATAAAGTCACTAGCCCCCACTATTAATTTACAAACATAATTGGTCTCCAGTTTGGGAGAAAGCCCATATATGGGTATCTTTTTAAAACTGCACAGTCACCTTATGTTTAATTGATGTTGTTGTGAATCAATAAAGCTAATATCCATGTTCAACATGTCCTCAAACTTCAACATTAAGTAAGCTCATACTCTTTTGATTTCCTTTCCTCAGTGTTTGTATGTTTGTATGTTTGTATCTAACTATTTCCCAGGAAGATTTTGTGTTGAACAGGTGAGTCAAATTATGTTGTTCCTTCTTTATCTGCATGAGCAACATTCCTTGTTACTGGCAAAATACTGTACGACATATTTAATCACTAAGATATGGAAAAAGAGATTGAAGAAAAGAGACAGAAATGAAAAAGCCTAGAGCCACGTAAAAGATGCAAGACACCTAATACTGATATTGACAGTGGGTCACTGAAACCCACGAAAGCACACAGACCTAAATACATACTATATGTTGTTCCCTTTGCACTGCCAATTGGGAAATCAAAAATCTCATCCATCCTTGTGTCAGATATCAAGGTAAAACTTTAACATCTGTGGTTTCCCATGTCCAGACATAAAAACAGTAGCATCCATTTTGCCATATTCTGTCAAACAACAAAATGTTTGAAATGTCCTACTGTGTTATTGCAACAGGGGCCCTGCTAGTGTTGCTGTCTCTCAAGACAATGCTACACTGCCATGCACCTCTAGGCCTTTCTTCATAATGCTGATAACAACCCAGGGCCGTAACGAAAGAAGAGGACACAGGCCGTGTCCTCTTCTTTCTTAAGGTGCATTTTTCCTTTCACACGGACAAAATCAATTCCGGAATGGAATGAATAATCGTATAAACATTTACACAGAATGTGATAACAAAATACATTTTCAATTACATTTCCAAAGAAAAGGACAAAAGGTCATACTCTGGCTGTTGAGAAATGTATGTTCTGCATCTATGTGGCTCTCTCTCTCTCTCTCTCTCTCTCTCTCTCTCTTTCTCTCTGCTTTAATAGGCTTTGCTGCTATGTCACATTAACATTTGAAAACCTGTGTGCCCCCACCAGCATCCAATAAGGCCAAGCCAGGGGACACTGTTGGTCTTTATGTGACAGTTTAAGCAGCCATTATCAGTAGAAAGGAGCAAGAAAAGAGACTGGAGTTAATCCATGTTCTGTAACATTTTCTGTGAGAACTGGAGCAATTTAAAAAAAAAGTTGGGAAACTGCTATGTGGGGAACATAGAGCAGAATAGATGCGATACATACAAGGTGTCTTGGCTTTCGCTTCCTTGAAGAATTACTTTTTAACGTTATATAACTTTATAAAAAAGTACCTTCCTCTGATAGCTGCCCAACCCAGTGAGCAGGAGCTCTTGCTGCATTACCTAATCATAGGAGCAGATCACATTTATTGTGTCCATTGAATCCACCTTTATGTCAGATGCCAATATGCCTACAGACAGAACAGTAGAGTATTGTTTGAAAGAGAAAGATCTGGGAGTATTCAGCATCTGGAAGACTGCACATTTCATAAAAGGCCTTGGCCTGTGTTTAATATTTCACAATCTAAAATGCTCAGTGCACTTTAATCATGTCGACAAGGAACTTCAATCCATTACACATAATCATTGGCAAGCTTATTCATTCTTAGGAGGGAAAGAGAGATATCTGCTCCATGCACAATAAAAAATATAAAATGAAAATACAAATAGGGTGATAACAAAAGACACTAAACACTGACACAATCTTTTTTGTTGGTGAAATGCTTATATATACACAATAATTGAAGGGTTAATTAAGGGGAAGGTAACAAGTAAAATAGAGACAAATCCTTGATTTAAAAAAGGACAGTGTGTGTTTGTTGAAATTCAACTAGATTTGAACTTTTTCATTTCCCCTTATTACATTGGAATACCATAAAACAACATGAAATCTGGAGCTACAAACAGGTTTTGTGATCCACACAATGTTTGATACGTTATAACCAAATGATGCCCTTTTGGTAACAGTATTACCTCTGGTTTACAACTAACAGTTACTTTAAAAGAGGCCAGATTCAGCATTTTTCTCATGTCACTTTTTGTAGAAGCATCTCTAGTTTCCGTTGCAAATTTAAGATCTGGTTTGGATTTCTGGGTTGGACATTCATTATTAGTCTTTATAAATAATGAGCCAATAGAAGAATAAGAATAAAGTACAGTAATTCTCTAAATGAGGTCTTTGATTAATATCCCTTTTAAAGCAAAAGTTATCTTTTAGTCTGACAAGCCCTTGTTATGCTCTCAGTATTCTCTATCTATTCTCCAATGTCTTACCTCTCGTTCCTCTTCTCTCCCCTTCAACCCTTCATCTATAACTTTTACTTAGGCACCGCCTCAAACTCTAGTCAGTGGTGCAGTTATTAACTCCAGAGTGTGAGCGTGACTGTCAAACAAAGGGTAGCGAAAAACACAAAAGCTGAACGAAGAAGAAACTTAGTTCAAACCAGTCCCGTCAGTAGCTACACAAAAAACGTTACTTTAAATTTCCTAGCAGCAAACTGGGCCATTTTCAGCAAATGTAAAGCTGTTTAGATGCCTGTGTTGTTGATTGATTTGTTCTTTGTGTTACAGAATAGTTGTGACTAGACTAAGACTAACCTGCAAATTTACAGTATATCAGTAAAGTATTCTGCTGCAACATTGTAAAAAGTATAAAATTATCAGTGAAGGTGATAATGCTGAAAAAAAACTATACTGTATATAAGATACAAATAACCAAGGGAAAAAAAACATTAGGTCCTGACCAGGGTGGTGACTGTAATTCGCTCAGTGAATCCCTAAGCAAGAAGATTGTGTATAATATGACGCCACAAATCAAAAAAATGTTTTCCAATTTTATTGTTTTAGATATAATGCCAGTTGTCAGGCATGCCAAGCGAGGCTTGTTAAATGGACCACAGAGGAAAGCTTGAGATGTTTCTTTTGAAGACTGCAGCAATCATGAATGTGGCTGTGCTACCAATATGAGCGAAAATGAGGGTGACAAAGCAAATTTATTATTTTTTACCTGTATATGGGTCAAATCTGGGTGCACAAATACATTAAAAAAAACTCCCAAGACGTCTTGGGCTACACTGGGTACCTCTGTAAACCCCTGTCATGTATATTTTCACAAAATAATGGAATACATACTGAGAGGCCATGCAATTATGACGCTAAAGTTGTCAACAGAAACTAGATGGGAGAACTTAGTAACAACAACTTGAGGTGAGGGAGAAAGCTACTGATGGTACATAAACGCTGAAGCACAATGCTGTGCTGATATAAGCAGAGCAGATACACCCACACTAGCATCACAGGCATTAAATACAAAAAATACCACCACAGCTGTAACCACACCCCTGTAATACCTTATCCATATTTATATGTGTGGATAGGTAAATACTGGATCATGGATAAGGCTTTAATTTAATCTTACAGTAAACAGTGTAGGTGCACCCTCCTCCAGTCTGGCTAACACATGCCATAAATGATTCATGGTGTCACCAGATCAGGAGGGGCAGTCTCATTACCAGACCAAAGGACTTGTTGCTACATCTGAGCCTACATGTTGCTGCAAGTAATATGCCTCTCACATTAGACACGCTGTAGGATCCAGTGTCTGTGCTGGCAGACCTAAGTGACACAATCCTTTATATACCTTGGACACATTCCTTTACTGTCACCACTATAGATTAGGACAAACAGACACTTTTTTTGCATTTTATTTTGGTTGATGCAGTTATGGATGCATGCCAAAAACCTCTTAACATCACATACTACAGTCAAAAACCACAGTATTTTTTCGACAAAAAAAATGAAAAAGGAATGAACCTCACCATGGGTCCTAAGGCGGAAGGACGATGTCTCAGGTAAGCTGGCAGTGGGATTCCGCAGATAGACTCTGAGACAGGTCATCTTGGATGGAGCATGCTAGCTGCCACTGTAGACCAGATGGTTGCAACAACTACAGAGAAGAAATGGAACTTGATGCTCTCTGTGTGTGTGTGTGTGTGTGTGTGTGTGTGTGTGTGTGTGTGTGTGTGTGTGTGTGTGTGTGTGTGTGTGTGTGTGTGTGTGTGTGTGAGACTAATTTATTAATCTAGCTAATCCTGATTATATTCTTTAAGGATTTCTGATTATAAAGATTAAAAAATTATCTGAGGTGGTTTATCTAAACAACCTACTTTACTAACCTCTTCTTAGAAGGAGGAGTGCCGGTGGAAGTTCATCAGGCCCTGCAAGCTGCCATTGAGAAGCTTCAGCAGCGTTTCACATCCCTCTTGAGAGAGAAAGCTGACCAGAAGGAGAGGGTGGAGGAGCTGGAGCACCGCTGCATTCAGCTGTCTGGAGAGACTGACACTATAGGTGAGACCATGTGATATGTCTGTTGTATCACTTTGTTAACCAGTTAGTTTTGGTTGAATGTTGTATCTAATAGTTAATGACAGACAGTGGACTAAATGGAGTTTCTAAAGGACATACTGTAATAGCAACATTATAAGTTTTGTTATGGTTTTCTATCCATTTAGCATCAAAGAGTTTACTCATACTAATTAAAGTCTGTTTTGCATGGTTCATCTGAATATTTTTGATTCTGAATTCTATATAATCTACCTTTTGTTAATTGTTACTAATGAGCCACCTACCAGTGATAGACAGCTTTGAAGTTGAGGTAAAAAATATATTGTTACAGAAAACACTGCTTTCTATTATGATACAGTAGTTTTCTATGGGCTGGTTGGTTTTGCACCATTTGGAGTCAACCAAAGACAATATGGGTGACATTCACTGTACTGATTACAACTGCACTTGGCAGCTTCCTGACAAATGTACACAGACAAAAGTAATAACATGTAAGAGTCCAAGGTTAACTTAACAATGTGTGCTCAGTTTCCAAGGAGAAAATAAAGAATATCACCATTTGTTTTAATGACCTTTTAAGCATTACCATTAACACTCATACTCACAATATGACTCAATACATGACACAACCGCTAAAACACAAAACAAACAACACCAACTCAAAGCCTGTCTAATACATATGATTTCTCTATACACTAATTTCATCTCTTACATAATTGAGAAAATAAATCACTTAGCAACTCATCCACTAAATCACAAATAAAGTGGGATGGATAGCTCTTCAACAACAGAACAAAAATAAAATGTAAAAATAAAAAGTTATATAATGTTTTATACTATTCCTTGTGTAAACAAAAACAAGCTTAATTTTTAGTTAAAATATGTATTACCTTTTGAAATCATAGGGTAATATGCCATATTAATTTAAGACAACAAGGAACAAAAGCATTTTACAGCTGCCTCCAGAGCAAACAACAAAGATGATACTGTAACAAAAAACAAAAACATGTTTTTAATACACAGATTAAATCATCAGTGTTCTGTGAACTGTATAATATATTGAACTAAGCCAGTGTTGTGGTTGAGTGGCAATAATCCAGATTACTTCACAGCATGATTTAACACACCTCTGGGTGAAATGTGATTCAACAACAATAGCTACAGCACATTATTTTGTCATCTTGCCCAGTGGCAGTGTACCAGTAACCCAGAGATGAACTTATTTGCTAATCCTGATTATCAAACTGCCCACCCACCAAGAACGCATCCAAATCAAGCTTTTTCTAAGGGAGATGAAAAGAATCTGCTTATTGAATTGCTTACCACAGTCCAAACACACAACACGCTCACAAAAGTAGCATGCATTCTGAGAACCTATTTTAAGATGACAAAAAAATATGTATACAATTATCTCTTTCTCCTTCCTCTTGTCCCCTCCTCAAGACTTTGAAAAGTCATAATTTATTTCCTCTCTCCACAAAAAGCCCCTGATTCATTTGGTTCTTATCAGATCCAGTGAAAGGAAAACAAAGGAGTTCACGGAAATGTATACTCTGCTTCCCTGAAGGGGAAACTGGGCAGATAACGCTACAGTGGCACGGCATGGTCTGTCTTAGGGGACAGATCTGGACTTGTGTCAGTCCCCCAGAGAGTTACAAAACACAAAGCATAGCATATTAGAGAAGGGTTAATTTAGTGTTTTTCATTTGGCGGGGACTGACGTTTTACATGCAAAGTGAAAACCCCCACCTACCGGTATATGCTTTTAATATGTTTTTTTAGTTTTTTTCTTATAAAAAAACAAAATAGATTTGTAAAACGGATCTGAGGAAGGATGTCATTGTTAGTAAGTTTGGACTAAAAGAGAAAGATCTGGCAAAAGTGTTGGATCATCAGACTCAAGGACTCCTTTGTCCCTCATGCCATCAGACTATACAACTCCTCACTAGGGGGGAGGAGGAAATAGGGCAGAGAGGACAACACAATACATACATACATACATACATACATACATACATACATACATACATACATACATACATACATACATACATACATACATACATACATACATACATACATACATACATACATACATACACATACATACAGACATACATTAATTCATACATACATACATTCATTCATACATACATACATACATACATACATACATACATACATACATACATACATACATACATACATACATACATACATACATACATTCATTCATACATACATACATACATACATACATACATACATACATACATACATACATACATACATACATACATACATACATACATACATACATTCATTCATACATACATACATTCATTCATACATACATACAGACATACATTCATACATACAGACATACATACATGCACACCTGGACTTAAATTCACACCTGGTCACTTTATCACTTTATCACTTTATCTGGACTCAACACCGACACTTTAATAATAATTTATGGTCTTTTCTTTGTTTATTTGACGAATGTTCTTATTGTTGTTATTATTAGGATTAATAAAGAGAAGTCTAAGTCTAAGTCTAAGTCTAAATATGTTGTGAGTTGCACTACAAGACTTGAGATTTACACGATTAGGTTATCAACACACGATCTGTGTTATTTATCTTATACATTATAAACAGTGGAAAAGACACATGTGAGGGCACTGATTATTTAATATTACAAGGTTGTATTTATTGGTGTTTACAGGAGACTTGTGTTTGTATTTTTATCTACAGTTAGTTCATTAAAAATCAAGTAAAAGTTTTGATTATGAACTATAAACACATAACGTTCACAAGGGGCAAAATATTGGACAGATTCAGACCTACCATGAGCAGTTTTAGCCCCTGCATGGCCAATGTCACAAGCAAAAAGTTGTGGGTCAAAACCACAGTGCCCTGAAGATATAAATAGCAAATAATCCTAAGGCCCCCATAGGTTCAGGCCTGAAAGGTAAGTGCAAGGTAAAGACATACAGTAGTGTGTGCAAGGCAGAGAAGTGTGACAAAGGGGCGATATCAGGTGTAACTGAAAAAAGAAGGTAGAGGGGAGTGAGACTTAATTAAGATAGTAGAGATAAATAGAAGAGACTGGGACATGTTCCTCGAAGAAAGGAGTTTTCAATTTGCGCGAAGATTGGGGATGACTGTGCAATTTTGACTAGGGGGTGAATTGTGGAAGGAGAAGAGAAAAGGCTGTGTGCAGAGATGTCCAGATTGCCACAGGGGACAGCGGAGCACCTGGTGGTAGCAGACTGGACTACATGGCTGCTTAATCAATTAAGTTAGTGATACACTATCTAAGTAGTAAACAATAAAAAATATATATTAGGATGTGGGGCACTGGCAGACTAGATGCTGAACAAATGCTTAATTATTGATTGACTAAAAATAAAAGCAATCAAGTTACAGATTAAACAGACTTTGAAATAAGTATTGACAGATTCAACTAAAGCAAGTCAGTAAATATTTGTTAAGTGCTGTGAAGAAAGTTAACTAGTCAACAAACCCATTTTGATAATCGATTCACTGCTGAAGTCAGTTATCACACAAAAATGCCAAACATTCACCGCTTCCCACTTCCTAAATGTTAGGATTTGCTGTTTTTCCTATTTAATGTTACTGTAAATTAAAGGTCTGTAGAGTTTGGACTGTCGGTCGGACAAAACAAGCAATCGGAGGGCCTCACCTTGGGTTTGACTAGCACTTTTCCTTATTTTAGATGTTTTATAAACTTAATTATTCATCAAAAATATCATCAGTAATTAAAATAATCATTAGTTGCAGCCCTACCAAGAAAAAAGAAAGAACTTGACATCTCATTTGTGAATTCCTGTTATTTAAGTGATGTTACCCAAAAAGAAAAAAAATCAGTAGACAATTCAATTATTCAGCTCATCAACATATAAACAATCTTGAGAAGTGCTCTGTGTCTCTCTTAATTTAAGCAACTCTATGAATCTATTATTCATTTTAGGATGACTTATTACTTTTATAAGGCTTCTAGCAAAACCTCAGCTTGCTTTTGGGCATATACCTTGTTGCATTCTTAGTGTTCCTGTCCTTTTCATTTGATGTGTCAGAGTGAGCTACTAAATATTCAGTATGGTAATGCAACTTTGCTCCAGGTCACAAGCAATGTGGCAGTCTTACTTGTTGTTAGCTGCCTCTAACCTAAAAGTGCGGAATAGCACGCATATTTGGCACAAATTTTACACAAGTAAAGATAATTATTGTTACAGTCAGTACAAAAAGTAGAGTACAACTCACCCTGAAAGATGTTTGTGTTTTGCTACTTTTAAATATGAAACATCCCACAGAGTCAAAAAGTAATTAATCCATTCATTACTTTGCTCATTCAATTGTTAGGGAGGCCGTGTCTACAGAAGACTTAACTGATCCAGATTTGTTCACTCTGCTCCCACTGTATCTGCAATACTGCTGACTCTGCAGGACTCTTTGCATTTATATCAGTATGTGACTTTGTCGATGTATATTCCAATTAGAGATTAAATCTCGTTCCATGTTCCATTTATTGTATCTGATTCTGGTTACATCATCACACACATTTGCTCTCTTTTCCTGCCGCAATATTTAAAAAAAGGTATGCAGTAATTGAAAAAAATTAATTTAATGCAAATGAAATACATTTTACTAAATACTTTTTGTATTTATTCTAATGGCAAAGCAGCTCCTCACACTAAAAACTATTATTTCCTAAATAAATATATGTACAACATGCATTTGTGTTGCATGTTGTTTTGACATAATTTTAATACTATTTTTTTAAGTTTATTAAATATGTAATCCTTTGTCCACATGTCAATTTATTACATTAAGACCCAAATACACCAGAAATAGCATACCAAAACATACAAGTTAATATCATAAACACTTAGTCACTCACTCAGGCAGTCCAAGCTACCTTTAGTACATCATTTTAAATTAAAAAAAAGACAATGGCACAACCTACTGGAAATGTTATGAAATGCATTTTTTAAGTGGGTACATGTGCTCAAACGTTGATGTCGGCTCAGGCACTTCATCTTAAATATTGTTTCAAATTTCACTGGTAATGTGAGGGATGGGAAAATCAGTCGGAAACTGCTACATTTTCATTCAAAGAGACATCAGTCTGCACTATAACCAACACATAATCCCACAAAGAGGACTGTGTGAACCCTGTTATCTATAGGTTTGGCATGTGCAAATAAAGGGGTTGCAGTACCTTAGCCACATTCTGTAGATCACAACATGCAAAATTATAGTACAGAACTGCAAACAATACTACATCATGCACATACACTACATACACTAATAACGATGGGAGGTATTTTTTACTCTTAAACTACTCTAAAGGGGATGGATACAATGCATTCATGTAAAATTAACTATCTAATGACAAGGTCCAAAAAAAGTGTAGCTTTTTAATGTTTCTGTTTGTCTGACTGGATAATTCGGTGATATTGGAGGTCCAAGTGCATGGTTGTATCATAATTGATATTGTTCATTTGGGTGGACAAATATAAAAACATATCTGATGCTGCACATTAAAGAAGATGTTTACCTTATTTCCCAAGCTGTGACTCTTGGACTTTAGAGTAATTTGAATCACAAACCAAGCCTGAAAAACTAAAAAGAAAAAACTTTTAAACTTGTTTCACAAGTTGATGCACTTTTCCTACTTTGTATTGCAACTGCTGCGCAAAGATCTTTACAGAGAAAATGTCAATATATGCTGCCATCTTTGTTTGACTGAACTAACATTAATTTAGTATAAATATAAAAAAATATATATATAATTACTGTGCAGCCTGGCCTGGGGAATAGGTTATTTTGTTCCAGCCAAGATTTATTAGTATCCTGAAAAACTGTTCTGTTGGGCTTGTAAAAACATTAACTTGACGCGTAAGTGAAGAAAATGTAATTAGTTATCTCCGTGACTTAAATTATCAATGCAAACCAATGACTACTGGATGTCTGATACAAACAAGTGTGGCCCTCATTGCCTACCTTTTTACTTGAAGTGGGAAATAGAAGGTTTTAGGTCAAACGGGAACTGAAGACACTTTTTGAGAGTGTAAACTGGCAAAGACTTCTATGCTAACCCATGCAAGGACTTCACTTTAATGTGTTATTATGCATGACAAAAATATGAACTTTGTCATAGCTAGTTGCTACATTCAGCAGTGTCATGGACGGGATAGTCCGCGTGCGCTTTAGGCAACCATGGCAACTACGTTTGGAACTTGGTATTAACCACGGTCTATGGTAATAACCTTAGAAAGTCAACCTAACCAACTTTGCAACGTAACATTTACGTACGTATGTTTTAACGTAAAGCCGTCTTATGGATGGGACAGTGTATTAGCTAGCTAGTCAAGCTAGCTTCACAGTCTCACGTAGCTAGTAAGAGTAATAACCACTGTCACTGTAGGAAGTGGTGCCTAAGGAGACCGATAGTTCTCTCCTCTTTCCACCCGGAAACAGAACAGGTTAGTGGGGAAGACGCTTTTCACATGATCTTTGAGTAAACGTTAGCATGTAGCTAAAGTAGCGTCTTGATGGTGCTGAGTGTGTTCTCCAACAGTGACATTGTCGCTAAATTAAGCTAACGTTAGTTATATTTTTCTTATATAGTATTACATCTGTTTTTACAAGCCACACGTCACCAATCGTTTAAAAGAGGAACTCTTAAGCTTAGCTAGACTGTAGCTAGCTAGAGTCCACGTTAATTAATGACTTCTGTGGATAGAATAACGTTAGCATCATTTTATAGAGACTTCGCTAAAGTTATCATAAGGGGTAAAATCAGAAATAATGTTGTAGGCCAGGTAATCGGCTATTTGTTTTCGCACCGGATCACCACTGAAAATGTAACAACTTGATCTCTGACAAGAGAAGTATAAAAACAATAACACTAGGTTCGCTCATGTATCTTTGACAGCCATGGAGTTTCTCCCAGTACTTGACCCTCTAGATAAACCCAAAGAAGGAATATGGTAAGTCAATTCAGATTATTTAATTGCACTTGATGTAAGTGATGCTAACTTTTTATCTTGCTAAAGTTGTTTTGTTGTCAACAGGTATTCTTTGATACCCAGGGGCAGTGCTCCAGGAGTTAGTGTGGGTCACACCTGCACGTTTATTCCATCTGGAGATGGAGGAAAAGGAAGAATAGTTATTGTTGGGGGAGCCAACCCCAGTGGCAGTTTCTTACATTCGCATATCATAAATCTAGGTAACAAAAAATGCAAGCAAATAACCTGTCCAGGCAGGGATATGACATCTGCATTACTGTGTTGTAAAAGTTCTTCACCAAAAATCTACAAGAAGTTTGAAGACTTGTTACAAACATAACAAGTAAGACTCGCAACAAATTTGACCTGTATATTCTAATTGTCGTGAAATCACAAAAAAATCACCACTGAAATGTGAAATTTACAAAAGGGGAGGGAGAGATGGGTGTGAAAATGTTTTTTACAGTGCAGAATTTGTTAATAACTGTATATTTTTAACCATTATGGATAAAGTTCACCAACGATAACAAAGATAACATAAGTTAAAGTTAATAACAGGGCATCACTTGTCACAGCACCATATTGGTAAAAACACATTCATCATATGTTATGTCAGCTAAATGACATGTAATATCAATGGCAGGGTTATTAGCGCATTCCCTTCACATTTATATCATAGGGTTTTCTTTGCATTTTTGTCTTTCTTGACTCCACCAGATAATCATGAATGGGACATCCCAGACTGGGAGGGTATGGAGTCACGGTATGAACACTGCAGCTTTGTGCCAGAGAGCTGCCCTCAGAGCCTGTGGGTGTTTGGAGGTGCACAGCAGAGCGGCAATCGCAATTGTATCCAAAACATACAGCTAACAGGTACATTTGGATTCACCTAGTAATGTGTAACCTTCATTAGTAGCATAGCACTCTGGTGATTTTGCAGATTAAGACGGCTTCACTTAAAGACGAGTTGCAGATCTACTGTATGAAATCATCTGCTGAAGTGCTTGGTTGTAGACTCTCCATTTCACATTACCTGGTTTTTCCACTCTGTTGTAACCAGTGTTGCTGTGACAGACAGATTGATTATAAAGTATGTGACGATTTCTGAAGACTGAGTGTGATCTGCTCTTTACATGTGTCTAGAGAGTGGGCCTCGCTGGAAGAATGTAGTGGTGAACGGCAAACCCCCCGTTCCCAGGACATACCACACCAACTCAGCCTGCATAGGGGACAGACTATATGTCTGTTCTGGTGGGGAAGCAGGAGCTGCACCTGTCTCAGACCCCAAACTTCATGTCTTCGATACAGGTTTGTGATTAATTAACCACATGCTCTTTCTACAAGTTATCTTATATCACCACCAACACAAACATATTTTGCCCCACAGCTTTTAAGGCTGCCCTCTTAGTTTTGTTGCACCTGGTATGGCATGCCAACTTGCACGTTGTTGCACTTTTATTAGTAAATAAATTGTGGTGCACCTTCCGTAATTCCCTGCATAACTGCTTTCAACTTCAACCTGAGCAGAGTTTTGATTAAGAAGAACAATTGAAAACACCTGTGTGGGTGTACAAGGCTTTACTATTTTTGTCATACTGAAAGCATCCAGTTTGTAATTGTGATTATATTTGGGGAAAATATTTGAGATTATTAGATATTTGTGATTGCAAACATGGCAATAAGAGCATTTTGTATTTTGGTGAAAATTAATACCAAAATAATGGTGTATGAAAAGGTGCCTTCATTTTTCTTACCCTCTAAAACAGTTATGGACAAGAGAAATTATACCAGGCTTTTTGACAGTAGATATTTCACTTCACATAGATTCTATTTTTTTATTTCTTTTTTTTTTTTTTTTAAATATTCTTTTTGTGACTGATCTCATCTCTTTAGGAACAACACAAGTGTAACTGATACCATTAATAATAATGACTGCAGTTCATTTAGGTGTGCCATTTCCAGGGCCCTGTTTTTGTGGATGCTGACTGGGACAGTCACACCTGTGCTTTTCCTGTGATGACAAGTCGAACTGAATCAACTTGAATCCTTACCCAATGAACAGATCCATAGATCAGAGTCCTTTGGAAAGAAAGTAGTGAATATAAGCTTTACTGATGCTACCTGACTCCATATTATATACACAGATGTACTGTATCTGTGATAGTTTAACTGTCCAAGTCATTTAATAGCATTGGACATAAATTAATACATAATGGTAAATTAATACATAATCCACCCATTGAAGGTGTGACTCTTATTCTGCCTCAAGTATGTGATGTATTTTATCTTTTGGTATTCCCAGTGTCTTCCACCTGGTCTCAACCAGAAACACAAGGCAGAAACCTGCCAGCCAGGCATGGCCACATTGTTGTGGCAGTAGGTTCAAAGATCTACATTCATGGAGGCATGGCTGGAGACAAATTCCACAATGATATGTACTCTCTTGACACAAGTAAGCCTGAACTTTCATTAACCATAAGTGTAAATTTATCCATTTCCCAGCTGTATTCATCTCAGATTATCATACAGAATTAAAATGTAGTGCCTTGGAACCTTTTGTTTAAGAAAATAAAACTTTGTTTAAAGGGAGCATACAGTGGGAGAAAGTGCAGGCCAAAGGAGACATCCCACCAGGAGTAGCAGCGCACTCAGCTGTGGTGCTGGGCAAGAACATCTACATTTTTGGGGGGATGACTGCAGATGGAGCTGGCAACTCCATGTACAGATTTAACACAGGTACATTTTTCAGACAGACACTTAAAATATGATTTGTAATTATTTTTTTTTTTACACACTTTATGAATGCTATGGGGCAGTTCTTCATGGAAACTTTAATTTGAGCTTGTACATAATTAATGTTAAACCTCCTGTTTGCAGACAAAAATAGATGGGTTCTCCTGAAGTTTGAAGGGGATTTGCCACACAACCGCTTAGACCACTCCATGTGTCTATTGCCCTGGAATGTGTGTGGTGACGGGAATGGAGATGGAGAGGAATCCAACAGCTCAGCAGCATCAGAGACAATAAATCTGGCCTTTGCATTTGGAGGAATGGACACCCAAGGTGTCATTCATAATGACTGTATTGTAACTGTGGTGACATGATGCTGTAATATTCATTTACTCAAGTTGTAATAAAATGTAACATACTTAGTAATTGCTTAATATTTTATTGGAAACTGTCAATTTGTTTAAGTTTGTACAGTTAGTACTGAAATGAACATTGTGTAGCAAATTTACATTAACATGAATCTGGGTGCAGTCAGATCATTTGAGCTATTGGTCAATATTTTCAAGTGTTGGACATAATATTCAGTGACACACTTTTGGTGGACTATGTCAAATGTTGAACAAGAGACCAATCAAGAAACATTTTGTATCAAACATTTATTTCAATGTCTTTCCAGAAGTACAATGACCAGATTCAATAAATAACTTTTAGCAGTGCCTGTGAACATAATGAGCTCTTGATCACACAGACTTATGGACCCACAAACAAAACCTGCCCAGCCCACCCCAACACCCACTAAGTCCCTCCCCACTAAAGAACCCAATCAGGACTGCCTGAGAACAGCAGCAGAAAGCCTCATATCCGGGCTGACGAATATCTCCACCTTCCAGCGAAGAGAACACCTCACAAACTGAAACTTATTTTAAAGTCTTTCAGAAGATTCAGTATGGTTGCTTGTTATCGCCACCCCTTCCCAACCATTCCTCTCACTATTTGAGTCCCTTCAGTCCAATATATACACCTAGGAGGCACCTACCAGAGAGGCAAGGGGTGACAGAAGAGTTGACTTTAAAACCTGCCTACAACTCATCCTTCCCCTCTTGCTCACTGTCAGCGCCCTCAGGTGGGGGTCCGCCCGCACTACCATAAAGCTTGCTGATAATGGGTTGAACCACCTCCTCTAGCTCCTTCTTCTTGGCCTGGAAGTCTTCCAGCTCCGCTTCTTGGTGTGACTCCATCCACTCAATCTTCTCCTCCACTGCCTTCTCAATTGTTTCCTTATCATCATCTGACAGCTTGCCACCTAGCTTCTCCTTGTCGCCGATCTGGTTCTTCAGAGAGTAGGCATAGCTCTCCAACTCGTTGCGGGCGTCGATCCTCTCCTTTAGCTTCTTGTCCTCATCAGCAAAGCGCTCAGCGTCGTTTACCATGCGCTCGATATCCTCAGGTGTCAGGCGGTTCTGGTCGTTTGTGATTGTGATCTTATTCTTGTTGCCTGTGCCTTTGTCCTCAGCAGTGACACGCAGAATACCGTTAACATCAATCTCAAAGGTGACCTCAATCTGTGGTACACCACGAGGAGCAGGAGGGATGCCAGTCAGGTCGAATGTGCCCAGCAGATGGTTGTCTTTTGTCAGGGGACGCTCACCTATAAAGAGAGAACTAATTAAGATAGTGCACTATTCCATACAAGAGAAGCGTTAATGATTAATGTTCATAACCAGATTTCTAATCCATGTCTGGCAAGTTTAGTCCAACTCTTACCTTCATAAACCTTAATGGTGACAGTAGGCTGGTTGTCAGAAGCTGTAGAAAAGATCTGAGATTTCTTTGTGGGCACCACAGTGTTCCTGGGGATTAGCTTGGTCATTACCCCTCCAACAGTCTCAATACCAAGGGTCAGGGGGCACACATCCAGCAGAACCAGATCACCTACAAGAGAGAAAAGTGTTTGGTTAACAACAAGATCAAGTTTGCAGGCCCAGTCAGTCACACAGGTACTACAGTGTATACCGAAGATGACTTACCAGTGTCTTCCTCTCCAGAAAGCACTCCAGCCTGCACAGCAGCACCATATGCCACAGCCTCATCAGGGTTGATGCCCCTAGAAGGCTCTTTGCCATTGAAGAACTCCTTCACCAGCTGCTGGATTTTGGGGATACGGGTGGAACCTCCAACCAGGACAATCTCATCAATGTCAGACTTCTTCAGGTCAGAGTCTTCCAGCACCTTCTGTACAGGCTTCATGGTGGAACGGAACAGGTCCTGGCAAGGTAAAAGATAAGGTTAAAAGGCTAGTCAAACATATTTTATATAAATAAAAAGTAAGTTTGTGTTGTGCTCGAGTCATTGTTTTTACACAACTAAACTGATGGGTTGGCTAACTTACCATGTTGAGCTCTTCAAACTTGGCACGGGTCAGGGTCTCAGAGAAGTCTTCTCCCTCAAAGAAGGACTCAATCTCAATGCGGGCCTGGTGCTGAGCAGACAGCCCCCTCTTTGCTTTCTCAACCTCACGACGCAGCTTCTGCACAGCACGGTTGTCTTTGCGCACATCTTTGCCAGTCTTTTTCTTGTACAGTTTGATGAAGTGCTCCATGACGCGCTGATCAAAGTCTTCACCTCCCAGATGAGTGTCACCATTGGTGGCCACCACTTCAAACACACCATTGTCAATGGTCAGAAGGGAGACATCGAAGGTGCCACCACCCAGATCGAACACTAGAATGTTCTTCTCGCCATCCTTCTTGTCCAAACCATAAGCAATGGCGGCAGCGGTTCTAAAGAATACAATTATGAGAATGTATTATAGTAAAAGGGAGGGACATTTACAATTTTGAAATGATAATGGAGGAATTAATCATTTTCATTAAGACACGTACGGCTCATTGATGATTCTCATAACATTCAGACCAGCAATGGTTCCAGCATCCTTTGTGGCCTGGCGCTGGGCATCATTGAAGTAGGCAGGGACAGTGACCACAGCATGTGTGACCTGAGGAAGATATGAGAACATTACATACAATTACATATTGTTTATTTAGAAGTGGTATATCCTTTGTATATTATTTCCTGTTTTGTGTACCTTCTTGCCCAGATAAGCCTCAGCAGTCTCCTTCATCTTGGTCAGCACCATGGCAGAGATCTCCTCCGGAGCAAATGTCTTCATCGAACCACCACCAATGTCAACCTGAATATGAGGCTTGGTCTTCTTCTCAGTAACCTGAAGAGGAACATGGATACATATTCATATATGAAAGTGTGTCACTCAATTATACCTGAAAGACCTTCAGATCCTATGAACTATAACATCCCCACTGTCAACAGTAGAAACTTACCTTAAAGGGAAAGTACTTAAGGTCCTGCTGCACAGAGGAGTCACCCCAAGAGCGCCCAATCAATCTCTTGGCATCAAAAACGGTGTTCTCAGGGTTAGAGGTCAGCTGGTTCTTGGCAGCATCACCAATCAGACGCTCCCCCTCGCTGGTGAAGGCCACATATGATGGGGTGATACGGTTACCCTGGTCATTGGCGATAATCTCCACACGGCCGTTCTTGAACACGCCAACACTACAGGAAAACATTAGAAATTTCTCAAAAAACGCAACAGTTTGAGGTGAATTTTGAAAGTTGCATCAAAGCACTGTTTATATAAAAAAAAACAATGCCATGTTTTTATTTTATAAATATTTTCTTACCATGAGTAGGTGGTCCCCAAGTCGATTCCAACCACTGTCCCCACACTCTCCCTCTTGTCGTCGTCATCGGCAAACACGGTGCCAGCCACCAGCATTACAATCCACATCAGCTTCATCGTTGCTTGTTTGAACTCAGATCTGCAAATAAATCTAGAGGAGGAAATACAATGTTTCAAAAAAAAAAACGTGGCTTTGCGTCCATGACTTACTCGCTTAGCCTCCCACGGTCAGGTAGCTACCAGCTAACTGTAGTGCTGGATGTCATTTACTGGCATCCAGACCAATGATTGATGGGAAGCGTGGCCTTAAACAAGAAACACCGAAAAATGCCAAACGTATAACGTAGAGAGAATATTGGTAAAATGGGAGGAGCACCACTGCCTCTTCCGAATGTTACCACTGACTAGATTTTTTTCCATCCGTTAGCTTGCTAGCTTGCAGTTAGCTAAGTAACGACATGCGAGTGAAAGTACGTTGCCATAATAAGCACTTAAGTTACAATCAATGTAACTGCCCCTCTCATTCAAAAAGTTAATGTAAATTAGATCACCATCGTCAAACGTTAGCTTAGCTGGCTTCATCATAATGAAAGCAAATTGAGGTCCAACGTTGTAGAAAATACAAATATTACGTTGTCGCATTCTCACATTTACAACAATGTTTATACATAACTTACCTTAATCGCAGTATTGTGAATACTTTAACGGCCTTGACGTTGCCTAAGCAGGAACTACCCTCACAGAAAAGTGTTTCTCTCTTTTTCAGTCAGTATTCTAGCTTCTGTTTAATGATGTTGAATGAACTGTGCTCTCTCCATATATAAGCCGTCACTTTTTCCCCGTCGTGGAGCCCCGCGATTGGCTGAGCAGTTGCTCGTTGGAACGCGCTGATTGGTTTCGTCCAGCACGCTGTCCGCTGCTGATTTGCAGACATTGGGTCGAGGCGACGTCACAACTTTTGCCTACTGTGCCGATGCTTATTGGCTGTCTGTTATGTGCATTTATGAACACAATTGGAGCGTTGACACGCCACTCTAAGACTAAGGAAGGGTGCATTTTCACATTTTCTACATTTGAAGTTCTTGTTGCTTTTTTAAATAATGCCCTAATTGGACTGACATTAATTCTCATGTTGCGATTGTTCCAAAATGTACGACTATGTGGATACTGTGTTGGTATGAGTAATAATGATGACTCATTAGAATGATTTGTGAGATGTGTAATATGCAAAGCAAAGGTGGTTGCATCAGATGAACTGGATTGTCTGGACGTTTCATCAGTGAATGTAGACACTTGTTGTAATCATGAATTAAGACCAGTGTATGTATGTATGTCCAGTGTATGTATCCAGTTTGAAATGCAAGCAGCAGCATCACAGATGTACATATTAATTTGTACACTGTAGGTTAAGCTGGTTACAGCCAGTACATCTCATATCTAAATAGGTCAAGATTAGGTAACTATTTGCCAAAGACACACTTCAGTCTATATCATCCCTTTCAAATGTATACTTACCTCAGCCAAAGTATGACTGTAAATAGGATATTTAGGAAAGTACCGTAACTATAAAATCATATGTATGTTGTCATTAATGTTCACCTGTTCTGTGTATTTTCAACAAAAACACAGCCTTCTTCTGTTGTAGAAGCAGGCCTAGTCATCATTAATGCTTGGCATGTCAGGCTAAATATGAGGAACACTGTGAAAAATATAACAACAAAAACTGCCAAGGGGAGGAGATTAATTTACTTATTTCCAAAGCAAATCACCTTGTTTCAAGAATTTTGTAGAATCAGTTATATTATTGCAATGATCTTCTTTATTCTGTACTGACTCAAGATACGCACACTCAACATTCCTGAAATAAGTAATTTTTAGTTTTTTTAGGAAAAAACAAAAAAAAGATAATCTGTAAAACAATGTTTTTTCTATAACAGATTAACACCAACAATGTTTTTTCATTTAAACACAAGACCAAATAAGGCAGACACTGCATTAGCATTTAGAATAATATAATACTTGAAACAGATAAAATAATAATTTTGGTGATGGGAATTTTTTGTTGTTCTAAACCTTTCTTAAGTGGGCTTGTCCACGGAAATTACTTAAGCTGTTTGATATGTCCATTGAGTTCCTTTTACCCAGTCTCCTCTAGTCCCTGCATAGTTGGAGTGCTGTTGGTAAGACTGAAAGAAAGTAACTGATGTGTCCTCAGAGGGATTGTTGAGCACCATAGCCTTTCCTTCTGCAAAGACTCTTCCCTTCTTAAAAACTAAAAGAATCATGGGAGAAAGACAGTGAGTTTTTGATGGCCTATCATGAGTGAGAAGGTGTCCAGCTTAGAGCCAAGCTGGTTTTAGGACACTTAAAGTGGTCTCCACTCTCCAGTTATTGATTTGGTTATATTTCAATCAAAATTGAATGTATATAGGCCTAGGCTACTGTGGCTCAACCAAACCATGGCTTCTGACATAGACTACTTTTTTAATAACTAGTTTAATTATAATTTTTACTGCACCTCACAGTAAACAGGTCCTAAATCTGAAAAGATTTGGGCTAAGAGGAGCAGGAGTAAAGAACATAGGCCCAATGGAGTGTGGAAGTGGACAAGGCTGAAGGTGGTTAGTCAGCTTCCTAATGAGAACATGACTGATAAAGCTGTCTTTAGGTTAACTGGTCACTGGAGGAATTAACCAACTCCAGAAGATGGCAGTGGTGCAACACAATAAAGGATGCAAACTGCCATTAAAACCTAAAGAAGAAGAAAAAGGACAAGCCTGAGCATTGAGCCTGAGCTCTGGCTGCGACCCCCCCTGCCGGCAGTTATACCAATACCATCAGACACCAAACTGATGACGTGGTTCGGTCCGTTGACCAGAGCAGCAGTATGGCCGATCAGAGCAGGCAAATAAAACTCGCTGCGGCTAAGAAAAAGGTAAAGTATTTTACAACTGACCCAGCTAATTAAAATGGCCAGCGATGATGCTATTTCTCTTCTGCGGATTTGTGTTGCCAGTGTTTTCTTACGTTGTGTTATACATTTCTTTACGGAGCAGGGGTGTTGTCATTACACGTCGTCCGACCTCTGCGCTGTCGCTTGTCCCGCCTCTCTTGCTCCTCTTGACGCTTCAATGCGCAGGAGAGATCGGTGCTTCTTCTAGGCCTCTACTGATAGCCTTAACTTTCCCAGATTATGCAGACTATTTTAGTTCTCAGAGACGTTTATAGCATCCTACGCCGTTTAGTTAGCCAGTGGTTAACTTGGGTCTTTCATGTGTCTTGCTAGGTAACGCTAAATGTGGTTATTAGCAAACCTTAGGTTAACGTTAGCAATCTGGCTAACTAATGAGTAGTTTGCTATGTGTGCCTACAATCGGTCAGCTTTCTGTCTTGTCTGCAGGATGGCTCAATTATTTAAGGGAATCGTCAACAAACAGCATTTTTAAAACAAACGTCGAGCTAGCAGTGTAGCACAGTTAGCGGGATAGAATGACGGGGACTGTTTTGACAGCTGACACCCCTCTTCCCTGTCCTGCTATGTGGTTTGGCTAGCTAGGTGTGTTAGGCTATAGTCAGAAACATGAGCTTATCAGCTGTGAAATGTTAGCTTCAGGAAAGGACTCGCCAGAATCCCTTGATGCCCTACAATCCTTGTTGAAGAGTGGCCGTGGTTATAACATTTAGCATTTCGCTGCGATTTAATCCCAGTATTTTAGAATCGGCAGCTCCTTTTCATGTAGTTCAATGATTCCCCCAGGTCCCCCACGACAGCTGTCACTAGACAGCATGCCTAAACACACGCAGGCAGGGGAAGAGTGTTTTTTTTTGTTTTTGTTTTTTTTCTTCTTTACCTTCGCTTGGGTAAACCACACATAGATAATTTTTTGCTGCAAGTTATTAGCTTCATCCTGTTTGGTTTAGCGTTAGAACAGCAAGTTGTTAAACAAGCAAGTCAGAATGACAGTCAATAACTTGTTGGCAGTTGCTATGTATTTCATTGTAACGTAACATCTGAAACCGGATTTTTTTAAATCGATGGGAGCAGTTCATCCCTGCTTCATCTCATCTTCTAATTCAGTAAGTTTGAGAAGACCCTCCAGTGGTTAGAGGTTGCTGTGTTCTGAGCAATGTCTCTAGATGGTTGAAAGTTGGGGGCAATTGCAGTGTCATTTTCTTTCTGGCAGTAAAAAATTGCTTGCTGCACTTCTTACACATATATTGTTTCCTTTTCTTATGTGCTGCTCAGCTGAAAGAATTTCAGCAGAAGAGCTCCCCTGCTAGTGTGGGAGGAGAAAAGGGTGGAGGAGGAGGTGGTGGAGCAGGGGCAAAGAAGAAGAGGAAGGTGAAGGGACTGAGCCAACACGATGCACCTTCAACAGACAGAAACTCTCCAGACAATGTAAGTCAGTCGCGGATGGTCTTTCCATTTATTTGCCTGCTTGTCATTCTGGCTTTATTGGTCATATAATAGTCTTGCATTGCCGGACCTATCTCCACAGCGCTGGGGAGTCAGTTCTGGCAACAGCACACATACATTCTGAGATAGGAGAATAAAATGCTCTGACTTGTTTGCATTTCTTAAACTAATCACAATTGTCTTGGGCGGCACTAAGCTTTGGACACAGCAACCTACTTGTAGCTTACCCAGTAAGAGCGTGCGCCCCATGTAGGCTGAGTCCTTTGCAGCGGCCCGTGTTGGATTCCGACCTGCAGCCCTTTGCTGCGTGTCATCCCCCATCTCTCTCCCACCTTTCCTGTCTGTCCACTGTCACTATCAAATGAAGGGAATAGCCCCACAAAAATAATCTTGAAAAATGGCAGCCGAAAACAGTCACATGCCTATCTGTCTTAGCTTATTTACACTTTTAATTTGTGTATTTGCTGCTTATGTCTACTTTATTATTATATGTAATTGTCAAGCACCGCTGTTTGTGTGCGGTCTGCTTTAAAGCTCTTATAAGAAAATTGAGGACACAAAATGTGGCATGTGCCGGTTATGCTTGCAAGGGGAAATGTGAGCAGATTTAGTTTTATTTTATAGAGCTGATTTTATAGAGCAGTGTGGGAAGTGTAGTCAGGGATTATGCCAATCCACATATGTTTGCTGCCCCTGCACACTTATTCTGATCTAAGTGTTTCTCCTTATTACACACCCTCATCACTTTTAAACCTCCTTCTAAGATTTCTTGTAGCTGCTTCTCTGGGTCTGTTTGTCACTTTCTAAATCGTTCTCTACCCTTTCACATCTCTTTCATTTTTCCACCCTTGTTTCTTCTTTCCTGTAGTTTGACAGAATTCTGAAAGCACTTAGTCAAAGCAATGGAGTAGTCCTACCTCCTTATAGCAACAGTCAGGTGAGCCTCTGCCTATCTCTTTCTTTTATTTGTTTCTGCCCTGCCTGGTTTTGTCTTTGCGTCCCTCTGCTGTAAATAGCTGCTCCTCATGTGGTATTTAATATCTATAGTATCTTACTTCCCCATTCTAATGTCATATTATTTGCACACATTCTTTTTTTGTCACACAAACTAGAAAGTATTGCACTGCTGTTGCTTTTAATTCCATGTCAAGAGAGAAAAGTGGAGGGTGCACAGTTTTTTCTTTGAGTTTATCCCAGTGGTGTGTATGATCTTCTAGAGTTCATTCTAGTGTTGTTGGTGATCTTCTAGAGTTTGCCATCTATTGTAGAAGTTCAGTTTGAATGGGCAATGCACAGTGGTTGGCATGGATACATCTCAGTTGTTGTTGCATGGCTGTGACATCTGCATCTGGCTGTTTTTTTTCACTGCCTGACTTACAGGCACTCTTAAAACTGTAACTGTAAATTGCTTCAGAGTATTTGTAACAGGAAAGGTTTATAGCAGCTGCGGTTGAAAAAAAAAAAATAGAAACCAACAAAATTAGATTCTTTTTACATTAGTATGTCCTCTTAGACTGTGGGCCATCATGCATTCATCTGGATATATCGATTACATAATTGTGTCAGTTGAATTATGACCTTAAAAGGGTCAGTACAGGAATCAAGTTTTTTCTGTGAACATAAAAACATATAAAGTGCTTTTTCATCATAACAACTCCTTTTCTTGGCATTAAACCAGTGTGTGCATTTTTTGTGTATGTGTCACCTCAGAGCTTTGCTGACTTGGGGAACATCGGGTCTTCAGTTCCCCAGCTGCTGGAGGACCCAAAGGGCGAGCTTGGTCACAGCTCCCCTGTATCTAACCCTGCTAGCGCTAACACTGCTACTAACTCTGAGTCTGTCGGTCACAACACTGACCTGCAGGTGTGTCTCTCTTTTTCCGTGATTTTTTTTCTCTGTCTTTGTCTTTCTACGTAACTTATGTCATATCTTGTCATTTTTACTCCTGTATGTCCTTCACATCTAAGATTATATGCTATATATCTATTGCCATTTGCAGCATTTTTACTGAAATGTGTGTGCTGAAAACAACAGAAACTCCTGCTTTGTTTGGTTGTGATGTGCATTACTTTATTTCTCTGTTCCTTCTTTCCCTGTTTGTCTGTCTAACTCTCACTCTTTTGATCTCATTCTCTTTCTGCAGGACTATCCCGATACCAATGGCAATGAGAGTTTAACAGAAGAAGATAGGTGGGTTACCTAATTCCTTACTGCCCATGACACCCTTGTATGTTGTTATTGCAACACACACCGTACATACACAGAACCCATATGAATGGGTATAATGGGTGTCATCATGACAGCAAAGGCTTCTGCAGAATTTGCACATGGCGCAGCCATGATATTTGTCAGTTAAACACTATATATTTAGAATTTGGAGATATTGATTAATTGCAAGGGCAGGAAACAACCTCCGGGAACCCCTTGTTCTATGAAGTAATTCTATCATCTACACATTTCATTTTAGTGCTGTGCCTTAGAGCCTACTTTCACGTAATACCATTTGTGGTAAATTGGGTATAGTAAGAAATACTACTGTGGCTCCAATATATCCCACTACTCTTGCCGTTGATTACTAATGCATAGTACATGGTTAAAGTGTGCGATTGATTATTTATGTCTGTTATCCTGCAGACCACTTTCCTCCACAGAGAGCCTGCGACAGCTCTCACAGCAACTGAACGGCCTGGTCTCTGAGGTACGATGTCATCCTGTCTCTCTCTTTCACACACATTTCTTTGTCATACAGTGTTAGGCTTTTAACAATAAAACACCACAACTGATGTGCACTTTCAGCTAGCTTGTATTGCATTGATTCTTGACAGGAACGCATTGGAAGCATGTTAAAACTTTCCAGTTATTCCAAACGGCCTCAAGCGCACTGACAGTATCAACTGATGCAGCACCAGCTTGATGTATTTCATCTGAACTTGGTTTAGTTTTGCACTGTCATCAGCCATCACATAGTCCTCAGGGCTCACTTTGGGATTGGGCCTAAGGACTAAAGATTCCCAGACTTAATTGATCTCAGGTGCTAAGTGAGTAAGTGTCTAAGGCCACATGGGACATCAAATAGGTATAAATGGGATGGGGACAGCACTTCACGAGATCACATGTCACTGAGGTTTCTAAGACACGGTTAACAGTGACTGTTTATTTGTTGACATAAAATGAGTATAGACAAGGTGATCTAGTAGTGTGTCATAAGTAAATATAAGCACACTGTTTTTATATTACACTCAAGAAAATATGCTACAGTATTGTTGCCCCACATGGTGGTGAAATTCAGGTGTGTCCACTGCTGACTATAGAGACTGCCCATCTGCAATCCATCCATGGGTCATTTTTCACTAACACACATTCATAATTCTTCTCATGAATGTTTACAGAAATAGTGTTGTAGATTTTGTTTTTAAAATATCCGTAATTTGGGACATTTACTTTCCAGGATGTGAGGCTGCCCATAGGGTCTGTCTATAAACTTGACACATGATTAATTTTCTGTTTTGGAAGTGCATTAATGTGCCTGTCTATGTCATTTCAGTCATCTGCAGCTTATGTGAATGGGGACAGTCCACCTTTAGTTGGTGAGAGAGATATGGAGGTAAGATAGAAATCTAATATTTTCTGTGAACTAAAAACCCAAGTTAGTCATGACATACTGTGTGATGTACTGTGCCCAGAATAAGGTTTCTCTGTTAGCACCAGGTAGTTTATTTGTGTTATTGGATAATTTACCTGCTAGCTGTCTAAAATGGTAAGCCTTATGTTTGCAGCACTGGCAGTGTAATTTACTAAAAATTCACTGTGACTCCTTGTATAAGTTTGGCCTTTCTTACTTTGTGTAATTTAATTTACAACGCAAGGTACATTACATATAATCTCTTTAAAATGTATGTAAATGTATCATCATACAACATTTCAAAAGGAATGAATGTCTTGCTGGATTGATGGATGAACAATAGATGATGAATAATATCATCTGCGATCTATGGCAGGATAGATGGCTGAAAAAGAAAAATATCACAAAGAACAAAACAAAACTTCTGCAAATTAAATAAGATTACAGTGAATAATGAAAGAAAAAGTACAAAAACACTGTTACCTAACAATTCTCCATTTACAGTTGAACAACCATGTATTTTATGGTATATTTTAAATATTATAATAATTTGATTCACATCTAATTCTTGAACACATTTTTGCACCACTTGTAAAGGTGCTATGGTTTGCCTCCATGTTAATAATTCACATGTGTTTCCTCTTTGTTTGACTTTTGCCACTGCACTTTATCCCTCCCCTTTTTTCTCCCTTCCCGGATGCATGTGTGCATGTGATAGGGTCGGAACCAGGAGCTGGCAGCCGCCCTGGAATCCAGCAACCTAACAAACTCTCAGCTAAATACCAAGCTAGACCAACTGGTAAGAGTGTGCGTGTGTGTGTGTACCACATCTGTGCATGTACTGTATGCATTTTGTATGTCATCTTGAGTAACCTCACACTGGAAGAAGTCAAGCATAGTTTTCATGTTGTTCGTGTTATTCATACTTTGGTTGACTAAAATACATTTCTGTAACTGCATAAGGAGCAATTTGGGTGCACACTTCAGTCAGAGCTGTCATTACCTGATGGTTGATGCCTAAGTGTAGCACACTAATAGTAATAAACTCAAAGCTTCAAATAAATCTAAAAGATTAGCATAACAGAAAAGGTTTGTGCTTTCCCTGTCCTGTCTGGCATGAAGATGAGGGCATTTGTGCCAGATCTTTGGTTATTTTATCGGGCTAGAATTGCTGCTGGGCCGATGAAAGAAATGTTTATGTTTTCCAAACTTAAAATGTATATCCCGTTGGTCCGGCAGGCACAGCAATCTCAGGGGCTCTCCGATCAGCTGCAAAAGGTAAACAGTATTTTCTCTCTGTCTGGTAATTCCTGTCTTAATTAACTGTTCTAAATTCCTTCCTGGTCATTCATGAGCTTTGGTATTTTCTTCCTTCAGGAGCGAAAAGAATTTGAACAGAAATTTTCAAAAGAGCAGGGAGCCATGCGGGAGCAATTACAGGTAAGTTCTCGAACCCAAACACATACATTGAATTAGTCTGATGTGTTTTTAAAATTTCTGGAACTGTGTCAGAGCAGGAAGAAAAACTGGTAAAATGCCTCATTGTTGGTGATGGCCAAATGAAGCTTTGTGAACCAGTGTCTTTATTTTGTGAGCCCACTAGATGGCGCTCTCTGCTCAACAAAGGGTTGAGAATACACTGAATTGCAATGCCTTAGGCCTTTCTCTTAAAACCAAGAGCGCCATCTAATGAGCTCAGCAAATAAAGACACTAGTTTATAAAGCTTCATTTGACGATGTAATGTATCGGTGTATAATATCAGAGTCCATGGTATCATCCTAATGCAAAATGGATATAAATGGGATCTGTGAACACACCCTCCCTGTCCCCTATCCTGGCCTCTTTACACTGGCTGCCTGTTAAATTCAGCAGGATCCAGTTCGAAATTCTTGTAACTAGAATAGAATAGAATGCCTTTATTGTCATTATACACAAGTACACAGTACCTGTGCAATGAAATTGGAGCAATCCCTTTTCAGTGGTGACAAATAACAATAACATAAAGATAACAATATAAAATATCAAAAATATAAAGTGTAGGTAGTGCAGAGAAAGAGGGGGGGTGGGGGGGGGGGGCTGGTGCACAGTCCGGAGAGCAACTGTATACATATATAAAATAGCTTTGAATACACATTGTGTGAAAGTAGATAAGTATTAACAAATAAATAAATATTGCACAGTAATGAAATGGAATGGTTAATATATTAAATATTGCACTGTATGAAATTGCACAGATTCCAGTGTCCATTGAGGTATTTTATAACAGTATTACAGTATTGCACAGTCAGAGGGAAGAGGAGAGTCCGGGGGTAGGCTGTGGAGTGGAGTCAGTGCATATGTGAGTTCAGGGTGGTTATGGCCTTTGGGAAGAAACTGTTCTTGAGTCTGTTAGTCCGTGCTTTGATGCACCTGTAGCGCCTACCTGAGGGCAACAGGTCAAACAGATCAGAGCCGGGGTGGGAGCTGTCCTTGATAATGTTCTCTGCTCTGCTGAGGCTGCGTGAGGTGTAGATGTCCATCAGGGAGCGGAGAGGGCAGCCAATGATCTTTTCAACTACATACAGAGCCGTCAATGGTCAGGCACCAGCCTATATTACTGATCTGCTGCACCCTCATGTTGTCAGCAGATCTTTGAGGTCCTCTGACCAGTGCTTACTGGCTGTTCCTCATAGTTACTGTAGCTGAAAACAAAAGGTCACAGAGCTTTTCAAGAGAGTTTTTTTTTTTTGCTACTAGACTGTTGAGAATGTGTTGCCTCATGTTGTAAGAGTGGCTGCCTCTGCTAGCATCTTTAAAAAGCAACTAAAGACGCATCTTTTTAGTCAGGTGTTTGTTTAACCACATTGTTGACTGTATTCCTATGTATATAATTCTTTTGTGTTTTACTATGATTTACTGGGATTTATTGTGCTTTTTATGATTATCAATTTGTTATGTATATATTTACTTGGCCTGTGAAGTAGGAGTGCCTGATATATCAACTCAATATCATTATCGCAATATTATGTTGCTTAATATTATATCGAAAGTGTCATGACAATAATGCCATATTTTGTTTATAATTTGACTCTGTGTCTTAGTTGTGTTAGATTTAGAGCTCACTTGAAACACTACTGATCACCATCTCATTGGCCACTTACTGTGCCACTTGCACGTTAGTACACGTCAGCGCACGGTGACACTACGTGACAAAACTTATGCAGCATACCACGTGTGTGCATATTTTGACAGAGAGACAGTGTAAGTGAAGAAATAGACAACAAAACGGAACGATTTAGAGAAGCGAAAGAAAAATTGTGTCCTGTTCTCTTTATTTATTTTATACCATCCAACCAGTAAAACATGTCCTTCTGTAGACATGGTCGTTATTTATTCATTCATGTTGTACTTATCTGTGATAAGTGCTATACAAATAAACTTTACTAACTTACTCACCCTGACCCTGTGTAGCAAGGCTAAAGCACTGAGCGTAATTCCTCTGTAGAGAGTTTAGTTTGTGTTGTGCATTAATGAGGGACTTAATGTAAAATCAGCTGACGTTATCTAGTCTCACGAAAAGCTGTGTTCTTTATTTGTCTGTCCTCTCCCAAGGTTCACATCCAGACCATTGGTATACTGGTATCAGAGAAGTCAGAGCTACAAACAGCACTACAATACACACAACATGCTGCACGGCAGAAAACAGGTGTGCTTTATAATCAGCCGTACATGCGCTTGAATTTAACATTTTCATCTTGGCAAGACCTTAGTTAACAGTTTGTTTGTGTGTCTCTCTTTGTGTCTGTGTGTGTGTGTAGCTGAGGCAGATGAGTTGAATAACCGTCTGCAGGCAACAAAGCAGAGAGTGTCAGAGCTGGAGAGAACTCTCTCCTCTGTCTCAACACAACAGAAACAGTTTGAAAAGGTAACAAACACGGCAGTAATTCACTCAGTAAAGTGTAATAAGAGTAATATATATAACATTTGGCAAACATACTTGATTCACATTGAGCTTCATACTTGTAAAACAGATAGGCAGCCACACATTCTACATTTCATGTGTTATTTTTAACAAATGTTTTCCTTTTTGTCCCCAGCACAACAAAGAGTTTGAAAAGGAGAGAGACAACCTTAGGCTAGAGGTGTTTAGACTAAAGTAAGTCATCTTACCCTAGCATACACAAGGAGATGTATTTCATAACATTTCTGTATCAGATTTGCTAAGGATTGCCTTTACATTAATGGTATTTAGAGTACATCAAATTGTATGCAACGCAACAGGTGGCATGAGCAAGCGTCCACAGTCATATGGTTACGTAGGTTACATGAAAAATCTCTGCATATGTGTGTGTTTGCAGCAATTTGAGTGAGGAGTCGAAGCAGCAGAGCTCAGAGCTGTCAGAGCAGTTAAAGCTGAGTACTCAGGAGAATGGAGCAATGAGGCTGGAGGTGGAAGATCTTCGCAAGAGACTCGAGATAGCTGACCTCATGTTGCAACAGGTGCATTAAGACACAGGCACAATATTTTACAGTACATACAGTACACATATATACTGATCTTCCTCTTCCTTCCTCTCAATGATTGATGGATCATGAAGTGGTGGATCAACTCTATAGCCAATCTATGACAAAAAGCCAATGTTTAGTTTTGATCTAGAGCCTGGAATGTGTGTTTGCAGACAATGCAGTTAGATGTAATTTTTTTTCTTTTCTTTTCTTCTCTTCCATAGTTTACCTGCTTTTCACTCCAACTTTGATCATTTTTGTTTTCCAGTGCTCCAGTCAGTCAGATCCCACGAGTGCCAACCAGCAGGTTCAGTTACTGCTTGGAGAGAAGCAGCAGCTGGAGGCACACAATCACCAGGTCTGTGTTCGAGGACAACTATCTGCTTGTGTCATACTTGTGCCTTTCTGTGTGGACAATCTTTTTAAAAGTTTAGATTTTGTGCACTGTTTGTATATTTATTCTATTATTCTCTATAGCAGTTATTTTGTTAGCAGTTGTTTTGTTATAATGTGAACAATTAAAGCAAATCTACAGTACATAGGTTAACTATCCACTAGAATCCCTACAGCCATTGTTCAAAATTAGTTTATTATAAGGATAAACCCCTTGATGTATCATCTCGTTTTCAAAGAGGTCCCAACATATAACACAATCATTACATAACAACAGAGAAGTGAAAGAACATTAAAACAAAAAAACATAACACATGCATTTGTTCATCAATACAAAACCAAATTATATTAGTATAATATATAAATAATAAGTAAAAAATAGAATGAGTGAATTTCTAACTACAGTCAAATATAAACATTAGGTATGGACAGTAGGTATAAGGATTGCCTGCATTCCTTTTCTAGAAATGTTCACTTTCAGCCACTCATTGTAACTTTCCTGTTCGCATTTGCATCAAATGACCCTTTAAATCTCATCTACCTTTTCTACTTTTCCTCAACCTTTTCATATTTCGATACATAAAAGTTGCAAATTAAATAATTTTATGATTAAAAAAAAAAAAAAAAACAACTATGGAATGTAAGCCTAAACTCCTTATGATCAGAAAATCATGCCTTGTTAACATCGTTTTCCCCCTTATGTTTGATTTTGTAGCTGAGGGAGTCGATTTCCCAGTTGCAAACAGAGAGAGACTGCTATGCAGAGCAGATCCAGGAGGAGGGCCGTCTATGGAAGGACAAAACAGAACAGCTGCTAACACAGGTACACTACATACAGTAACAGTCAGCATAGATAGGGTTGACTATAGTTTTGAAAATAAAGAAATCTGTATGTTTTTGTTGTTGTTTTATTAAACAAATGAGTACTTGATCTGTGTCCATTTCTGTGTCTGTGCAGGTGTCTTTGGTTGCAGAGGAGAGGGACAGAAACATTAGCCGAGTCCAAGAACTGGAAGCCAGCATCACAGAGCTTCAAAATGCTGCAGGTAAGAGCTTCACACTACCCTACTAGGGCTTGTTCCTTTTCCTGGCTTTTCTATAGCTCCTTCCTTGTGCTGCATTTTTACCTTTTGGTAAATAAGCTGTCCGATTGCCTGACCGTAGCAGGATTAACAGAATCCACTTATTAGGGGCGCCTCTTGTCTTCCAATAATGTACACCTGCTTTGAGGAAAATGGAGAGCAAACTTCAGAGGTAAAGAAGACTGGAGCACACAGATGTGGAGCCATAATAGTGCATACAGACTGATGTTTGACACTATTGTTAACTAGAGTGACTAGAGAATTTTAAACCGAACATTTATCTTTTTAAAGGCCACAAATCAATCCGTGTGCTTTAGTCTATTTTTTTTTTTTTTTCCTTCAGAGTAAAATCACTGTTGATGCAAGATTTCACATTTATAGCCAAGTGTTCACACAGTTGACATAGTGAAAACTCAACACATTCTATTTTTTGGTTTATAATAATATTTATTTCAGCATAAAATCTTTATAATAAAGGAACTGTAGCATTCTAAATACTGAGTACATGCAGGTGACATAGCTACCACAGTCTGGTGTATTTCTCTGTAGCAAAATGATTAAACGTGATAACTGTCATCCTTTTTTGTCTCCTTTTCCAGCATTGTTGTCCCAGGAGAGAGAGGCCCGGGATAATGCAGAGCCTCAGTCCTCAGGGCCTTCAGAGAGTGAGGTGGCGCTTCAGGAGGCCCTCAACACTCTACATCAGGAAAAAGAGGCTCTTACTGCACAGTACCAGGCACAGGTATGCATTATATTGACACATATTTAATACTTAGTTAATGTCTTGAATTATAATTGACGTTTATGTGAGGCAGAGTATTATATTGGTCTGACACTTTTGAAAGTTACGCCAGTTGAGTTGTTCTTTACATAATGTTTTAAAGATTATAAGTGGTCTTAGATTTGAAGTTTCTATAATCAGCCTCTGTAATATTTTCCTTAGCTGAGAGATAACGAGCAGCTGAGCCGCCTGTGTTCGGAGCAGGAGACGCGTCTTGGGGAGATGGAGCGCCAGCTGGAGAGCCAAGTCCAAGAGGAAGGGGACCGCAGGCGCATGTTGGAGGATGTTCAGTCGGACAAGGCCACTATTAGCCGTGCTCTCACCCAGAACCGTGCACTGAAAGACCAGCTGGCTGAGTTACAGAATGGTTTTGTCAAACTGGTGAGGCAGAAAATAGCTGTCCAACTTTCCTTTTTTAATAACACATTTTGGAAGTGCTGTTATTTATATGCTCAATATTTATTTTGTCTCTGTCCTAACTTGCTTTAATTAAATTAAATGTTTGCCTTTTCTTCTTCTTGCATCTTGCTGGCCTTTTTGCCTTAAAGCAACATTGCGTAGTATTGGCATTGTTTCCGATTTAGCACCCCTACAGTTTCAGAGTGTAATTCACTCAAACACCATGTGTATTTGACATGATTTAAATTACTTATACGATAACTTTGCTAACACAGCCAAAAGCACCTGGGTAAGCTATGTAAACATCCAGGCTACAGGCTGTAAGTAGTTACAGAATGTTGTTTTTAAATGCATTTTGTGTCTGAATGTATCTTTCATGTCTTTTATATTTGGTTATTGTACTTAGTAGTCACAAATTATGAAAGTACATTTATAGAGAGTATTTGGTCAGAGGGAGGGAGACTGCTGTCTTTTAGCCAAAATTCCTGTTACTCCTTCATTTGTACAGACTAATGAGAACATGGAGCTGACCACTGCCATCCAGTCAGAGCAACATGTGAAAAAGGAGCTGGCTCGCAGAATGGGCGAACTGCAAGAAGAACTGCACAACGTCAAGGAGCAGGTATGGTCATACACAAAACACTCTCCAATGCAAACCGAATTGAAAGTCTGCTGATAGATATTACTGTTGCGGCAAATTTGTCTACATTATGTCTACACTATATCTTGCGGAATCTTAGATGATGTAGTTATTATTTCAATAGGTGTTGTCTGCCATACACATACTAGTGCACTAACTCAATACAAAGAGATTGAATTATTTTTTCTCATTCGTTTTCTACTTCCTTTTTGGTATTAATTTTCCTATTCATTCCCTCTGCTCCAGCTGGAACTGAAAAGTAATGACACTCAGGGTCTGATGGAGCAGAGAGACCAGGTAGTGGCCCAGCTGCAGCAGTACTGTGCTGGCTACCAGGCTCTGGTGTCAGAGAGGGAACAGATCCATCACCAGTATCTTCAGCAGATCCAGCTCATGGACCGGCTGCAGCACGATGAAAGCCAGGGCCGTGTGCAACTGGAGATCAGTCACAATCAGCTCAAGCAAGCGCAGGTGTGTTTTTAAGGCATTGTTCACATGACCATTGACGATGTATGGAAAACTCCAGTGTGTTGTGATATTTAATGGAGTGCAGTATTAACATAATGCCCACATGTTCTTCCTCATCTAATAGAATATGTTGAGACTACTTTGAAAAGGGACTGGTGTCTGTTTGTTTTGACTGACTCTCTGTCTCCCTCTGCAGGAGCATATGGAGTTGTTGGTCAGAGACAACGAGCAGCTGAAGGCTGAGGTGAAGGAGCTGCTCAACAGCTCAGCTCTTGCCACGTCATCCAGAGACCAAGGTAAGGTTGTCTATTACTAGTATGTTGGTACTTTTTTACCCTTTGTCTTTTACTGTCATTGTCATCAAACAAAGGACTCGAGTTCCCTTCACAGGCATGTGGTTGTGCCCTACATGTTTAACAGCAAAGTGGTTCCTCTTGTTTCACACTGTTTAATTTAAAAGAAATGGAATTTAGCAACTGAAAACTGTAGTTCTTCACAAGAAACAAGGGCATTGTCATTGATGCAAATCAACGGACACTTTCTAATAGCAGAGCTGCAGCACCCATAGTTTCAGACCTAACCTGTGCCACCTACAGGCAAGGAAAGTAAGTTAGCAGTAATCTTGCTCCACATATGGGTAATGAGTGTTGTAGTCTAAGACCACTGACTTTACAGAGGGAGAAAATATCTATTAAAATGTATTAATATTTTAAATATGTCACTTAGGCGATGGAGTGGAAAGCCAGTCCCTGCAAGAGAGCCCAAAGAAGTCCTCCCCCATAGTTATCCCAGAAGACTTTGAGAGCCAGAAGGAGATGGTGAGGAGGGTGAAGAATGTTCTTCCCCATAACCACTTATGCTTTAAGGACATGTCTTTTTTTCTTTGCTTTGCCTTTTATTACACATTATAAAGGCCTAAATCCAGTTTGAAGTTGACACTTACATGATACATCCAGTGCTATGCCAGTTTGAATTATTATTTTTTGAAACCTTAACAATATGAGATGAATTTATAACCACGTTTTAGACTTGAGTTTGGGATTAGCCTCATTTGACCCTAATCATCTGCTCCCTCCTGCAATCCTCACCTTCACCTTCACCTTCTGTCCCCCTGCAGGAGGAGTTTATCCGTGGAGCTTTGGCTCAGCTGGAGCTGGAGAGGGACGAGGCCAGAAGGCAACTTGAGGATGAGCACCGGCTTCACATGGCAGCGCGGCACCAGGCCGCTGTGGCCTTCAGCCTGGAGCACCAACACCACAGCCACAAATCTGTTCACGACCATCATCACGAGTACGATAACACTCAGAGCCAACATAGTCACTGTGAACACAGTCACGAGCAGTCAGGTAAGGAAAACTAGACTAGGCCAACGTTTGTGTGTGTCTGTGGGTGTGTGTGTCTAATGTATTAATATAGCTAATCCTGATTATATTCTGTAAGGATTTGTGATTATGTAGATTAAAAAAGTATCTGGGGTGCTTTATCTAAACAACTTACTTTACTAACCTCTTCTTAGAAGGAGGAGTGCCAGTGGAAGTTCATCAGGCCCTGCAAGCTGCCATGGAGAAGCTTCAGCAGCGTTTCACATCCCTCATGAGGGAGAAAGCTGACCTGAAGGAGAGGGTGGAGGAGCTGGAGCACCGCTGCATTCAGCTGTCTGGAGAGACTGACACTATAGGTGAGACAGTGTGATATGTCTGTTGTATCACTTTGTTAACCAGTTAGTTTTGGTTGAATGTTGTATCTAATAGTTGTCAAAAAAAAATAGAAAACCTCTTCATCCCCATACTAATTTCTTTCCAGGGGAGTACATAGCCCTGTATCAGAATCAGCGGGCAATCATGAAGCAAAAACACCAGGAGAAGGAGCACTACATCAGCATGCTGGCCCAGGACAAGGAGGAGATGAAAGTACTGTATAGCAACCTTTTTTTGTTTTAAAAATAACCATCAGTGGGCACATGGGTAGCTCACCTGGCAGAGTGTGTACCCATATATAGAGGTTTTCTCCTTGACGCCACAGGTTCAACTCGGACCTGTGGCCCTTTGCTGCATGTTATTCCCCCTCTCTCACCTTTTTCATGTCTTCAGCTGTCCTAAAAAGTGGCCAAAAAATAAAATAAAAAATAATCGTCAATACAGCCATTGTTTCTCTATCATCAGGCAAAGTTGGCAGAGCTGCAGGATCTGGTGATGAGGCTGGTGGCTGAGAGGAATGACTGGTACAGCCGCTACACCGGAACCTTAGCCAGCGCAGGCACAGTGAACCCTGACCTGCTTCCTATTGGGGAGGATCACATTCACCCAGAGCACCAAGCACACACACACACAAAGCTTAATGCTGTCAGCGGAGCAGGTAGGCACAATACGCAATACTCTATTTATGTGCCTTCTAGCTGTCCCTGCTACATCATAAATAACACAAAGACATTTACACGTGTGTGTGTGTGTGTGTGTGTGTGTGTGTGTGTGTGTGTGTGTGTGTGTGTGTGTGTGTGTGTGTGTGTGTGTGTGTGTGTGTGTGTGTGTGTGTGTGTGTGTAAGAATTAATTCAAATATTTTAATTAATACACGCACACACAGACACACACACATATCTATCTATCTATCTATCTCTTCATCCTGCTGCTTGCCTTCTCTCTCTGCTGCAGAAGCAATGGAAGTCATTCCTCTGTCAGAACCCACTACAACCCTGGAAGCCCCGTCGTCCCAGATGCTGTCGAGCGGGTCAGCCCAGACAGACTCCAAGGCCCTGGGGCCCAAAGAGGACGGCACAGCCCAGCAGATCATGCAGCTGCTCCACGACATCCAGAACCCACAGGGAGCACCAAGATCACCCCCCTTCCTTGGGGAGAACCCCTGCATCCCCTTCTTCTACCGGCCTGACGAACAGGATGAAGTCAAAATCCTGGTTGTGTGAGGTGTGTGAGTGTGTGTGAGAGTGTGTGAGAGTGTGTGTGAGTGTGTGTGAGTGTTAGAGAGAGAGAGACACATAAAAATGCCCCCTCTCTGTGTGTTGGCAGTAAGGTGTGCATGGTTAAATAGAGAGTATTTTCAGTTTGTTTTTTGTCAATGATGCTCTTCCCAGAGCGATGACCAGTATTCCATAACACAATCTGGTCATTCTCAATACCACAATTTTTCATCCCCATCCCCCCTCTCGTCTCCCATTTTACACATAAGTGCAATAAAGGGGCCTTATATTCTGTCCCCTTGCTGATACAATACTTAAAGAGCTGTCGAAAATGATTAGCCTTGTGTGCAACTTTAATTTTAGTGCAAGTCTCAGTTATACACAATTGACTGTACAAATGCCAAAAATAAGCATCACGTTTGAATGTAATAATGCAAATATTTACCCCGTATGTTTGTGTAATGTGAAGAGAATTGATGATGGTGAAAGGGTGCATGAGGAGAAGAGATGTGGAGTGAGATGTAAGTTAAAGTCAAAGAAAGACACTGAGTGCACATAATAGCTTTTGAGCTGTTATGATTTCAAAGTCAAGCTCTCTGTTGCATGATGAGGTCCAGAAAGATGAAGGCAGGTGTTGCAGTTTGGTACTGTTCCTAAAACAACCTTTTCTCTAACTTTTGTCTTTGTCCTCCAAACACTGAAAATAAGTCTTGTTAAATGTTGCGATATGTTAATATGTGAAATATTTGTATTGTGATGTCAAACATCCTGTTAGACTGAGAGAATTCCCCACCGTTATGAAAAGGTGGTTTCTGAAGTCATTGAGTGGATAGATGCAATTTAAAGACCCCATGAAGAAGAAAAAAAACACATTTTAGTCAAAGAGATTAAGGCATTATTTTTAGAGTGTAATTCAGATAAATAATAGAGCTTGGGATGCTGTGCTTCAGGCTGCTTTCCACATTATTGTTTTTTGCAAGTTCTACTTTTCCTTTGTCATTAGCATGATAGATACTAAGGTGCAATGGCTAGAGGAAGGTACAGGAAAAATGGTGTTAAAATCTCTTTATCTGCACTCATAATTCATGGCCTCATCACAAATGTCTACACACTTTATTTTCCCCTCATCAACGCTGCTCATCCATAACGGAGTCCTAACCTAACAGTTTCATGGGGTCTTTAAGTTTCTTAACAAATTGACGCTATTGAGTAGATCCTATTCTTTACTGTTACATTTGCTTGTAGTTCCACATATCAAAGGTGAATTAATGCACATCCTTTACAACTGGACTGTGTGAGTGTACATGATGCGTGTGTGTTTCCTCTTCAGTTGAAGTTTCATCTGTTTTTTGTAGAGTTCTATCAGATTATATAACAATGATTGCACTAAAACTGTACAAAGCTTCTCATTCAGCTCTGTCCTGTGTGGCTGGTTGGACAGCGATGTTTCTAAATAAACTTGCTTAATTATTCCTGTTGAGGAAAAAGGGAATCCTATGAAGCCACACTCTTTAAGCTGAGGGTTTTCGCTCTCTCTCTCTGTGTGCACACACTGTGCATATGAATAGAAGGTGACATTAATGAGACTGCTCTGTTCAAAAGCTCGTGATGTTATTCCGAACAGTGTGGACCAATCAGAATTTGAGAAAAATCTACAAATCCAAAACTACACACATTTATGTTGATATTACTTTAGTAACGTGTATTGGCAACACTCCTATGGGCATTGGAAACAAGAAATTAGGTAGGATCCTAACATTGGGATCCTACCTAATTCTTTGTTTACTTTTTCTTAAACTTAAGACATCGCAGGTGTCTAGCCTTAAGGGAGAGATGCTCATATTCACAAATGTAGATTGGACGATGGATCAACAATGAGCTCCTTCCTTTGGCAACTAAAAACCATAGCTATGCTCTCCCAGTTCTTTTCTTTCCATTTCAGATGAAATCATGGAAGAGGCCTTTGGTTTTTAAGAGTCTGTCCATGATTTCAATATGCAAACCCATGAGAGTCTCACTGCGAGTCATACAAAAATCCCACAGACTACTTTTGGAGGTATTTTAACCCTCATTTGGATTTCATTGAATTTTAAGATCCTCTCTGTTGTGTTTGAGGTAGAACACATTTGTAAGTTATTGCACACTTGATATGTATCACTAACTGCAACAGGACAGAAAGCATTAGTGCAAATTTTGGTATTTTAAGCAAAATGTAATATGTGGGGGCCATATATACTTGGTGTTTTTTACAGGCAAAGTAAACAGTGCTGTGTTCCACAGCCCTTTGTTAGGAACCGGTGGTTTTTGAATACATTTACCTAATCATTTCTTGATTTAAAAAATTCCTCGCTTCTTAGCATTCTGTTTCTTTTTGTTTTCCTTAGAAACATGCCACAAAATATGATTTTATTTTTTGTTTATTCTGTTACTTTTGTCAGGCAAAGAGGTAAATCTACAATAAAATCCTTTTATTGTTTTGGGGCTTGTAAAATCACAAATAAGACAATATGGATACAATTACTTCCCACGCTAATTCATTGTTAAATGTGTGATTGAAACAAATAGCAAGGAACCATTTATTGTCTTTACTGTAAAAGAGGTGGTGTATATACTGTAACTGTGTAACATATTGTATATTCATTATGCCTGGTGTGTGGGGGAAAGCTGCTCTGCCATGTTTACTGGCAGTGTGGACTGTGTGTCTGAAAGTGAGCTCAGAGTCAAGGCCTTTGGTGGTTACTGACTGGCTGTGATTTAATACAAAGATTGACTTAAAAAAAAGCTAAAATGTATTTATTTGGAATAAGTTAGTATCTCAACTAATCAGTTTTAATGTAAAATAGAAGTGACGGATGGAAATGAAGGATCATTCAGAGAACGGATTTGTTTGAGGGCTGCTTCTGACAGAAGCTTTCTGAATAGTTTTTCTCCTTGAGTAATATTTTCTCCCTTTCTCCTGATTAAAACTGATTGAGCAACTTGAACACAGTGTGTCTTGATTTCTTAATTATTTTGGATAATGTTTGCAGTAAAGACAGGCAGTTTGACTTGTCAGAGTAGGAAAAGCACAAGTGTCGCTAATAACATAATCGAGGGCTCCATCATGTTACATGCACAGTAACAAAGCCGCTAAATACAGTTCAGCCATCATTTATGTGATTATTAACACCTGTGCTTTTCCTACTGTAACAAAAGGACAATTAAATACCAAACAAACTATTATTATGAAATACTCAGAGAAACCCATTTTGGTTATACCATTTTTAAACAATATCAGATATTACTAAACAGCTTTTTCTGTTCAGGGGATCAATGTGGAAAAAAAACTAGATGTTTTTGTTGCTCCATTAAATTTCAATACAGTGCCTGGTTAGCTCACCTGTAGAGCGGGCACCCATAGATAGAGGTTTACTCCTTGGCGCAGGGCCCGCGGGTTTGACTCCAACATACGGCCCTTTGCTGCATGTCATTCCCCCTCTCTCTCCCCTTAAAAGTCTAAGCTGTCAAACATTAAAGGCCTAAAATACCATTTAACACCATAAAGAACACATAAAGGAAACAGCATTCAGTTCACAGAGGTTTTTAATTTGTTGACAAAGCACAGTAGTGCTACGGCGTAAAGTCATCGTTCCATCCACAGCAGTTTAAACAAGATGCAGAACCTGGTTTTTGCAGGACTTCACACATTCACACTGTCCCCTTTCTGCTCTTCTACACATAGAGAAACAAGAAAAACAACAAAAACCTCTCTGCTACCAGCTAGAGTATCAAACAACCTGCCAATGTCCATATATGCACTACTGGTCAAAAGTTTGGAGTCACTTATTAGAAATTTCCATTGCACTCCATTATAGACAGAATACAAAATTCAGATTACATTATGTGAGTACATAATTGCAAAAGGGTTCTCCAATGTTTCCTCAATTTTTTAAAACAATATCAGATTAGTAAACAGAATGTGCCTTTGAAACATTGGAGGAATGGTTGCTGATAATGGGCAATGTAGATATCACATTAAAGATCAGCCACCCACTTAGATCAGCTGGTATTCTGTCTACAATGGAGTGGTAAAGAAATTTGTAAGTGACACCAAACTTTTGACCGTTAGCGTGCATTACACATTTTTATAAGTTTTTCAAATATTTCCTTATACACATAGTCATTTATTCATAATAATTTAATTATTCAGCAGACTAAATTCTCTAGACAGTGAAAGTACAATTCTTCATTCATAAGATGCACCACACATATACATAATAACACATGAAGATATGTCCATATTTACTGTTAAATAATAAGTAGAATATATTTTGTTGTGTTTGCTTTGCAGTCATGGAGTACTAAGATGCACAAGGGGTCACTGAAGTGTTTTTTTTAAATGGTTAAAATTACATCAGTTTGGGTTCAGAGATGGGTTTTTGTGACTGGTGGGTTGCTTATTTTAGTTTGGGGACGAAATACAACACATCACACTGACAGCAAAGTTCAGTTGCAGAACAGTTGAAAAGTGGTTGAACTCACAGGCTCTCAGCAAGCAATGTGAGGGGGAAACAGGAGGAGCGTTTTGATAGCTTTATGCATACAGTAGACTGGCTGTTTTCATGTTCTCACTCACCGACGTGACCACTGAGAAGGAAAAAAAGAAAAGAAATGAGAAAAAAAGAGAAAAGAAATACATGCGGATCATAAACCTGGATAAAATGCTCAAAGTTGTCCCAGTCAGTATATTAGAGGATTTGATGCATAATGGGATTGGAACTGACTTAGAAACACAATCCAGATATTTGAAACCTTTCCCATTAGGGACCTCATTCCCTCTGAATAAAAAGGATTTATAAGGAACTATCAAACAGTCTCTGGGTGTGAGACACCCAGATTCCCTTCCTCTCAGTTGAAATGTACTCTAATTCTTGTGTGACTGATGGAAGGATATTCCAGATATTGCACTTTTTACTTAGACCCCGCCCCGATAAGATTATCCATTGACAACATTTTTGTGATGAGGAGGGAAGTGGGAAAGGGCCATGGGAGGCGCATCTTTGAACCAAAAAAACAAAACATTTTCATTGTTGCATAGGTTCACAGGAAGCACAGACAACAGTGTTTTCGAGAGGTGGTGTGACACAGTTATGTGAACTTTTTGAGCTGTCCACTCAAAATGACTCTACTACACAAGAAAGTTATGACTCAGGTGAATTTAGTGACAGTGAAGCCTTCTGGATACTACAACAGATGTTTGCTTCTGTCCTAATGCAAGGGGAGGAGGAGGAGGAGGAGGAGGAGGAGGAGGAGGGGTGGGGGAGGATGAAGAGCAGCAGTTCCTCTCTGTCCAGGTATCTGGGAGCGAGGAGTCTGTGATTCTTTTCCCCCTTATTCCGTAAAACACACAAGTAAACAAATTCTTTTTTTTAAAGAAATCAGGAAAAAAACATAAAAGAAACAAATAACAAACAAATGTTAAAAAGAGGAAAGAACAAGGTAAGTCAGCAGCCAGAATATCCATTGGAAGGACTGAAGTATAATGTAATACTCAGGTAAAGCGTCATGCTTTGTATGCAAATGTCTCCCACCTTAGGTTTAACAGCAGGAACACAAATTCTGTATGTATTTGCTTGTATTTATACAGTATATATGTGTGTGTTTTTATGTAAGCAGTGTGCATGCACATCTGTGCATACACTCAAAAATGTATCAATTATCTTATATTCTCTAAATAGTTTATTTAAATTCAGATGGGAGAGGTGCAGCATGTTCGTATGTCAGTCATGCAGGTGTGTTTCAAGTATCCTGTGTCTCTGTGTGAAACTGGTGTGTGTGTGTGTGTGTGTGTGTGTGTGAGACTTGTAAGGGAAAAGTAGGAGCAGGAGAAGGGAGCCGGCTCAGGTCGGGTATGGCAGAAAATGACAGGAAGGTGGCACTGTTGTCCATGGCCTCTCATCTGGAGGTGGGACGGACAGATGGAGATGGGGAGGAGCTCAGAGGTCTAGTGGGTTGGAGAAGGTGGGGGTCTCCGACTGTCATGGACACACAAACACACAGGAACAGATACATAGAAGAGAGGATGGAAACAGGTTGGATTAATGTTTTTGAGGTGTTTGCAGTCTTTTTTTAAACCTCAAGTTAGGATTTATACTTACATGTCGTTATTTCAGGGCCCCTATGTGTTAATCATGCACATACACATAAATACAGTACTTTTATTCACAAGACAGCCACTTATGTCATAAGATACCACATGAAAGGAAACCTGAATACACAACCAACATTACAAAAGTATCAGGCTCAGTTAGCATGGCCACAATGCAGGTAATGTATGTTTTCACAAGATGATTGACAAGTAACCATACATTTTGGGAAGTTTGACATTTTGGGAAATACACTTAACAATATTTGCTTTGCTTGCAGAGAGTTAGAATGGAAGATTGATACCACTTTTTAATGTCTGTACGGTAAGACTAAGCTAATACCAGCAGCCAGTTGGCTTAACTACGCATAAAGACTGTGAAGAGTTTTGGCTACTTTACACTTTGGTATTTGTACAAATTAAAGAAACTAGATATAATGTGTTAATTAGTGAGCTTTAGAGGTTCTGGTAGGTGGATTTTGTTATCTGTGGGCCTGTGTTTGATAGACCCATTCAGTAATCCATCCATGGATATTCCCTTTCAGATTGTTTCATTTAAATTGGTTTTAGAGGCCTGAAAAGCAAAAAACAATCCCTTATTTCCGTAGAAAAAGGTTGAGTTGAGATTCACCAGCAGTGCTACCGGCACGCTTGGTAAATTACGAACTGAACGTTGATATATGCCATGACTTTGAACAACAACATCAGACACTCAAGAGACAGGGATGAGTGGGATGTCATGGCATTCATACGTCAAATACAATACAACATTAACACAAACGATAACAATCTTTAAGTTTTGGACAGTTGAATCTTGTCTAACCCATTGCTGCTGTAATGTGAGAAATGTCACAAAACTCCACAAGACACTTTTACACATTCTGACATACTGAATACCCCTTCAAAAAAAAAAGAAAATCAGCATTGACTCCAAAATCAGCTCAAACATTGATGCAAACACACACACACCGTCACACACTGGGTGTGTGTTTGCCCATGCAGCGCTCTGAGAAGAGAAAAGAAAGGTGAGAAAAAGAAAATGGCATGCAGTGAAAGGATGCCTCCTGAGAGGAAGAAAAAGAAGGAAAGTGGTCATGATGATGATAATGATGATGATGGCGGACAGTACCCAACGTACCAGAAACGTTAGTCCTCATTGGTCAGTGATAGTGATTCTGTAGAAGGAACCATAGTCATGTGTGGGGACAGAGGTGTAGTGAGGAAAATAGGGATGAAAAGGAAGAAGAGAGAAAAGGAGTGCAAACGGTTACAGTGCAGGAAATGACCAATGTCACGTGCTCAGCTCTCACTTAAGACAGACCACAATACAGGATGGAAAGAAATCAGTTCACTACTGAGCATTTTGAGTAAGAGTTTTTGTGTCCATCTAATTTTTGAGGCTGCATTTGTCAGTGAGAGCTTTGCTCAGCAACGTTAGTGTCTCCTACTTCAAAGGAGGAAAGCTGCTATTCAATCAATAGGTCCAGGATAAAGAAGTTAGCTAGCTCACGAACACAGACAAGCAGATACAGTTGATGGAGAAAAAAAACGCTCATTCCAGTCAGTGACTGAGAAGAAAGGCACACAAAATATTAACTATTCAGATGAGGACAGCAGTGAAGTGGGCATAAGCTAGGACTAGTGGAGTGTAATGTAGCATTGGTGATGGTTGACAGCGTGTTGAATGTTCAGAGTGGTGGCAGAAAGGTACCAACAAGTTACCCAAATAACTGTTTACCCAAACCAAGAGAAAAAAATATGAAAATAGTCCACTGATCATGAGTTATATCACTGTCTATCCGTCTATTTAGGGATCTCTATCAATCTATTTGTCTATTCATCTACCCTCTAATCACAACCATAGCGCTCCACTTTCATTTACCTCCTTTATCCCCTCATCCAGGTGTCTTCACAACCCCTTAGTAACAGAGAGTATCCCACTTCAGGTTGGATAGCTTGGCATAATATTATAAGTAGTGGTTTTGATGGTATACTCTGTGTAAAACCTACTGAAACATACTTTAAAATATGTTGGTGTGAGGAAGGTTTGTTTGTTTGAAATGCCTCTCCTGTTTTCACTCACCTGGGCACACTTGGGGGTGCACGGTTAGGCCGGGAGGGCACGGTTGGTGGTGGCCCACTGTAAGGGTCCGGAGAAGCCCCTGGGCGAGACGGGACTGGGGGTCCCCCAGCGGGAGGAGGCCCAGGTGGAGGCCCACGAGAGACTGGGCGTCCCGGAGGTCCCGGTGGAGCCCTGCGGTTTGGAGTTGGACTGGTGGCTGGAGACCTGGAGGACAAGGGACGAGACAGAAACCATTGCACTGACAAAAATGAAAAAAACAATCTGATAATAGTATGCAACGCTCATATTTGAAATTAATTAAATAATTATTTTGAAGATAATAACTTTAAGGTTAAAAAAAAGAATAATGGCTTAGCCATCTCCTCCCACCAAACATTCCCCACACAGCCTCTAATGCTCTTCCTCTATTCTCGTTGTCCCTTACCTTCCTCCGGAGCCACTCCGCTGCACCTGCAGCCAGGAGTCATCCACGGGAGGCGGCATGGTGGTGGTTACGGTGGATGTGCTGATGTCACCGATGATGTTGAGGGCCTCCCGCAGGGCATGGTACATCCGCAGCATCTCGTCGCGGTGCTGGGCCTGCTCCGCAGACTCCTCCATCAGCGAGTTCTGGTCGCCGCACGAGTACAGCTGGGCCAGCAGCTCCGCGTTGATGAATTCTTTAGTCTGGTCGAAATGAAGTTTTGTGATGAAAGTTTCTGTTCTTTTTTATTTTTTTGTTTGGAACATATATAAATCTGAAAGAGCTGACAGCAGAAACATGTCCAACTCACATTGTTAATCATGAGGTGCATGATTGTCTTCGGCATCAAGTCGCGGACGGTCTTGTTGACGATGGCCATGTAGGAGTCAACCAGGTTGCGAATGGTCTCCACCTGCCGCTCCAGCTGAGGGTCCATGCTGTGCATTATGTTGTCAGAGCCATTTTCATCACTGCCTTCACTCTGTGGAGACCAATGAGGGAGGGAGGAAGACGACATAGAGTTTAACTTCAGTGTAGCTTCAGCAAGAGAGAAACAGACTGTAGATACGGCGACAAGGTAAAAAGTGACTGGCAAACAAAGTCTTCCTGAATAATTGTTTAGGGTAAAATGTTATTTTAAAGTCACATGATAAAAATGCAGGATGCAGACCAAAATAACATACCTTTCCTTCTTTCTCCTATAAGCTCAAACAGCGATGAGGAAAACAGACATCGAAAGAGGACAGATACAGTATCGCATTAGAGACATGACAACATTTAAATAGACTTAAAATAAACATCAACTCAATGAAAAAATTAAATAATAATTAGCTTTACTTTTAGTTTATGCGATTTGGAAATAATCAAGGTAAATAATGTGTTGTGTTTATGTCAATCCAATCATTAAAGCCAAAATATCAACTTACTATACTTATACTATAACTTATTATCAACTACTATATCATTTATAAATTTCCAGTCCTTAGCTTACATATGTATGCATAAAACAAATGCTTTGACAAAATCTTACCGTGACCCGTTCAGGATAAACTCCAGCTCTGAGGAAGGAGGCCTTCCAAGCATCAATGTCTTCCTGAGTCTCACAGGCCAGCTCCAGCTGACGGTAGTCTTTATACACATTCCTGTGGACATACAATGCTGAATGAAGTTCTTTCGATCTATAACGTGTATCAGCTGTGTGTATGTATATTGATGTGTATGTGTTATAGCACCTCTGTTCAGTGTTGAAGAGGGCAAAGATGTGCTTGCTGGACATGAAGCCTTTCTCCACATCACGCAGCTTCAGGTTGTCCACTGGCAGCATGTACTTCTTCTCCTTCTCCTGCAGGAGGCGAAAGAGAAACACACAAGGTGCACGTGTGAGGGAGGGAGAGAAAGAAAAAGAATGACTTGCTCCATCAATGAGGAATTTGGCTAAATAGTAAAAACAGTCATAGAGATTTATTTTGCACTGATATTGTATATTAGACCAAAATGAAAGAGCCACTGCAGAAGTCGATGCTGCATTATAATCATTGTGGGATGACAGATTTACTACTAAATAGAAATACTTAATATTGTAAGAGAAAAAATGACAGAAACTACATTAAAAGTGACAAACAATTATGATGAAAGAAATTGGGGGAATCAGGAGTGAATGCTCATATATTGAATTTGACATCAGGCAAAAAAGAAGAAAAAGACAAGAGAGACAAATGGGAAAGTCACACACAGCCCTCATTCTTTGGTTTTGATTACAGTTGTGCAGAGTAAAAAAAAAGAGGGTGGCGAGCAACAAATGAGAAACACACACATACGAGAGTGAGAGAGAGAGAGAGAAAAAAAAGGGAGAGAGAGAGAGAGGGAGAAAGAGACCGAGTTCCACTGTAGACACACACACACACACACACACACACACACACACACATGCTCGCACATGTTGTGGTTTACCTCCTCAAAGTCTATTGTTACAAATTAACTTTCTTTACCATGGATGCTTTTGCGTGCATGAACGTTTTACTATCTACAGTCAAATTAGTATAAAAAAAAGAGAGAAGACAAAAATAGTACAGGGTGAGTGAGATTCTTTAAACACTAAACACACACACACACACACACAAATATGCAAAACAGCACCTTTGAGCGTAGTCTCTAACTAACCTTAAAACCATCTGGATAGCTAACCACGAGCCTGCCCTGCCCAACCCACTGAGTGTGTGTGCGTGCGTGTGTGTGTGCACGTGTGTGTGTGTGCACGTGTGTGTGTGTGTGCATGTGTGTGTGTGTGCATGTGTGTGTGTGTGTGTGTGTGTGTGTGCAACCAAACTCCTTCTTCAAAGGATTTATGGCTTGTGCAGCCAAATGGTCATATCCCCTAAATGCACGTAAAACACACACACACACACACACACACACACACACACACACACACACACACACACACACACACACACACACACACACACACACACACACACACACACACAGGCTGTAATGGTACATCCAGGTGTCCACTATACAAAAAAATGAAACAAGCATTCGCCCCAGACTGCTGACATCATCATTTATAGAGGTCCCCGTCCTCCGTCTTTCAGCTTGTTCTGTATTTCTCCATCTTCCTCCTCTTTCCCCTTGTTCCCTTGCTCTCTGGTTTTCCCTCTTCATTGGAGTGAGCAACCTTGGACTGATTCATACATTTTCCCTTCCTCTGGCCAGTAAATCCAGTCAGTAGAGTTGGAAAGGGAGAAGGAGAAGGGGGACTGGTGTGTCAGTGTGTGTGCATGATGCAGGGAAAGTACAGAGAATCTGAACTAAAGCAGAAACAGAATGGCAAAGTGTATGATAAAAAACAGTTAAACATAATAATATTAAGACAACTGTTGGTTATTACTATAAAAAGTTAGAAGAATTAGGTTTGATGCACCCACAAACAAGAATTGTCAGAAAAGAAAAACAACAAATAAGAGGGCATTCATGTACAGTATGTGTATTATTGCATTATCCCAACAGTTTTACCACTTCTGACAAATTATCAGGTTTTCTCACTGTCAATCAGTCCTTCTTGCGTGTGTGTGTGTTTTCATGTGTGTTTGTGTGTGTGTAGTTGAGGGAAGTCAGGAGTTGAGTGCTTTCCCACATGCTCCCATAAAAGCCAGCCAGCAATAGCAGCCAAATGTACAGATTTCTAAAGTTAAGCACACACACAGGGACACATGAGAAAACAAACTCAAACACACACAGATGAGCTATATGAGATACCTACTAAGAAGTAGACACACACACACCACACACTTTATTTGACCTTTACATGCAGCAATTATACTTGCATGAGACCCAAACTCTGTGAATCAACTTTCAAGAGACAGACACACACATAAACACTGCCAGTGAGGTATGGATGTGTGATGGCTAAACCACTACTGGGCTGTCAGGAGGTTTCCCTTCTGTTTGCAATTATCTCCATGGAAACAGCCTAAGTGTAATACAAAGGTTTGTGTGTACGTGGTTATTTGTGTATACACTCCGAATGGGCCAGCCAACAACATTCAAATTTGTTGTTTCATTCATTCTTAAAGCAAATGTCACCATTAGAGTCTCTTGTTATTTTCGGGGGATTACAATTAACATTGTGTCTGTACCATAAAACCATAAAGACATCTTGTGCTTTGATTAAATAACTCAAGTCTCATTTGGTATATTTCATTTCTGAGATTTACTCACAATTATCATTAATCAGCAAATATATAATTACAGTCCTTTGCCGCTTCCCCCTTTTGCATCTTCATGTCCTTTTCTGGGACAGCCTTTTTCCACTGCTTTTGGAAAGTGCTGTGGGTGGAAATGTTTTGAATGACGTCATATCCGTGGCGCCTCACATCTGCTGAAGCATCCACACATATTTTGCTTACAGCAATAAGGAAGCGTTTGGTGAAGGTCTTGCCACCTGTAAGCACCTGTGTGGCTCCAAGGATGTTACATAACTGGCTGAGGTGCTGAGCTGAGCTTGCTCTAACTGCAGTACTGCAGTGAGTCAGCCCTGCATTCAGCAAGACGTTCATGGTGCGACCAGGGCTGCAGTTTTGAACCATGGCGTCCAGTGCCAGATTTGCCTGCTGCTGGATGAAGGTGTTGGACGCTGAGACTTTTAGTATGAGGGCACAACCTGTTTCCTCCACCATGTCATCCATGGTTCTCTGGAGGTGAGCATACATCTCACCCAAGGTGGCCATAGCAGCACAGGACACAATAGAGTGCAGGTTTTTAACCTCCTCTAAGACAACCACACAGACCTTATAAAGTGTGGCCTTCAAAATGTCTGGATGGTTCCTTGCCAGATCTTGAATAGATGTTAAACCATCAATTTCCTTTTGCCAGTCATCAGAGCTGAGCAGTTTAAAGATATTGGCCAGTGTTTTTTCAGGACTGGACAATGGCTGCGGATGCTGCTTGCCTTCATCAGTCTTTGGAGAAACTCTTACCTGGGAGAGTTGAGAGGGTTTGGCTAGGTTAGGAGGAGGAGTGAACGTGAAAGGCAGCTGAGGGATGGATATCTCAGCAGGACTTTCAACCTCCTTTCTGCTGAGACTGTCCAGAGAGCTGGAGCCCCAGCCTCTGGCAATCATATCAGCTACCTTAAACGCCTCCTGCCTCAGATGGGCATGAATGGCCTCATCCTCCATCAAGGTCGAGAAGTTTTGCTTAGCAATTATTTTAGGAGTCCTCCAGTCCCTCTTGTACTTAGAGGTCCCTTGATTGCTCGACTCTTGGGCAATCAGATCAGCCACCTTGTAGGCTTCCTGCTTGAAATGAGCATGCATAACCTCATCTAACATGCTCGACCAGAAGCTGTCCTCATCAAAGTTTTCACAAGTATGCATGTCTATCTTGGACTTGGGCTTCTTCTGACTGCCCGAATATCTGGCAATCAGATCAGCCACTTTGAAGGCTTCCTGCTTGAGATGAGCATAAATGTCTTTTTCTTCCATGATCGACCAAAAGCTGTCCTCATCAAGGTTTTCCAGCATCCTCAGGGTTCCATTGTCTTTCCAGAAATAATGCAAGTAGTTTTGTGTCTCTTGAAAAGCCATTGGTAATGTTGACAGAATGACGCGCTTAACAGTCAATAGTTCAAATAACTAAAAGAGTTATGTATTCTGAGAGGCAGAGAGAGAGAGAGAGTGAAATAGTGTTTATCATCACACACCAAGTGATGTCAGACTGAGACATAATGTTAGAATGATGTAGTTCCAATTCCACACACACACACACACACACACACGCACACACACACACACACACACACACAGCTATGTATATAATCTTTCCTATGTGTTTGGTACAAATTGGGTGATATAAACTACAGTAAAATCAGTTGCCAGTTTATTACTGTAGGTATGCCAAGCTAAAACTAATGGAGTCAACAGCCCTGCATTAATTCCTTCATGAAGGTGATAATGTTTGTTTTTATTGAAACTGTTTTCGAGAGGTGTTGATTCAACTGTATGATAATTTAGGAGGCTGCAGTTGAACTGTTTTCCATTATACAGAGAGGTGTTTCTGTTATTTAGCCCACCCTCACGGATGTAAATGCGGTGGACGAATAGAAACATGTCAGTATAATGCAAAACAGTTGAATCAATGCCTCTCTTGAACAGTTTCAACAGAAATTTAGGATTGTAACCTTCATGAAGGTAGGATTTCTTGCAGGGCTGTTTAGATAGGTGTACCTAATAAACTGGCAACTGATTGTACTGTGGCATTAGATGCTCTGGATGGGGCTTGTCTTGAGGTTAAAGTGTACCCACCATAAGGCAAAGTCACTTATTTATTATGAAAGACTATGTCAGACAAGTTTATCAAATTTATACTCAATCAATCTGTTTTGTCTATCTGCAACATTATTCTGTGGATTATCAGGATCATTCACAGAACTTGCTGTGAACAGGGAAAGTACTTTCTACCCAAGAAATAGTCCCTTTAAAAATCATTGGCGGTGAGGTTATCCACAGTGCCAGGAACAGTCTATTATATTTTGATGGAAGCATAAAATAACAGATAACCGAACACCACCAGAGTTAGTTGAGAAAATATGTTGTTTAAATTTTTGGTGACCTTTAAACTGGGATACTGGTTGTGAAACCTTTAAAAGTTAGCTTGCTCAGTCTTTCCATTTTAGCATATAACATTACAAAGTTCTTTACTCATCCACTCACCTACCTACATACTTATTTCCAAAAGCAATGCTTTTGTCATGAATCATTTTATTTACACCAGAACCATAGGTATTTTTTTCTGAACCTTTACACATGCAACATTTTTACTTGCACGCACACATACACACACGCACACACGCACATGCACACACGCTGGAGTCCAGGCACTGCACTTGGTACTTAACCTGTGGTGTTTGGAGCAGTCTGTGAGCAAAGTACTTTCCATGGTTTTATTTTGCTAGTGAGTAATAGCAGGCCCATTATGAAAAGCCAGAGGAAGTTCACTTCTGGATTCATAAAGGAACTTCACCACTCTGCACAGTGTCCAGAAAACGTCTCAAGCTATAATTCATAATGTGGATGAAATATGGCCTCACACACACACATGGGGACCTTACACAAATTATATCCAATTAACACTTTGAAACAAATCTAAGTAGTTTGGTGGGCAAAACCAAGAAGATAGTCGTTTACAGTATCCATGTTGTTTTAAGAGGCTGCATGTCTTAGTCTTAGTGTGTGTGTGTGTGTGTGTTTGTGTGTGTGTGTGTGTGTGTGTATATGTGTGTATATGTGTGTGTGGTGTGTATGTTGATGGAAGTCTGATAGAAAAGTCCTGGTGACTTGGGCCATGGATCAAAGGGCTGCAGAGAAGCCGCACGGCATCTGGGAGCAATAACGCTGCCTCTAACCCTTCATTACCACAAAGACTGGGCCCTGGGTGGCAGCCAATGGCAATTTTCACAACCCTCCTCCTCACCTCCCTCCGTTTTTCGTTCCCTCCATTCTTCTACCATTCCCCTATTGAGTTAAAAAAAAAGCATTTCTGTAAGTCTTAGACAAAAGGGATGGAGTAAGACACAAAAAGGATGGGACTTACAGTATGTTTGAACCGCTAGTGCAAAAGCTTGTTTTAATGTTCAATTAGACTAGTCCAGTCTATTTAATTCATTAAGGGCTTTTGACAAGTAGTTTCTTTACAAAATGCTTCAGAAAAAAACATTTCTCTAAGCATAATACACTTTTGGCAGAAGAAAATAAAGCAAGATATTGCTGAGTTTACATAGAATCAAAAATCCCACTAACGCATGCAAAATCTGTGAGTAATATGTCTTTGAGTGACTAAGAAATTTAATTAGACTTAATGCCAATTGCACTTTATTTAAAGTAAGCCCACATGTTGCCAACATTAAATCAGGAACAGCAAACAATTTGGCCAAGAGAATTAAAATTGGGAACAGCTAAATTGGAGCTATTTCTGGGACGACATGTAAAAACATACAGCTGTTGGTGACTCATCGAGCTACAAGATTGTGTAATAATGCTCATACAAATCTTCTAGGGCAGTCTGCCAGTGTCCGCACTCTCTAATGCTTCATACTGTATATCATGGGCAGTGCTACTCTATAACAGTGCAGACACAAAGGTTTCTAGCTTGTCTGTCAGCTGCAGACAAATTAAAACAAATACAATCTGAAATGTCCAGTTTTACACAGATAAAAACATAAATTTCTAATTATGAAAGAATCAGAGTTTATTGTATAACATGTTTTGTTTGGCCAATGAAAACTGTTTTTCATTGCTCAGTTTTTTCTCTGCTAAATGTTTAATCTCAGCTGATTTAGCTGACTCTAGAAAAGTGACTTTGTGCTCTGCTTAGCTGTAACTGTGGAAATGAGCACAACCACAAATTAACGTCTTCATGGAGAAAGGAAACGTGGTGTCCACATGACAATGACATATTCAGTGAGGGGGCTGGTTGAAGCACAGGCTGACAGGTCAGGGATACCTTCCTGTTTAGCAGCTAATTGCCAAGCAGTTAATTATCTGCTCTGCGTTTACTTCTGCAGAAGGTCAGTGTAACAACCTAAGGTCTGGTCGGGATATGTGATCAATCACTGGTGACCACCAAAGAGTAAAAGAAAGAGGGAGGGGGCACCGCAGCCCGCTAACCACATAAACACATGAAATTCCCCACACGTCTAGGCAACTGCTGCCTGATAGAGGGAAAAAGCTATGTTCAAACTTTTTGTGTTTAGTATCTCTCCCCTCTACTCAAATATTTCAAAGTTCCCCTATATTAAGCTATGTGAACTCACAATTGTGCATTTATATATTCATGTGTGAGCATTAGGAATAACAAATAATGCCTGTGAATAGTTTCTTAGTTTTTACATGTGAAACATTCTTAGATGTAATGGCGGGTGCAAAAAAGTAATACTAAAGTGCATCTACGAACTGAAACGTCTGAGGTAAACGTTATATCAGAATACTTGAAGCAAAACGTTTGCATATGTACATGTGTTTGGCAAAGGTTTCACAATGGTAAATGCATATTATATAGAGTCCTAACATGTATTTGTGTATGTGCAAAATTAGGGGAAAACAAGGCAGGGTTTTAATCCTGTTTTACTAACACATCACCCTCCTTTCATTGTCAGAACTGCATGATCCATATACAGCAAGACCTAAACTAACTGCTATTTTTTATAGTAAAATATGCTGCCACAATATAAAATTTGCACTTCTAAATCAATCTTGTTGCATACAAAGAGGGCGTGTTTGGATGGAGTATATTTTTATGACATGATTGTGCCAATGGTGGATTGTGCCAAGGGTCGAGAAGGATTTTATTTTCACTTTACACATTTCCAGAAAATCTAGTCTTGTAAAATGTGATATTTATGAACTAACTTATGTCAAGGTTAAATATTCAATTGTATCTCAAGTCAGACATTAAGACAAACAAAAATATATATCATATTAAATATATAATAAAAAGTATGACATATAGACACATGCAACATGAGAATATATATTCTTTAAAAGCTGAACACTTAAATTCATGCCATGTGCTATTAAACACAAGCAGTAATCTTAAATGTCTGTAAATGTCCATCAATCCTTCTTCAAAGGAGGCAGCGAGTCTGCACGGTCTCAAATATGTGTGTGTATTTTTGCAACAAAATTACAAAATACACAGATGACGTGCACATATATACTCACGCACGCGCGCACGCACGCACGCACGCACGCACACACACACACATTCAACATGCCAAAAGACATTAAGTGTGGTTTCTATTTTTATCAGTTATGTGTCTGTTTGGGTGTAATCCCAGGTTTTGTTTCTCTAGGGATTTTTTGTAATGACTTTATGCTTTGGATATGCAAGAAAAAATATCAAGGAGAAAAAAAATTCATAATTTACAGACAAACATGCATTACTCATTCATCTCATTTATCAGTCAGGCAGGATAAACTTTGTGTACCTCTTCGGCCCACTCTGACACGTTGCAGACGTCACTCAACTCATTTTCTTTTGTTGGAATCTCTAACCCACTTTTCTAATGTTTTCTTTTACAATTACAATCATTTAATTTATTACTGGTTCTGTTACCATTTTATATAATTTGGTCCATTATATCTTTTAATTTTCTGAAAGTTAAATCAATACAAATTTGTCTAGCAGAACTGTGTGTTTTCTTCTTTCCAACCCCATCAATCATCTTGTGACCCCTCAGATTTATCTTGTGACACTTTGGAGGGGGCCCAACCCCTAGCTTTGAGAACACTCAAACTGTGTAACTGTATAAATTGTTAAAACTAGCTACAAGTTGCCTAGCTACAATAGCACAATAAATACCTACAAACATACCTAATAAAACACTCAGTCAAAGGTGACATTGTTCTGCAGAAACCTTGATACATTAAGTACATTTTGCATGAAGGACTTTTACTTGTAATGGAATATATTGTATTAGTACTTTTACATAAAAAAGTCCAGTAGACAACTATCCTATTACTTAAGTTTTTAATTTTAACAAAAAAATAATAATTATATATTTTGAGGGAGGAAGAAAATAAAAAAAACAAGCTATTATGTGGTTGACATTTATGTTATCCAACAAGAATAATGGCAATTTGACATGTTATCTTTAGTTTGAAAACTATCTGTGATCTTTCACTGTAACTCGGCTGATTGATGGCACTCGCGTGAAATACAGGGGATCATATTTTGGAGCAGCCTTGATGGGTTTGGCTGACTTGTTACACAAATCTACAGTATCACAAGCTTAACCTCGCCACACTGATGCAAACACTTGAAAGATACAATGACACCCACATTAACTAACAGAGTTGTTCGCTTTATGCACTATGAAAAAAAGTTAGAAACTTGAGGTTTTTCATGAAAGTATTAACCAGCACTATGCTATGACAAGACAGAATAAAATGAAATCACACATTACGCTTAATATGTGTGTGTACTTTCTTAGTATTTCTGGCTTTCCTGACTAAGAGTTTTAAATAAGCTGCCTGCCTGGTCATCCAAACAGTGGAAACAATGTTGGTGTGACCGCAGAGTTCCCCCCACCCACCCATTAACATTCACTCCTTCCAATCCTTAAACTCCAAACGTTACTGCAACAATCTGCGGAGGATTCTCAACTCCATTTTTCATTTTTTTTAAGCTCCTGCTTGCTGGGCATCATTTTGTCTCCTTTTCGCCCCATATTTCCTTTCCTTCTTTCATCTCCATTTTCCTCCCCATGTCTCTCGCTTTCCCTCCACATCCCTCCATCTCTCCGAGTAGTGCTGACTCGTCTCTCCCGGGATTGTGCCTGCTTTGATTTGGAGCTCAGAAACCATAGCTTAAACAAACACACAGCCTTGGCCACCTCTGCACACACACACACACACACACACACACACACACACACACACACACACACACATATATATAAGCTGCTAATAATAAACTTACTTCATTTCACAAACACCTGGAAACACTAGCATTGATTACTAAGAAAAATACCTAAATGTGAGTGTGTGGGTGTGTGAAACGAAGAAGGTGAAGGAGGTAAACTTTGACGACTTGTGTCTCTTGAATCCACTTTGAATCATACAGACTTTTCCTTCTCGTCTACACACACACTCAAACACAAACACACACACACACACACACACACACACAATCTCCTTCGCTCTGGTTCTGATTTCTTAGTAGTATGTCACCCTTCACCAGCACCCCCCAACCCACCCCCCTTCATATGTGTGTGTGTGTGTTGGGAAGGTTGCAGAGCTGCATAAAGGGCTCTTTATTCGAGTCCGACAGGGAGAGGAAATCAGCTTTAGAAGTAAAAACAGAGGGAGCAAAAGAGAGATGGAGACCACAGGGCTGCACATCTGGAGTTATTACAAGGCTTCCTCCTGCTTGCCAAGAAAACGCCGACATTCCTGCCCTCACTACAAAGACCATGGAGCCTCTGCACTCACTCCTACACACACATCCATCACTCAAAAACCACATATGTACCATAAGTAGAGATGTGCATATACACTTAATGGAAGGGACAAACATGCAACCGCTTTACACATATATGCCTCCATGTGAGCGCACAAACGCAGACGTCCTCCCATCTGCTCACATGCGCTTTCACTAAAAGGTTCCCTCCCTCGGCAGCCAATTCTTCACTCCCTTTCCAAACTTTACAACACACACGCCAAATGAATGTGTCTCACTTCCTGTTCACCTTTGACCTTCCACTTTCTCCCCAAAAGCCAGAGAAGAAAGAAAGAAAGAAAGAAAGAAAGAAAGAAAGAAAGAAAGAAAGAAAGAAAGAAAGAAAGAAAGAAAGAAAGAAAGAAAGAAAGAAAGAAAGAGGGGGGGTAACGCCAGACAGAGGGAGGGGAAAGAGGAAGAGGAGAGCAGAGAGGAAGAGGAGAGGAAAAATGGGGGGCTGGCGAGCTCCTCCTCCTTCTCTCTCCATATCTCCTCTCTCTCTCCTTCCTTTTTCTCCTTCTGTCTCTCGAAGGGGAAACTTGATGGCCAGTCCTTTGCCACGTCGAGCTTCCAGCTGCTCCACGTCGCTCGCTACCGGAGCAGCTTTTTTTGCTCAGGGAAGCTTCGGTAGATACATCCAAACGACTCAGAAGTCCCATTTAAACACCACCAGCCTGATACGGCCTCAGCGGTGTGGCAGTGTTGAATGAAAGGACGTCGGGGGATGAATTGAGGCTAACCAACAGTCAAGAAGGAGACAAAACAAATCAGCCAAGAAGAATAAGAGACATCGCTGAAGACAGCAATATGTGTAGAAGAGAGAGGAGATTGTCAAGTTGCAGGTATCCCCTCCACAAGGAGAAATTTCTTTCCGTTTGGCATGTGTCAAGGAGACGAAAGGTTACGTATTCTGGTGTTTAAGTGGGAGGTGTTGGGTCAGATTTAGTATGATCTCTGCTGACCACAACTATTCACTGCTAAGTTTTTAAACCATGAGCGATTGAGAGCACTTCCAAAGAGACCAAAGAGCTGGCTATTGGGTGTTTCTATCTTTTACTGAAAGCTTCATCTCATCAGTTTTGTAAAACTGTTTAACGTCTTGTGAAATATCCTGGTTTTTATTTATTTAGTCTTGGCCTGGGGGTCAGCGGGGACAAATCAAGTTTAGCTTGTACAAATTCGCGCTAAATGGGGTGTGACCTCTTAGTGTCTGTTGATCTTTCTCGATCTCTGTGTGTTGACACTAAAAATGGCACTAAGTTTTAACTAACTAATGTTTTTTGTCGGAAAAAATAATTCTCGGGTAAAAAAAAAAAATGGATTTGTTACACTTTAACATATTTTTGAGTTGTTAAGAAAAATGCATTTCTATGTCTCTGTTCTCCTCTAGGACTCCATCTGGAATGTTGCCTCTCACAGCAGGACACAGGAGAGAATGTCGTTGAATCTGCCAATCAGTGGCTATCACCTCTGTCTAACCTCTCCTCATCCTCCACCTCCTTCTTCACCTCTCTGCCGGCCCCTTCATCTATCTCTCACATGCTGCTTCTCTCCAGCCCGCACAAACAGCCTGGTCAGCACTTTGTAGCAGTCACACTATAAGAGCAGAAGGAGCTGGACTCAAGAGTTTAATACTGGAATCGCAGTGAGTATAGTTAAGAGTGTGTGTTAATGAATCATGACACCAACTTCCTACTGAGATTATCTGTGTGTGCATGAGTAAATCTGTCTCCACAGCATCCTTCAATTGCCCAGCCCGCCTGCCCAGTGTTCAGACTACCTGTTCAGGAAGTAGTGGTTGTACAGTAGTCTGCACATTGGTTAGGCTGGCCGGGGAAGCACGGGACGACTCAAAGTGAGAGCAAGAACCCTCCAGAGGGCATCCAGGAGGCGCAAGCACATTAGGATGTGGTAACACGCAGCACCACCCCTCATCCATCTGGACAAACCCAGACAAAAGCCTAAATAAAGCACCCAAAGGCTCCACCACAGAGGCCTGGCTCTCGCCTATCCTGGATTTATGAGTGAAGGATACATTAATCCCAAATTATTTTTTAAAACTGTTTACAGATACAAAAGGGTTTCAGTTTATTTTCCAGGTTTTTTGTGTATTGTTATATTTGTCATTCAACCAAGAGTGAAATCTGATACAACTGTAAAAAGTAGTTTGAAAGAGTTCAAATAAAGATGCTTGGATATCTATTTGACATTGTTTCTAATTTTTTTTTCTCAAGCAAAGTTTCACAGTCACAGAAATTAATCAAAAACTACTCCAAAAAATGGGAAATCCTGGACCTACAGAATCACATTTGCACAAATGTAAGTGATGGTTGCATGACATTTCCAACATGTTGTTTATTTTTCTACAAAACCCAAAGATCTAACTGAGAACTAAGACCAAAAAAAGTTCAACCACACAGAAGAAATGAACACTTACCCCAAAAAGATAACTAAAACACACAGTAAACCCCCAGCGTTGCACTGCACTCATGACCAAAATGTACAATTACGTCTCTGCCTTCTCTGCACCAACTTTACCTCAAATGACCATGTTATGTGCAGAGAGGCAGGAAGCCACCATACAAAAATGTTGAAATAGAAGCCACTCTGTCATTGTCTGTTGGCCATTTTTACGAGTCGTTGTATAACTCTCCCAAAAAAAGACAGAAAGCTGTTTGTGGCTTTAGTGTTTGCAGGTGACGTTATGTGAAAGTTTAGCTAGACCCCTGCCTCGTTTTCCATTATAGTTTGTTTTCTACCTCTTCACCAGGGCCGCAGTTTGTCTTCTAGCCCACCTGTCTTTGATAAAGCGAACCCACAGTGTACCATTTTAAACTCCATCTCAAGTACACAAAAGCAAAGTAAAGGGCAGACACATTCACACGGTGTCCCATCACAGAGCATCGTATGCAGGAATTAAAACCGCAAACCAACCTGTTTCCATTTAGAGCCCTGCCACTATATCGCAGCCCCGGGTGTATACACGCACACGCACGCATGCACACACACACACACACACACACACACACACACACACACACACACACACACACACACACACACACACACACACACACACACACACACACACACACCTTATGGCAGACATGTTTATGGTGAGTGCTGTTTCCCCCCAGGATGTTTACAACTGGGATCACCAGGCAAGTCTGGCTTTCTGGCAGCTTTACAGCAAGAGCAGGGAAACCCAGGGGCACACACACACACACATATACACATACACACACACACACGCACGCACACACACACACACATACACACACACACAAAAGGAGCACTTTTACAGGCAAAAATACAGCCACTGAAAGGACAGCAAAAACATATTTAAAACATATTTATCTATGTCTCAGTGGGACAAATGAAAATGTCTATACATGTATGAGTTTGATTATACAAATATAAATAAATAGCACAGTTGCTGGCAGTCTATAAAATCAGTTATGTCTGTCTTTTTTAAGTACAACTTTTGTTTGCTTTTCAAACATTTCTCTCAGTTTTGGAAGCTTTGGGAGCAGCCTGATTCAAAGAATTGGCATGTCCTGTGGTAATACAGACCAGAAGGTTTCTAGACACACACGCACACACGCACACACACACACACACACACACACACACACACACACACACACACACACACACACACACACACACTAACCAAAACATCCTGGCACCATTAGTTGGGATGAAAGTTATTATTAGTGTCTGGGGGTGGTGTGTGTTTTTGGGAGTGTATGTGTGTGTGTGTGTGTGTGTGTGTGTGTGTGTGTGTGTGTGTGTGTGTGTGTGTGTGTGTGTGTTACCAGGCTGCGGCAAGGGTTTTCCCCATGACGAGAGGCAGTCAATAAAATGGTGATGTGCTTTTTGGCAAGTTGGAGTAAAGAAATTAATGTGTCTGCATGTAAATGCAAAAACTGCATGACAAGTTGCACAATACATTTTTTTCTCTACAAGCAGTGATACCCATTTTTTTTATCTTAACATAAAACCGTTTCCAACTTTTTATCAACTGTGTGTATTTTGATATCCATCCAGGTGCAGATGTGAGTATAAGCCCTCATGGGAAATCTAACCTCTAGTGTGTGCGCTTGTGTGACTGGACTATTTAAAAATGTTCAGCTTGGATAGAAAACAAAATGGAAAGTTACTATTTTTTTTTTTTTATTTTAATCGCTTGCAGTGCCCTTCAGCCTCTGCGCTGAGCTTTAACACCAGAACCATGTGTTGGTTTTGCCCCCCCGCGCCCATGAGGTTCCATGTTCAAATAAATATACAGTACAAGAAGAGAGGGAAGACGGAGGGGTGGGGACAGAGGAGAAGTAGAGGGTGACAAGGAAAGAGTGAGACAGAAAGTGAATGGAGAGATGGATGATGGGAGGGGAGGATGAAGAAGAGTTTCCTCTGGCTTGGGGATAAACTTTTAAGGATGTTTAAGGGAGCAATAGGAAATGAGGGGAGGAAAAAGGTATAAAGGGAAGATATAAAGGCAAATTGTCCACCCTAGCCCTTTCACCTCTTTCTCCTGCCCCCTGTCTCCCCCCCTCTATGCCCATTCCCCCACCTCTCCTCCCCACTTTCTCTCCCTTCATATGTTCCTTGTTACTCCTGCTGCTAACCAGCTAACAAGAGACAGTGCTGCCTCCTCCCCTCTCCTCCCCTACAATCCAGCCCCTCTCTTACTCTGCGCCCCTTCTTTGAAATGAAGTAAGTTTATTAGAAGCAGCTTATAAGTGTGTGTGTGTGTGTGTGTGTGTGTGTGTGTGTGTGTGTGTGTGTGTGTGTGTGTGTGTGTGTGTGTGTGTGTGTGTGTGTGTGTGTGTGTGTAATTGGGAACAGGGTAGGGGAGGGGGTTCTGGTATGCACATGTGTGTGCCAGCTTCGGTGTCAGACATGCTGGGGGGTCCTGACTCTTTGCAAAGGGCCTTCTCAATGCTACACAGACACACACAGACACACACGCACACACAAACACACACTTATGTCAGTGAGTAGAGCGGCTGTGGCTAAGGCCTGGAGACAGTGAGACTGTGGCTAGCTCCTAATAGTTCTGTAAAGCATCATGGGACACCGCTTTGACCAGTTGACCCAGTAACAAAGCAAGCTGGGTCAAATCATCTCAGTGTGCAGAGGACCAACCATATCATTTTTTGCCAGTGGGAAGAGCTGGAATGAAGTTTGGACCAGAAAGTGGAAAAGAATCTCTGAATCTCTCTGGTGGAAGCTTGTGAAGAATAAACACATCCAATTGAAATAATTCTCCTAGTATTGTAATTTCTTGGAAAATATTATAAAAGTGCTGTTGTCAAAATGAGATGCGTTTTTTGGTGATTCAGAACCACGTGATGATGTCTCAGGTTGTGCAGTAAAGCTTTTAAAAGCTCTTATATAAAATGTTCCAGTATAGTGCACAGAATAAGTCTGATTATACACAACAGTCAATGTCAACTTCTGGACATTTCAATATTACAATTCAGCTATTGAAAATCACTGGGTTACAGGGATGATTGTGAAATCATGTGTTTTTCATCTTTCCGAAAATCCCAATTTACCAATGCTGTATGCTGGTTTGTTCTTTAAACAAATGTCTGTGTGTCAATTTGACTGATGCATTGAAGATTTGACTGGCAGCTCTCTGACCGATTATTAACATCATCAGAGTCAATACATCAAGCCTACAGCTCTGAGTGCTAATCTGATCAAAAATGTGCAAATACAGAAATGTGTAGGTGCAAACAATCATAATTTTACATGTGGCTGCGTGTGAACAGCATCTCACCTCATCGTCTTTATACCAGGACAGAGATTCTGCAGTGAGGACAAACCAGTACTCCTTGGCTCCTCCCTTCATGATGCTGATGTTGTTGATCGTCAGCCAGCCTTTCCTGATCACCTGAGAGACACAGACAAACAGGAAAAGTAAATAACACAGTAAGTCTTTTGACACACAATTGACCAACTTAACACCATATTTGTCAGCCTGTGTATGTAAAACACTTACAAACCTACTGTAAACTAACATGTAATATCACTGCTTCTAGTCAAGAGAAGAAGCGACTGCCACAAACAACAGCAGGGTGACTCTCACCTACACGACTAAACACATTCCTCACACTCTTTTTCTTTCTTGTATTTCATTCTTTCCACCAAACAGAAACTATGGACACATACAGTACATGGTGTGCGTGTTATTTACCTTAAACCGATCGCTAACTCCTCTTTCCGGCTAAATGAGAATGTGGAGAGAACGCCAACGCAGGGCATTTAGTAAAGGCCAAATACACAATGTTGGTCAGGCACCAGCACATTATAGTTGGCTGCTGGGACAGCAGCAAGGGAAAAGCAAGCAGGGTGGGGGGCAAGGGAAGTAAGGAGGCTTCAACAAGAATGGCCCATGTCAAACCTTTTTGAGGCCATGCAATGAAATGCAGGAGCCAGACTGGTTTATGTGCTTTTTGAAGAGAAGTAGTAGAGTGATCAAACTTCAGAGGGCTGAACTGATTAAAATCCACTTCCCTTCAATTTCCTCTCTTGTTTAATTTCCTCTGAACTAGCTTCTAAGTTAGAAAAAAAGTTCCCACACTGTATGACAATGTCACATATATATTCTATTTTTGACATTTCATTTAAGATTATACTAAGATTAAAGTAATTAAATTGAAAGGTACAGTGTTTTTTATGGATAAAATGATAAAAACACTCTCTATCCTTAGACCCTTAATGTTGGTTAAGAAAAACTTCCTAAAAACAAAAACTACATTAAATGATTCAAAGGAGAAATACCTCTCAATACATGCCTGCAGAACTGTACTCCTGTGCATCATATTTTAATATTCCCCTGTGATTTAGCACATGTTTAATAGCTTTAGAGAGTTTCGGATCTGGACTACAATTTATGATAAAGTTTTGAGGATTTGAACAAAACTTGGGTGACTATTATCATGAACCCAATGATGATTGAGCAGGATTTGAGGAATAAATAAGATGCATATTTGATAATAAGTCCATAAATTGGGATTTTAAGTGGTCCTCCAGTATTTAGTATGGGCGTTGGTAAATCAGCAGAACAGAAGCTGCAGGGCCCATCTGTAAACAGGAAGTGAAGATCACCACTTTGTTTATTATGTGCCCCTAACCTTTGACCACGATCTGGGTGGTTGTTATTGCAACTGACAGTTATGGAGGTGACATATGTCTAGCACACTGCAGGTCTTCATTCCCCCTGGACTTCTTTTACTTTGGATGAATTGGTGAGAGGCAAGGAATAAAAAGGGGGGATAGGGAGGGGAAGTCCAGTGACGTGTAAATAAAAATGTTTGATAATTCTATACCAGAAAAGAAAATGTCTTTGGTCTTCACTCTCCTTCTCTTTATACTTCAATAACACAAGTGAGTTTCTCTGTATCTAGTTTAAAGTACTGCTGGGGGTGTCTCTTCACCGCCAAAGCAAGTATTGAAGTCACAACAAGCAACTCCAAACTGAGCCTTTCAACAAAATTAAAAGATAGGATACAAAGACAGGATAGCATTTTACAGTACATGTGTTATTCTGTAGTGTATGTATGTGTTTAAGTGTAAGTGTGTGTGCCTGCAGGGTGGACACAGCTGAAAAAGAGAGGAAAGGGCAGCAGCCAAGCATCCCCCACCACAGCCACCTGCCTGTCTTCTGGTAGTAAATATGAAGCCCATGTCATACACAAACACTCATGAATTTACTATCAATTCACACACATAAAAAAGTGTAAACACAAATAGATACATGTATCCTGACATATGCAGAACGTAAAAACCTGAGCACAAACGCATGAAAGCCTACCTGCAGACATGCACAGATTGCACACACACACACACACACACACACACACACACACACACACACTACTCACCATGATCTCGTCCTGAAGCAGAAAAGCCAAAGAGAGGACAAAGAGGACGAGAAAAAGAAAAATCACTCAAAGGTAACAAGCAACAACGTAATGATAAAAAAACAAGAGCTTTAGAGAATAGGGTTTAAAGAATAAAATGTTGGAAAAATAGAAGATTTACATGCTTCCAGAGGATGAAATCTAGTATGAATGTACTGTATATATAATATTCATGCAAAATCTATTTATTTTACATTAAATGTATAGTCATTGATTTGTCTTAAAGTTTTTGAAGTGTGTGCTAAATAACAATCTTTTGAACTTCTGCACTTACATGAACATGAACAGCAGGTATTGCATAATTGTCTGTTACTATGTATATTTTGATGCAGTTTGAGGTCCAGGTGGAGATTTAACATTTCAAACCATTTTCCGCTATTAAAATTATGGATTTTTTTAGGATAGTTTAACCTTTACAAAAGTATTTCAGTGCATTCTATTTGATATTAACATAATGATTGTTGTTAATATAAGTATGATGTTTTGAAACAGACCACAGTTTGTACCGACATCAGTTTCAAGATTCAACAACTGTTGCCTATTAGTATGTCACATGTACAAGAGCTGTACAGGGCTGCATTGTGTAAGATATGGACTGTTGCCCAGGGTAACAAGATACTGTATAGCTGTGCTACATTTAGCATGGGCAAAACAGAACTGAGTGCTATCAGAATAAAGCCTTAGGGAAAGACTGTATGGAGTTCAGATGTCATGTTGCTTGCCAGGAGATGAAACATACAGGAACAGTTCAGTCTGGAATCCTGTTCCTGTAGCTGTGCTGTACTATAACCTGTAACATGTAGTATAACCTGTCACATAAAAGTGTCAGTTTATACTGCGCATGAGAGTATGTTTAATGTGATCAAAATACCTGGTTGCCAGCTGCTTTCTTCTTGTTCATTTGGTTGAGCCTCTGTTGAGCGCTGCATAACACAACACATCAGGAGATGCTGGATTTTGGCGGTAAACTGCACATGAACTGGTAAATCTTTAAGCACTAAACAGTAAACACAGCAGTGACCATACATCTTGATATTCTATAATGGACAGGAAGAAAAAACAACACAAACTCACTTGGCAAATCCAATGAAGTCCTCATGGTTGGTGTTCATATAGGATAACTCAATGTCTATCAACAGCAACACCTGAACAGAGAGAGAGAGAGAGAGAGAGAGAGAGAGAGAGAGAGAAATCTGTTATCAATAATGCCCATTTATTGATAATATTATCAATAATACTCCTCAGAAAATGCCTTTTGAATTTTCAGTATTTTATGCCACTATGTGTAAAATATTCATTCATCTTTCAAACTATTTTGATTGCATAAGTTTGTCAAAAAGTAGACAATCCCAGGGAAAGCTAGTGCAGTATGTTTAAACTGCATTCATCCTAAACAATCAAAAGATATTGAGATAATTACATATAATGTTTCCAAAGATGTTACAAATAACAGAATATGTTGGAAAGAACACCTTTGTAAAAATCATTTAAACAATTTAAGTTCATGCTTATTCTATACAAATCAACCTCCCACTGCACAACCATAAACCATGCACTTCTCTAACTGTGTTTGTAGTTGGTTTCTTGTGAATGTGTTACCTGGTTCTTAGCACGGCTTTCTCTGTCCCTGATGTGCTGGGTGACGATTCTCTCCATCTCCTCTCTCAACATGGGATACTGAGCCAGCTGTGAGCACAGAGCACAGTGGGTAGGTAGCAAAAACACACATGCCAACTGTCAGAAATCTAAATACAAGCTTCAGTAAATCGCAACATTTCTTATCTCACTGAACCACAACACAGTTCCACCAATACTGTACAAGAAAATATGTTACAGAAACATAATTAAACATGTTATGAGAGTTTATCCCAGACTCAGCTCTAGTCTCTGCACACTCTGATCAATGGGTGGATTTGAGTTAAGAGTGGATATTATGTGCAAACCAACCTTTGTTGCCAATATGGAACAAATGCAAAAGAAGAGAGCAAAGTCTGTGATATTACCACACAAACACAGAATAAGCAATGTTTCTGGCAGAGAAGCTTCCTTTTCCCAGCACACTGTGGGTCTTTTTTTCCATGAGATCATTGCAAACCCACGAACACGGACATTGGTGGGCCTCCAATGTGACACAAACACATTTTGGAGAAGTGTGGGGAAAAAAGAAAAATCTAAACCAAAATTACTGCACAAGAAAAACAAATATAAGCTGTTTTCTTACAAGTTACAATGCATCTTTCATGTCTGCCAGATGGTTTTGGAGAGTGAGTGGATATCAGTATCTTTCTGGTTCTCAAGCGGATTTACTTCATCCTGGGTTCGGTCCAATTACAAAGCAAACAACATCCATAAGGAATAGATGCGTTATAATAATGGTACACTGTTAAGATGAATGTCAGTCTAATTACTGGCATTGAAACTGTGTTTCTCACATTTTTCTTTGCTGGAAATATTCAAAATTTAATCAGAATCAAACTGCAATTGTCCATTCATAGCTTAGAAATTATAACTACACTGTAAACCCAGATTTACTTATAATTAAAGTTTTTATTTTTTCATATTTTGTTAAAAACAGTATTCGTTACTAAATCACAATAGTTGTTTGTAATGAGGTCATTTGAACTGTTCTGCACTAAACTGAGGCTCATAGGAAAAATACATGTTTTGAACGGTTTTTTATATACTACACTATTATAGTATTTTATAATGTTCTGGTAATGTTTTGGGTGTGCTTTTATGTTATCTGGGTTTTAGCTTCATATGGTGGAATTAGTGTTCATGTTTATGTATATTTATTGTTGCACCATGACTGAGACCCCGGGTGGGGACAGATGGTGTCTGGGCAGTGAGAGGCATGCTTTAATGGACCATACACAGGTTGAAAGTTACTCAGTATTCTGCGAGAATTTTTCCTTGCTAACAAATACATTGAAATTTACAACTTTTAAAGTGTATTGTTTTCCTTTCTGTTCATTAGGACATATGTATAGAATACATTGTTCTTGTCGTACTGTTACAAAGGAAAACAACCAATATTTATACAAACTAATTATTTATTTAGTATAGATCAGTAGGATAATATTTAATACTTAATACTAATATGTTTTTTGCATGTTTAAAGCTATAGTGCAACAACTAATTGATTAATTGACAATGAAAAGAATCATTAGTTTCGGACATAGTTTGCTCTAATGTCAGCTGCAAATGTTGCAAACAACCGGCTAAGTAGCTACTCACCAATGACGGGAGAAGATGCTTACTTATTTACCGGGGAGCTTTAGCTTTTAGCCTCAGTCTTTTAGCATTATAGCAAGTATCCATCATACTGTATGCAATTTACGTGGTGCATATTTATAAAGTTGGATTGAAACTACCACATACTAATCTAACACATCTGGTTAGTTTAACCTGATTTGATTAGGACCACATCTCGCAAACTCACTGTAATACTCAAAAATTGTGAGAACCAAAAAAATAACACATATACAAACAAAATCAATAAAATGTGGATGTATTCAATGTCCAAGCAAATGAAAGCAACATAATGTGAGCTACTGGAAAGGTGCATTGCAACTTGAAGACAGACAAAGGCTGTCAAAATCTGAAGAACTGTTCAGTGTCTTAAAAACTGACACCGAAAAACAAAACTGAGAAAGAAATGTTTGTTTGTTTTACAAACAAGGCCACGGGCAGAGGCACTCACAGTGATTCAATCTGACATGCAATGCAAAGGAGCAGGGAGGGAAGGAGGGAGGGAGGGAGGGATGGGATGGGAGAGAGGGTGATGGAGGAAGACTTCAAACTGACCCCTTTGTGGATTTTCCCAACCACTGTATTTTATAATACAGTATCTTTAAATACAGTATGTCTCTGAAAGTGAAATCAAGATAAAAGTGTGACAGAGAAGAGAAATCCAAAGGAGGTCACGCTGTCTTTTGGTAATTTGCTTCGAAAGTAAGCAGCTAGTTCAAAGTGTAAGAGGACGACAGGATGGAGAGAAGGAAATAGAAATAAGAAGTGAAAAGACACTCAAGATACGTCAATTCCACTATATTAAATAATTCTGACAAAAACAGAAAGAACTGTGATTTTAACCAACTTAAATCAAAGGATTTTAAATATCATGAGATCAAATACAAAAGAAAATTGTCTGACATGCAAGTTGAGAGGCAACAATTTGTTAAATTGTGAATATGAGGCCAATAATAGACAGAAGACAAGTGACAAAGAAAGTTTAATTCAAATGTAGACTATATGGTTACGATCTGAAGGATAGACCGATATCTGCTGGCTGAAGAGACATGAGGAAAGATCTAGTGTATTGGAATTATCTGCAAATGTTAGACCTGCTCTGAATATTCATGTGACCTACAGTATATTATAATTTTGATATTTTTAATGAGGGTATTTATTCTATTTAGTCAGTTTTCATAAATTATTTAAATGTCAATACTGAACATTTGCAGGGTATGACTTTCTTGCCACACTAGGTATGTACTACTATGGCTAGGTATTGGGATACCTTTTTAGTGCAGACCGAAACATCTAATCTTTTAATTGTACAGACATTCATGGTTCCCAGAAGATAAATCCTTTAGCGCAATCACCAAGTCAAAAATGTAATTTGTCGGGGCGGCCTTTTGCTCACCTAGTAAGAGCGTTCGCCCCATGTTGGCTAAGTCTGGCAGCGGCCAGGTTCAAATCCCACCTCTGGCCCTTTGCTGCGTGTCATCCCCCATCTCTCTCCCCCTTTCATGTCTATCCACTGTCACTAAGATAAAGGGAAAAGCCCCAAAAAAAATCTTAAAATTTTTTTGCATGCTAATGCTCTAAACTAACATGGTGAATATGGTAATTATACTGTACCTGATACAAAAAAAAATAATTACTGTGAGAATGTTAGCATGCTGATGCTAGCATTTAGCTCAGTACAAGCTCAAGTACAGCCTGAACCACTAGCTTAGCTGTAGATGTGTGATTTAGTATCTATTAGGGATATATAAATTACATTATGTATTACTTATTGTTTTTAAGGACAGTCTTTAGCAAACATTAGCTTCTTTAGCACTATTGTTAAGTGTTGCTTCTCGTGGTTATATTAAATCTATATGCAAACAATCAATTGTCTGTCTTAGTATGCTTAGATGGTAATTTACATTTTGATGTTAAACACAGCACTTAAGCATCATCAACATAGTAGAGAAGTCTTGGTCATTTTCCCAACTATAAGGAGATTTTTATTTCACTATAGCTGTCTAAATGGCAATCTTTAAAATACTTAAAGAATACTATATCAGTGCAGGCCTATTTTTTCTCTCACATTTCTCTTGATATCAATACTTGAATGCCCAGCCATCGGTCTACCCCTCCGTGTGTAATTAACAGAGATTGTAAAAGTGGCTTTATTCTCTTTGGCATTTTACCTTTTGACTACACTTTCGTATGGTGGAGGTGAGTTCGCTCACTACCATATCTATACACTTCAGTGTGGGCTCCTTCAGCTTTTGGATCTGCTTTTTCACTATGGCCTCAAAGGCCAGGTCAGGGGTGAACAGCCCCGTCCTGTGGGGATAGGCAGGAGGCACGGGAAAAAGGAGTGAAAAAACAAAAAGAAAGACGACAAAAAAGGTGGAGAAAGAGGAGAAGTAAAAGCACAAAATGAAGAGTTGGAAGAAACCATAAAGGAACAGGCAGACAGAGAAAAGTGTGAAAGTCAAGGCATGAGACAAAAAAAACAAAAGAAGTGAAAACAGATGGCAGGGAAAAAGGACAATACACAGACGAGGAAGGTAACAATTGGAGATGAAACAGAAGAAACAACAGAGCGGAGATAGAAAAGACAAGGAGAGGTGGGGGGGTAAACAGCACAGAAGGAAGAAAATGCAAGTAAGACATTTAGTTTCCCCTAAAGCCGCCATTCTACAGTAGGACAGTGCTGGAGTCTCGCTGGAGAAAAGATGAGAAAAGAGGAGGGGAAAAAAAAACTCCACCAGCCAAAAACTCAAAGCGACGCACAACGAGACCGCAGCTGTGCACCCCAACATTCAGGCAAAATGCCCTGATCCCTTCTGGTGTTGACCTTTTCACCACCCATTCCTCTTTTTCCTGACTTCCAGCAGGAGCGTAATCATAACATTTATTATCCCAAGGCCTTCAGGTTGTTGCAGTCCAACCGCTGTTAAAATTGTTTGGTCACAGAGGATCAATTTGGATAAAAGACTACTGCTTTTTCCTTTGGCCACACTCACAAGCGTCTGTAGCTGAGAGTGCAACCCCAGGGGCCTGTTGAAGAGCCGTTAAAATACAGTTTACATGGCTCTTGTCTACTGCAGGTGCACGGCTGCAGCCTCACACACAAGAAAGTCTGGATGCTGCTGAGGTCATCCAATATGGCTGCCAGGAATTCTAAATGGTTGACAGATGATGGTAAACATGTGTATACCTCTGTATGCAAGCAAAGGTTGAAAGATTTTCTTAGTCAATGTTTTTATTACAAACTCCTTGACTTGAAAACTACTTGAGTAAATGTACCAAAATCTCTCCAAAGGGGTGTATATCTTTTCTTTACAACAAAGCTTGCACAGAGACTGCCTCAAGAAGGACAGGAGGTTCAAGCTAGGTTTAGCTAGTTTACAGTAAATTGAAATGGCAGGAGTATTCAAAAGTAATGTACAAGTTTAATGTACAGTGTGCATAATGCGTCATTTCCTGTTAGTAAAATGATTTCTTAACAGCATATAGTGTACATGTTAGAACATAGTGTGGAATTGGGATGCAGCTCCATCCACATTCCTGTGCAGCCTTACTGAGGCCACTCTTTAATTCTTGCTTTTCAAAATGTAAGGGATTACAATAAGTCATCACTAGGGAGCTAATCAAAGTCTTAAACTCAAGTTCTGAGCTGAGACTGCTCTGACATTTAATCCTTTATAGGCAACCATATTTTGAAGACCGCAAAGCCTCCACTAGTTTTCTGCAGCACAGTTTTCCACCACGGCCAGCCTGTCCAGCAAAACTTGTCCGAAGCAGTACAGTAGGCAGGTTGGCAGATAGGCAGGTACAGTTTACCGCAGCCCACCCTGCCACTCCAGATGTCCCCTCGCTGTCCAAAAACACAACGAGGGCTGGAGAGAGCCAGGTGGTTACAGTAAAAAGGAGTGAACATCAGTGGGACTTTGCAGATAAGGGTTGAAAATAAAAAGTGCTATCCACTGTTTACTTTTATGTTTTACCTTCTTGGTACACTGCCTAACCGTATTGACTAGCTCAGAAATGACCATGTCCACACATTTGGTGCAAGGCTCTTTAATCTTCCCAATCTGCCTTTTCACTATGGTCTCAAAGGCCATGTCCGGGGTGAAGAGGCCAGTTCTGCCCGACAGAAAGAGAACCAGCCACAGGGCCATAAAAAGAGAAGGATGGTGGAGAGAAAGAAGGAGGGAGGAGGGTTGGGTAAAGAGAAGAGTGTTAATTGTAAAGGATTACCCTCCATCTCTGAGCCTTACCCCCAAACATAACCAGACACAAATTAGACAGAAAGAGGGAAAGATCTAAATTGTACACAGTAAGTAACCAAAATACTATTGCAATGGAAACTACATCACTGAAAACTCATCACAAGAACAACCTGCAACTTTGGAGGTGTGCACTGGATACATAAAACCCATATATCCTGCTTCTCACTATATCCTGTTATTATCAGATTCAGACAGACCAAACACTATTTAGAAAACATTCTGTCACCAAATATAAATTTAGATGAGTTTTCGGCCTCATTAGATGATATAGTACATATGCACACACACCGGTATGGATGGAAAAAGCAATGGAAAGGCCACAAAAACAAATACCCTGCAAGTCACCTATCTGATCCCAAATCTTCTCTAAGTGTACTGATGGCATTACAGTAGCATGCAACAGAGCACTCAATCTAAGTATAGAGGTCTTTGTGATTAGATAAGCGAAGTCAAAAAAAAAGTAGCCTGAAATGGAGAGGGGGGGAGAACGTGCCTGATTCCATGAATATTCTTGATGGCGTAGCTGATCTCCTTGCGGAGCTCTTTCTCATTAAACTCCATCTGCAAAAGAAACAGAGACAACAGGGAGGAAGTATAGTTATCGTATAGTCATTCTTTCTCTCACAGATTTGTGGATCAGTTAAACTTTCAATTCAATTCAATTCAAATTGTTTTCATTGGCATGAATGTCAGAAAAAATATTGCCAAAGTATCAAGGATAATAAGAAAGAAAAAAACATCCAATTCATTGAGTAAACTTAAATATATAAATTTAAAGATGATGTGAAAGGTAAACAGAGAGGATGTGGGGAAGGGATAAAATGTGGATATATATATAATGATGGAGTGAGAGAAACAGAAGGAAGAAGGTGAGATTGGGGAAGTGAGATTGAAGAGATGACAATAGGAGAGGTGGCTGTTAAACTGAGAGGGAGGAAACAGTGAATGTTTGGGTCAGAAAAGCCCAGGATCAGATTCCTGAAGGAGGCCTTCTCTCCTTCTGAGGCTGGGAAAGAAGGATATCCAGGAGGGAGAGATGTAATGTCATAAAGAGACACAGAGAGAAATTTGTCATAAAGCAAGCTATGCTTCTATGTAGGGCATTTTTATGTCTTCATTATTCTTATACAATCTAATATACAGAATTGTCCTTCTTTTTTCTGATTCCAGGGTATTTCCCACTTTATTTAATCCTCCGCACCAACACAGTTCCACACAATTCTGACTTTGTTTGATGTCAGATAGATTCTCAGCACACTCACTCAAAAAATCTTTTTCTGCAGACTAAACAAGCTATAATGCCACAAACATAATGAGAAGTCTGATAAATTTTCCAAAGAATTTGGCGTATTCAGAATCTGTTGTGCATAAATATTTACAGCTATAGAACTGGCGTGTTTAGGGTTTGGAGGTTTTTGCCAAAGTCTACAAAAACAGATGTTTTTTTGTTGTAAAAAGCTGCCACGAACAGTTACATTTTGGCAATGTCGTCCATTACCTTGTGGGGTTAGTTTTAGTACTATATTTTAATATCTGAAGGAGAGGGTGTTGCAGGGTTTTTTAGACATGTGAAGAGTCCAAATAAAGAGAATATAGCTGGCAGACACACACCTTGACCAGTTCGAAGGGAAAGCGTTCATGAAAGATGCGATTGATTCTGGCACCCCCTGACAGCTCAGCTGTGTCAATCTGGTCCCCGGAGCCCTCTATACACTTTTCGAAGTCAACAGAAAACTGCTGCACCATCCTGCAGGGAGGTTGAGATATCAATGAGTCTATTAGTCTGTTTCTATCTAATTGTGTTCTGCTGTATCTACTCACTGGAGCAGAGCTTTGGTCTTGCGAGACGGATCATCAGGTCTGAAGTTCTTGTACTCCTCCACCTCCTTCTCTATGGAAAGAAGCTGACTCTGCAGCTTGGCCCGCAGACCCGGCAGGGTGTCCCGGATGTGGTTGGTCAGTTGCTGTGCAGGTCAAAGGTCAGAGTTAGATGGGAATATGGGGAATGTTCGAATTACAATGCTGAAATATACAGGACCCATGAATTTACATAGTATCGCATGTGACTGACACTTTCACTCTGTCACTCCTTTACACACCTGATTGAGAATTTTCTGGAGGTAGGGAGTACCCATACGGTCGGCCAGGTGTCTATATGCAGGGTGGGAAAGAAAAAACTTCCTCTCAGCAGCCATAGCAGCATTGATGTCCTTCCTGCCATCAATGTCCTTTTGGCTTCTGTTCACCACACCGATGTAACCTGGATAGACAAGAGTGCCACAGACATTTACAATACAGATTGAAACGCTGCGAGATTGGCAGACATTTTTATCACTTCCTGGAATTTTTGAGAGCAGACTGGAACAGATTCAACACTTGTAGCACTGGTTGGTAATTACACTGGAAGGTAGTATAATCTTGCATTAGAGCAATGTGGATTTTCTGCATATGAACAGTGTTTGAGCAGCCAAACCTAAAATATACAGCCCCTCCAGGACCAAACTGCTTAAAACTGTGTTTAATAATGTTTAGCCCAGAAAAACCACATTTCAGGACACATGGGTTTAAAGAAAAGAATATAGAATGAAGAAGGGAATGAAGGAGAGAAAATAAGGAAGGAGGAACTATATCAGTAAACGTCTGTATGGGTGTGTCCAAGTTTGTACTGTTAGACAGAAAGAGAAAAATAAAAAAGGCAGAAACAACTAGGGGAGTTCAGGTCATGCGGATCCCATTTCACCTCTAGTTAAGTTTTCTCATGCATCACCCGGTTAAAGGCTGTTTCATGCTCTATAACTAATGCAACTGTGAGCCAGTAGACTTGTAAAAGTGAACATCCAGATTAGACAGAGAGAGATTGGGAGTAAAGGAATGAGGGGGAAAAGTAGACAAAACAAAGGACATGGAAAATATTCAAAAGCACATGCCTGGGTCCTAACCAAGTGCAAATGGAAAAGAAAAGTACTACATCAGCACATTGCATTAAAGGGCAGCCCGCAAGATACACGCAAGCTCTTTTTCAAAAGTTTTCTTCTCTTTGCCCCTTTCTCTGCTTCTCCTCTCCAACTCTTCCTATCTTTCATCTCTCTATCTGTTTTTTGATTTCTTACTCAGTATTGTTTTAGCATACCCTACTCCCTACATCCATCCATTCTTTTTCTGTTTTAGTTTTTTAGTGTTTAGAGCATTCAATATCTTTAAGTATGACTGCCTCACTACCACAAGAGGGAAACAGTGTGTCATTGTGAGGCCCCTGAAGAAGAGAGTACTCGTACTGTACTGATTGTATGAGTGTGTAGGTGTGTGCGCTCACCCCTCCTGAGTGGAAGCAACTTATTCTCCAGGATGTCCTTAGCATCTGTCCCCTCATCCATCAGGTCCAGTTTTGTGATCACACCAATGGTCCTCATGCCTACACACACACAAATAAACACACACCACACAATGACAACAAACCAATCCTGAAAAATGAAACTGAAAACTAAACTGAAAATAATTTCTGATGCTGTAAATACAACACTAGTAATATTAGTATTAGCATATTTAGATAATTTAATTAAGAAAAGTAGCAATATCACAATATAAAAATACTTCAGTACAAGCAAAAGTCCTGCACAATTTATATTAATACTAATTTGTATAGCACTTTTCAAAACAAAACTAAAAAGTACTGTGTGTGTGTGTGTGTGTGTGTGTGTGTGTGTGTGTGTGTGTGTGTGTGTGTGTGTGTGTGTGTGTGTGTGTGTGTGTGTGTGTGTGTGTGTGTGTGTGCGCATACACTCACCCTGAGGGTCGACCTCTTTGGCAATCTTTAAAGCGTCAGAGTTGGCCAGATCAGAGTTGGCCGGAGAAACAGCCAGCATCAGGCAGTTATCCTTGGTGACAAACTGCATCAGCATTTCTCTAATCTGGGACTCAATGTCTGCAGGTTGGTCGCCCACCGGCACTTTGGTCATACCCGGCAGGTCCACCAGGGTCAGGTTCAACACTGAGAGAAGAAAAGGGAGCAGGAGAAAGCTTAGAAAACTGAAGAGAGCTTCTTCAGATGCATTCTTGCCTAATAAAAAGCTTAGTTGTACATAAATTATTGATGTCAGACATGCAGAATAAATCACAGCAAACTAGAAACTGTGAAGAAATATAAATAGAGTTGTATCAGCCTCACCATTAGGGGAGTAGACACGCAGGTTGATGGGCACAGGGGAGATGCCCTTGTTGGCCCCGGTGATGCGGTCAGTCTCTGCCTCGATCTCCTGCCGGACCTCATCAAAATCGGTGAACCTTTTGCCCTTACAGTGGAGGAACTCAGCATGTTCTGGAAGACACAGTAAAAAGACCCAAATTAAAGAAAGTGAAATTGTAGAAAAAGGTAGGAGATATGAATTGGCAGAAAAGAAGACAGTAAAAAGGAGAAATGCTGAAGTGAGCCCAATTTTCACCTGGAAAATTAGGAAGACTTTCTTACTTTAATGCAAATATTAATGTGTTTTGTAACTCCTGTAATCATTCTTTGTCTGAGCTTGATTTCAGCTAATCAGCTCTGAGTTTTGGAACTACTTGCTTACTGTTAGTCAAACTGGTATCAAGAGTATGCCAAATACGTTATTACCAGTTCTCTTTGCAATGTGGACCTACAGACAACTATCACTGGATTACTTTGATACTAAAGAAAACTTCAGAACGTGATGATTCTCAGGAAAGTTCTGGTTATAAGGAACGTTTTTTTATGATTACAAAGCTGATTTATAGAAGTGGATTTGAGATGGACATCGGAGATAATGATATCCTCGGGAAGTAGAATTGAAACAGAATCTAAAAACATGTGAGTCAAGTCTGTGTGTTTGATTGAATTGTGACTCAGAAAACAATTATTTATACAAATTCCAGCAATTGGAACCGATAGTGTTAGAGTACATTCATTATATCTGTGAGCCGCCTCACAGTTTGAAAACCACTGCCTTAATGTAATCCAGGTAATACATAACAAGGCATTAAATGAAATCAGGTTTAATTCATTTCTGATTCACACCACAAATAGAGAAATGAGAAAAGCTTGTTAGCAGACCCTGCAACAACCTAATAAAGTGGAACCATGGTAACATGGCAAAAGTCTATAGAGGGGAATGGATAGGTAAAGATGTAGAAGGAAGGTTTTACTTTGAGGAGTGTGGAGGAGGAATGTTTAGAGTCCAGAGGAAAGAGGGGGTGTTTGCACCTGTGGGAGCTAAAGGCTGTGTCAGGGTCTTAACATTTGTCTTTTCAAGTACAACACAAGAATGGGAGTGGAGAAGGGGGCTTGCTGTTAAATGTCTTAATCAGTGAAGAATTGCTTAAAGATACAATTAGTTTAATGGCCACTAGATGCTGGATTCAACCAAACTCCTACAGCATTGAAGAAAAAACAATACACTGACAACTTCTCTCTTAAAATACAATGGTTGCAATTTTTCTAAACTTTAAAATATTGCTTACAATCAACTCATGGGCAGCATGTGAAAATCCACCCCACATTTTGAATGCCAAGATCTCGCTCTTGTCTCGCTGATGGAGACATGAACCTCCACAGATGTTTATTATGGATAAGATGTTTTTACCTGTGGGGCTGTTTATCAGCTGCAGAACCAAAGGACGGCGAGTCACAATGCCAGAACCACGGGGAAGGAAATCCCTGTAACACAACAGATGCACAGAAACGGCAAGGGTCAGTACACAACAATGCAAAGGGACAATAACCAAATAACAACAGAGCATGAGTCAGTGGTAATGAATCAGCATCTTGAGGCTTTGGAAAGACAACAAGCAAGAGGAAATGTGTGGGTAATTGAGTGTGAAGTGCAATGCTAAATAACAGCTGTGGTCCCACCAGGCTAAATGTCCTCTTGATTTACTGCAGTGCTTTTACTACAGGAATCCTCATTGTAGGTATATCTAATAAAGTAGAAAAATGGTAAAAATAATTTCATAAATAAATAAAATGATAAAGGTTTTGGAAATTTCCTGAAGGTTTTCCTGGATAAACTTTGACTTTTTATATCACTATACACTGAAACTAAAAAAAAAAAATACAATGAAAAAATATATTTTGTTTGCTCTATGATTACAGTCATACATATAATCTACAATGTGTCTGTGTCAGCATGTTATTGATAAACCAAATAAAACATTTCTTTCAAAAAGAAGTATTTACTGTCTGGCATTATTGCAATTTCTGCCCATCTACTCTTAGTTTGCTGGAGAGCAATCAGAGGATTTTCTGAATGTGTCCATGCAAATTAAAATGTTCTATCTATTATCGCCTAAAACTCTGTCCAGCTGTGTCTGAGGTGTAAAGTGTGTGTTTGTGAATGCCTGACAGTGTGTGTGTGTGTGTGTACAGATGACTATCTGCCAACATGTTTTAATTTTTCTTTATGCACTGTTTTCCTTGGGCATGTTCAGCTGCTTATGCAACATCAGCATCATCTCACCACTGGCACTGTGTGCTCCTCAACCAGCTGACTGGACAGTCAGTGATGCATGACGTGTGTGCATGTGTATATGTGTGTGTGTGTGTGTTTGTGTGTGTGTGTGTGTGCGTGCATGCATGTGTGTGTGCTTAAAGCAGCAATAACAAGGGGCTTTTAAAGAAAAAGTGTTCAATCTAACATTATAAGAGCAATTTAATGTTTCCTTAAATATCCATTCCAATATGAAAATGTTTTAAATGCATTCAAATTATATGACGCTCAGACAAATTATTTAATATCTGAATCTTTAGTAACAATAATCAACTAACCAACATGAATAAGAAATAGACAAGGCCACTGTTTGAACCGCAAGCAAAGCCTGAGGCAGTTTGGATACATGAATCATGAGTGGAACTGCTGAAACAGGAGGATCATGTTTAACCGTCACTGTGTCCTTGTACTATAAACTTATTTATTTAATTCTTTCTGAGTATATCGTGAATGTTTGAGGGTTACAATACATCCATTCTGCACTAGTTTTAGAAGTATAGCTCAACATTTTGGGAAATATTTGCTTTCTTTCTAAGAGTGAGATGAGGAGATTGATACCCTCATGTCTGTGATTTAAACATGACGCTGGAGGCAGTAGCTGGTAAGCTTAGCTTAGCATAGTAACTGGAAACAGGGGTAATCAGTTAGCCTGGCCAAAGGTAACAAAACATGCCAGTGATCATATCATCTGGATGGATATATTATAAAACTGCAGGTGCTGAGTTCTGCAGATCTGTCTTAGTCCTGTTCTTAATCCTTTCTCAACCTGCAGTGTGTTCGGAAAGTATGAAAGCATGAAAAGACATCATAGTTAATGTTTGCTAATCCTCTACACCTGCTACACTGGATACAGCACAGAGAGGAAGCTTCATTATTGTTTCAATGTTTGTTGTTTTAGTGCAGCCTGTTACAAACTCTGCTCTCTCTTATGAGTGTCTGCCCACCTGCTGGTCTACCTGCCTGCCAGTTGTAAGTGTGTATGTGGCTATCCCTCTTTCCCACTTGGATGCCTTTTAGTGAAGACAGATGGCCTTAACAGCAGGCCTGCCTCTCACTTCACCCCTCATCCTCCCCTCAAACTGCTACCACAAGGATCCTCCAAATGAGAGGAGAAGCCACATACAGACACAGTCACATGTATACTGCCACAACACTCTCTCTTTACTCATCATTCATCTAATCCTGCTGAGATGGTGAGAGTCCCTCCACCACCACCCTCCTATGATATAAACACTCACACTCATTCAACTGCCAAAAGCACAGACTACAGATACAGAGGAGAGAAATAAAATAAATAAATAAATAAATAAATAAATAAATAAATAAATAAATAGAAGGAATAAAGCAGTCAGACTATTAGAACTGCAGGTATTTTTTTGCAACATGGAGAGAAGATAGACAGCGACAAAGACTCAAAGAGATTTTAAGTTACATCAAGATACCTTCAACAAGCACTTTCCTATAAGTGCAATCAGCAGTCAGTGTCTGTCTGAGAGCACTTTCACTTCACCCACTATCTATCTATCTATCTATCTATCTAGCTATCTATCTATCTATTAGGGTTGGACGATATGACGATATATACATTGACACAATATATATTTGTCACCCTCCAGAGAATTATGCATTAGTTTTTATATAGTGGCAGCTATTCAAATCAATAGGCAGTACTACTTTATAGCAATATTATGTTTTTATTGTATTTCTGCATTAATGTGGAGCGTTACATTGATTTGTCAGATAATTTAATTCAGTAAATTAACCAAAAATAGACCCTCTTGCTTTGTTATTTTACCCATTTACAGTTTCCTATTTGATTTTCAATAATCAATAATCTGGGTAGGGGGTGGTCACAGACACACTGAGCAACACTGTTGGAGAGTCACAGCTGAGCCCCAATCAGACTAATTTCTTTTATAGCAACTTGTGTGTAACTAATTAGATTAGAGAAAGATTTTGTTGAATTAATTTTCAGCAAGTAATTTGTTCACTCTTTGACATTTGCTGCGTACACACACACACACACACACACACACACACACACACAACAAACACACACACACAACAAACACGCACACGCGCACGCACACACACACACACACACACACACACGTCTAGTAGGCTCCAGCTGCTGTTGAGTAATGACTTCTTTGTTATATTCAACAATACATACACAGATACAAGGATGAGTGCTCACACACACAGATGACCTAATAACTTAAGTAGACTTCACAGTTTTCATCAGTATAAAAGGGCTTTTCACATTGAATTGGTTTTGTGGAAACATATTTTCCTTAATAGTGCTGCGGTAATGTCAGAACAATTATTGTAGTATTTCTATTTTTGAATTTCAAATTAATGTGTTAAATAACACATTTTCCCAGAAAACATCTACCACCTATACCACATTAGTGACTAAAGTTGTTCAGATTGGTTTGGGTTATTCTTGTTCTGTTTTGTTTTGCAAAACACACTGCTCTGTTACTCATGCAGCAATAACAATTCTAATAGTAGTGAACCAGCACAAGCAGGCAATTTGCCTTCCAAGCAGTATTTGGGTCTTAGATAGATAAGACTGCTTTTGGTGATGCATTTTCACACTTACACATACAGTATTATTGTGGTAGGTGGAGCCAATCAAATGGCTTGTTGCGTGATGGTGGACATCCAGATTAGACCAGAGCCAATGAGAAAATGTATTGAAGGTAAACTGTGGCCCAAACAGAGATTAGTGGTAATCCTCTGTAGCCGTATCAGACGCATGGCCTCCTCTCTTTTTCTGTCTCTGCTTTTTGCTGACTGCTTTTTCTCTCTTACTGTGTCAAGCAGATTAATCAATGATGAAAATAATGGCTGGATGCAGCCCTAGTACTAATCACAGGAAAAGCAGACACAATGTTTATTTTTCCACTGACTATTTGTTTTTTAAAAAGAACCAGAAAAATTATGTAGTAGTTAAAGAGTTCATAATACGTTGTTTATTTCCAGTGGCATTTCCTTGAAAGAATTACTAAAAGAGCTGATTAAACTAACAAAGACTCATTTAAACCTAGATAAAGATAAACCTATCCATCCATACAATATCTGTAACCACTTATCCTTTATGGGGGGGCTGGAGCCAATCCCAGCTTCCACTGGGCGAGAGGCGTGGTACACCCTGAAAAGGTTGTCAGTTAATCACAGAGCTAGATAAAGATGAATGATTGTGATACTTCACACTGGCCTGGAGATTAATTTTACATTTTTGAAAGTTCAGCTGACCTGCTGTGCACTGACTCAAAGTCTCTTTATTATAATAGCACTTACTACCAAATGACTCTATAGTCCCTTCCAGGAATCTTGCTACTAGTAACTAGTTGCAACTAGTCCCAACTGAACAGTTGGAGTAAATATTAGTTTCTATCTAGGAAATTATCAGTAAACTATGGAACCTGTAAAATAAAGTGTTACCTCAAGAATTCAGATTGATTTGACCAGTTACCTTTAAAAAAACACAACCTGTTGATAACCTTAGGTTGCATACAGTGTTTATTTCAACATTTAATTAATTTAATTGGTATGATGGGTAGTTTATCTTATCGCAGCATCACCCTCTATAAGTCATTGAAGGACTCTTCTTCTCTGTGTTTCTATTCCACTCCCTCCTCCTTTTATTTGACAAGAATAAAAGCTTTAATGGAGCCCTGGGCTGTCCTTGTCTTTCACATGAGTGAAGCTGCTGCTGAAACTCCTCAAAATGCTTCCGGCCTTCTCTGTGTTATGCAATACATGAAACCAGCTATCTATCATTGGCTTAATCTCTGCGTGGGGGTTGGAATAGCAATGGCAGCAGGGAGAGGAAAACGTCTGTGTTGTGGTTTTATGTCCCTGGTTTATGCTAGTGCCAACGGCCTTTACTGATAACAAAGTGCTTCAGTTTGCTGCACACCATGCAGCAGCAGCATCCTCCTGGGTTTGAGTACATCCCAGGAGAACGTCATACAGTATGTGTTTTGTTTTTTTATAGCAATTTTAGGCCTTTATTGAAAGTACAGCCAAAAAAATGAAAGGGTAGAGAGGGGAAGTGACATGCAGCAAAGGGCCACAGGTCGGAGACAAACCCGGGCCTGCTGCGTCAAGGAGTTAACCTCTATTTATGGGCGCCCGCTCTACCAATTGAGCAATCTGGGCGCCCAGTATGTGATTTTGTTTTACTAATTTTTCCTTTTGCATGCCACTATCAGCTATTGACCACAGACCCCTTAAATTATTTTTTTTGCAAAACTGTGCTCTTCCAGGGCCTTTTTAAGGGACTTGGACAACCATAAATTACTTTGTGCTAAAAACAAGGCAATTAGAGGTGCAACAACCAAAAAGCTTATAGTTGTTTCTTTAATCCACTATGGTGACAATAAACTAGGGTACCCTTTAATATATTATGATGATATGAATATTTTACAAAAAAAGCAATTCTAAGTTGAAAGTGAACATCTATGGTATGTTCTGTATTTGTTGTATTTTAGGGAAAAGCAGTTGTGGTGCTGATTTTGGAGGGAAAGAAATGCTGTTCTACAAGAGCTGTCCATGGTGCTGAAAGTGGACAAAAAAAATATGCTGTTGAGAACATACACTATGCTTTTGTAAACATTATCCAAACTAAATATGCTACAATGCTGTGGAACTTGCAAACTCTTACACTAACCTGTGTTGTTGTTTTATGTGACAGCCTTTCACACAGCATAATGAGGGGATTTGTACCTGAATTTTGTTTTTATAATCTACTCATCCAAATCAATAAAATAAAACACTTTCAGGGAAAATATGCAAAAAGGTAAATATAGTGTTAAACCTTTTTACCTTCTTTAAGATAAAATGTCACACTGCTCATAGTAATAGTCAAAAATAAGTCAACATGTGGAGAAATATACCCACTTCTACCTGCACAGGTTTTACCCAGCTGGCATGGCCTGTGTCGGGCACTGGAGAGTGCCCTGCTTTGGCTGTCCTAATGAGACTCATGAGAGGTTAATACCAACTGGGTGACAGATGCAGGATGGAAAATTGGTGTTCAGAAACAACCATAAGCAAGTGATGCTTCACCTGCATGCACTGGTATAAATAGATATAGCCCTGAAATAATTTTTAGATTAACTGATATAAAAATAATCAGCAGCAATTTCTATAAGCGGTTGTTACTCTAAGTAAATTTTAAAGCAGAAATGTTAAATATTCACAATCTTTCAGCTGTTAAACTGATTAGCTGCTTTTCTCTGCTTTTGTATTGTTGTGAATTAAATATTTTTGGGATGTTTTTGACAGTTTGACTGTTTGCTGTTCTTGGGCTCTTGACATTTTTGATGCCATTTTTCACTATTTTAAAGACTAAATGATTAATTAATTTATTGAAAGATTAAACAATAATGAAAATAATAGTTAGTTGCCGCCCTAAAAGTTATCCACCACCCCAAAAACTAAATATTATATCATATTAATTTATCATAATTTACATACATGACATTAAAAAAAGAAAATCTGCTATTCATTCAAGAAGAAAATAGCAAAGAAAAGTCCCCAAAGGCAGCCAAATACATCTCAACTTGTCCAAGACAACAAAGATCATGAATGAAAACAATGAATGAAGACATATATTTGCAATGGCCAAATTGTTTCAGATGGAAGACTTAATAAGATAAGAAAAATTACTTTTGTCTATATCCCTGTGACTATAGTTTAACCTTGCTTACTTTACTTTGGACTTAAATGCACTTAAATATTTTACAGCAACAAAGCACCTTTGAGGTAAATTTAAACTGAATGAGAGAAAAGGGCTGCGAAAGGGAGGTTGAACTGGGGTGATAAACTGAGCAATGAAAACAAAGTAATAGACAACAGTAGACTCTCCAAAAAGACAAATTATGAAAGCAGGATCAAAAACCTCTGAAGCAAAAACGATAAAAAGGAAAAGATCAATTTAATTGAGTCCTCAGATATTCTCTCATACCATCAGCACAGCATATCTCAAGAGCTTGTCTACCACTAAAAGGTTGGCTGTCCTTGTCCCTGAGTCACACCTGCCAACATCAAAATCTAATCCAGCAGAGAGGAAAGGTGTCATGGTGAACTATTAAGAGTAACCGTGTCTAGATGTATAGTAAACTTCTTTTAACATGGTTTATATTAATTATGTAGTTGCCAATGTTTTCCTAAATCCCATTTAACTTTATGTTGACATATTATAATGTGCATGCTGTGACAGGTGAGAACAAGTAAAGCCAAACCACCTTTAAACAGCTAATATACCTTTTGAAATTATTGATGCAAATGTCTATTTACCATTTACGTCTCTTTTACTTTGGTATTGCTTGTAAACTCCAATAGCAATCAAAGGGAGAACAATGATTTTAGTTTTTATTAAAAGTAAAAAGGATTAAAAAGCAAAGAGCTTAATAAAAGTCAAACATATTTCTGTTTTGATGGGAAAATCTCTTTAAATGACTTTCTGAGAGGCATCTATGTGAATTTCTGAATAAGAGACAGAGAGAGGGAAGATAGAGATGGAGAAAGAAAGCCCTGTTACATGTAAACACACAGTACAGTGTGTTGTGAGTCTGTGTGTTGGTTCAGTGAAGATAAGACAAATACAATGGGCCACTGGCGTGGTAGAGGACTGGAGGAGCAAGAGGATTGGAGGACCTGAATGACGTCACCGCAGCTGGACTTACAGAGCGCCCCCATTAACACAAACAAAAGCTGCATGACAGGATACTGTCTACAGCTTTTACTGACACATACAGTACAAACAAATCATTCAACATCTTTTTTACTGTTTAATGTCCTTGTAATAATGTTTCCGTTTTCCCCTTCTCTGCCTATTATCATGATCGTCTAAATCACTGGTCCCTTGGGCAAAGAAGAGTAATTAGGCACAAGCTGTTCCCATGACTACAGCTGAGTGAGACAACAAAATGTGACCATCCTAATGAGTGTAAAGAGATTGTTTTAATAGATATGTGTTAAAATGTGTTGTTGTAACTAACAAAAAGCAAAGGCTTTAAAACAAGTGACAAATAAACGTTCAGCATATTGTAATGAAAGTTGTGCATCTCCTCCTGGCTCTGTTTTAAGATTTTAGACATTCTAGCCCAAGATGGGAGACGTTGGCCAATCACAGGTCATTTCAGAGAGAGAGAGAACGTTCTTATTGGCTATTCAACGCATGCATATGCCCATGCGAAAGAAAAAGGAGAGGGAGAGCTGCAGGAAGAGGTCCCAATCTACTTCAAATCCTATTGTTTTTTGCTTTCTCCCCTTTGCAACTGACTAAAAGACTAAAAGTTTGAAAATGAAATAAATCTGAATGTGCAGAGTTGAAAGAAGTCAGCTCTCCAAACCTCTGTAGCCCACTCCTTATCTCTGCTTGAGTCTAGCAGCTTGAAGCTGCTACTAGTATAACACACCCGGATCAGGTACAAATCCGGACAGAAAGTGGTTCAAGTTGTCTTGTGGGTAATGTAGGCACCAGGATTTAAAGAATGGATATAAATGCAATAAAAAATGCCTATAATTTAATCTTTTTTTTTTTTTAACTGCCTATTGTGAGTCTTGGTAGAGTACTCCTTTAAATAGCCTCAATGGCCCTTAGGTTCCATTGTCATCACTTTAACAAAACCGATATCCCTCCCAGTGTATAGGTTACCCTGACATGTAAACAGTGGGCTTGCCTCACCTACTACTTGCCAAAAAGGGTGATTAGCACTCCATGGCCATGAGGAGAACTATTTTACTCAACTGTCAAACAAATCTAAGAAAAGAGGTGAAAAAGCCGTTGCTGCACAGATGGATCCCTCTCTGTTCTGTGTAATATATTAAATGTTGTTGTGTAATACCAAGGCCTTGTTTGATATTGGGCTAAAATGGCTTAGAGACACAGTGTCTTGACCTTGCTTAAACAGGAAATATTGCTGACTTACAAACAAAATCTTCAGATCAAGTGAAATGCAAGCTACTGAGCTGACAAATAGTTAGCTAGTGACACCCATGTTGTTTCCTGCATTTAGTAAGCTTTACTTACAGCATAAGCACTGGCAGACAGATGGATGAGCTGAGCTGAGCTGGAAGGGCTCAAAGCTCAGGTGGACTATCTCTCTCTCTCTCTCTCTCTCTCTCTCTCTCTCTCTCTCTCTCAGTAGCTCTCTATCTCTCTCTCTCTCTTTCTGTCTGCAAGGTCATACTGCAGCATAACAGATCACATTTGTTCCCCTTGCTTTGTTATGTATCAGCAGAAGCAGCTCTGGCAGGAAGAAAACTGTGCATGTTTGCAAGACTGAAACCTCTCTCCACACACACACACACACACACACAGCGAGCATCATTGTGCACCCTATCCTGGCAAGGATTTATTAGCCTGAAGACTGCAAAATGGTAGCCCAGCCAAATAAACAAACAACACATCCACCAAGCTGCCTGGAACTATGTGCTATACAGGAAGCGTGTAAATGGACGTTGCTTCTGTGACAGATGTCATAGGATTTATAATGATAAACATTGTGCAACTTTGCGTGATTTTGGACATAATTATGAAGTTTATAAGCTGGCTAGCGTTCTGCACTCATACCCAGAGATTGTTTGTCATATTAAATGTCTTTTAAACAGCTATTTGTTACCTGAATGCATCACTTCACAACTGAACTTCACTAGGGGTTTATGTAGGCCTAACAATATAATCTTATCGCCTTGGCATTGTGGAAGAAGACAGAGGGATAAAACGGTGACGGGTGCAAGAGTTTGGACCATTTCAATGAAGCATATGGCGATAGATTGAAACCTGTCTGAGAAGGGGGATGGGGACTGGGATGTGTAAGATGTAAAAAATAAAAAGCGACTGCGGCCCCTTATGTGATGCACCAACATGCATCGCAGCCTGGAAAAGCTACTTACCTCCCGACGAAGTTCTCCAGCACCGAGCTTTTCCCCGCACTCTGGCCGCCCACCACGGCGATCTGGGGCAGGTCCAGGTTCGCGTTCTGACCGATGGCAGAGAAGGCATCCTGCATGCGGTTCACCAGAGGAATTAAATCCTCCATTCCCCGGTTCCCCATCTTTGCGATGTAATGGACAGTCTATCCTCCTTGTCAGAGCAGGGAGGGATTTATTTCTTATTTTTCTCTTCGTCCCTCCTCGCCACCCTTGCGTTTAGAGGGCGTTTTTGGATTACGCCACACCGATTCACTTTTCGGTTTGCCCCGTCATTGACTGCGCCCCCTTGATGTGTCACCTCAGATAGGACTCTCTCCACCACCGAACACGAACACTCCTCTCCACCAAGCACAGCAGGGCGGGAGGATGAGGAGGATGATCTCTTGTATTTTCTCAGGAGAGATCCCTGCAGTTCTCCACGCAAACCGCTCGGGGTGACACTGGTTTACTTTCACTGCATTGTCTTTAAAATTGTTTTGTTTACAGTAGCCCTACAGGAATTAAATATTTTACAGATATTCTACTCAAATCTTGTTTGATTGCATTTAAAAAGGTGAAGATGGTAAATTTGGCATCGAGTTTTAAATGTTATTGGGCAAACAGATGTACAGATCTGTCCAAGGTGCTGAATCTGTTAGCACCGTAGACAGAGGCCAGGGGGCACTCTACAACTTTTTATAGGCTTTGTTTTTTATAATGCAGCAGGCCTATAGTCCTAAGCACTATATGTTTTGATCTATCTATCTATCTATCTATCTATCTATCTATCTATCTATCTATCTATCTATCTATCTATCTATCTATCTATCTATGTGTGTAGTTCAGGCTTGTGTGTAACGTGTGTAATAACAACAGAGTGCAAATTGTAATTTCTCCTTGTGGGACTAATAAAGGATACATTATCATTATAATTATTATAATTATCTATCTATTTACGTAAAAACGTGAATATCCTCGGCCTATTATAAATATTATAATATAGCACACACACAAATAAGACATACAAATAGATGAATTAGTATCTGGCTGTATCCATTGTATAGCCTATAGGCTATAGGCTACTACTATTATGTGTAGCTATACATCATATAGCCTACAATGTAAACACACTTTACAATACAGTACATAGCATACTAGTACTGTATGGGCTATTACTGTAGGCCTATAATGTAGGCCACTGGAGGCTATAACAATGATGTTAATTATTTATCTTAGCTGCTAGTGTTGCAAAATGTAAAATATAGTAGGCTAGCTAATAATAATATTTATCTAGCTAGATTAGTGGGCATATATGCCCACTAATCGTGCTAGCTAAATCTACATGCATTTTCAGTTTTCAATTTTCCAGACAACCACCGGGAGGCGACAGGGTGCACTAACTTCACTGCGCTGGGTTTCTGCTTAATGCAAGTCGCACCAGGACTGAGAGCAGTTATTCAACCCTTTACTATTACTAATTGCAGTTGGATAATCACTCATACTCAGTACTTTCTTCCTTGAGAAGTCAGTCGTAACAACTGTGGCCTAGAAGGTAAAATGTAGAAGGTACCCGAGAGGGCGTAGTAAGATTATCTTTGAGTTATCCAGCTAGCTAGCTAGTTCGAGGTTATGCTAAGCTAACTTATAGGGTTCAGTTAGCTACTGAACGGTGGTTAATGTAGCTTTGTTCATTTTAATAACAGGTGTAGCTTATTGAATTATTTATGCTTTGTGTTAGTTCTGGAATAGCATGATGCTCTCGTTCAACAACAATTAGGTGAAATAAGCTAAGCAAACAACAAACAAATGGTTGCAAGCTTAGCTAGCGCTAGCTAGCTAATTGTCATCGGGAAAGCGACCTGTTGTCTCAGGAGGTGCGCATTGTTATTGAATGTGTCTTTAGCTACATTCAAAAGTTTTTCTGACGGTTAAGCACATACTCACCCAAGCTTTTTCTCTTTCACTCAGGTATATTTTATTGTAAGGAGTGTCAACACATTGGCACCTCACAGCTGCTGGTCTGACAACTCATGGTGCGACGTTAACGGTGGAAATTAAAGTCCGTCATGTTCAATCCACACATCCATCAACAACAGCAGCAGCAGCAACAACAGCAGCAGCAACAGTTTCACCAGCACCTGCGACAGCTACAACAACTTTTCCAGCAGCAACCTCCACCTCCGCCGCAGCCGCCTCCTGGACATCATGTCGCCCATCACCATCACCAGGCACAGCGGTAAACACGTTAACTTGAGACCGGGGATTAGTCAGGGCCTTCCGGATGAGATATGTATGGCTGGCGCCGTAGCTGAGTTGGAAGCCCTGTCGCACACATGCCAGACTACGATTTAGGGATGATGGAATATCTATATATGCAATCTTTTAATTTAAATAGAATATCTATTCATCTTCCCTATGAATTAGTCCATTGGTGAAGGGGCATTCAACCCAGGCATTTGTTATTGTATTAAATTGTATTATTGTATTAAGTGAGATTTTTTAACCATTTGTTTTATGAAACTCATTGAGTAAGGACTTGTAAAAACTGTATGTGCTATAAAAAAAAAAATCTAAACTTAAATTACACTCTGAGCCAATGCTGATATGGACAGAAAAGGAGTTCTGATTTATGCTAATCCATATCACAGCTGCAACGCAGTTACCCATTATCAGGAAAAATAGCATGAACAGCTTGTGTTTGTATTAGGACAGAAAAGTTGTGTGCAGGTGTCCATATCAAGTCATTTTCTTTTCCAGTCAGTATTTTCTACTTCAGGATATCAACTGATTGCAAAATATGACAGATGTGTGTAAGATCAATTTCCAGGATTCCGAGAAGGATCATTTGGCCAAAACACTGAGTTCTTTAGCTACAGATTTCAGTGAGCTATGGTTAGAATGGTTATGTCCTATTCAATTATGCTGCATTTTTCCTCTTGTTTATTTGTCACACAGAGCCATTCCCGTTGCTCCCCAGACAGCCCCTCCTACTAGGATGGTCAACCTGTGCCAGGCAACCCAGACTACTATCCTCGCCCCCAATCCCATGCTGCAGGGAGCCCTGCTCATGCAGCAGATGCAGGGTACAGTTTTGATTACAGTGAAAAGACAGCAGCATCTGGAAATCATAAAGAACAGTATAATTTATGTTTGACATTTTCATAGATGGTGTGTTTTAAAGCATTGCATAACTAACTTACAAGGGGTTATAATTTTTAGTTTTGCCTATTTTCTTTCCTTACTCATGTCTCTTTTCATGCAGGTAACATGCGGGCTTTTGGGATGGCTGGACAGCAGTTCCGTCAGTTCTTCACTGCTAGATCCAGGTCCTCTCTGCTCGGGCCGGTTCCCATGGGCATGGCCATCAAGTCCCCTATGATGGGTTTCCCAGCTGGTCGATCATTCCACCCACATGCTCGCTACTACAACAACAACAACTCCACCACCACCACCACAGCCTCTTCTTCCTCCTCTTCCATCACTATTGTAGTAAATATGACTGTATTTCTGTATTTTTTTCTGTATATCTGTCTCCCTCCAACCAGTCAAGGCAGTAGGCCGCCCACCAATAGCCAGGGTCCGCCTGAGGTTTCTTCCTGTTAAAAGGAAGTTTTTCCTTGACGCTGTCACTCCAAATGCTTGCTGTTATGTTTTTCATAAAATTAAAAATGTGTACAGATACAGATACAGTTCATCCTATCATGCCAACAATTATTAGTTCATTTTAATTATTTTTTTATTTTATGCAATGCATGTATGTCTAAAGGCTTTAGGCCCCCCTACACGTTATTGTGGGCCCAATTTAATGCAACTTTATTTTATACAACATATGTAGTTGGGGGTCCTTGCTCTATCTCTTTCAGTTAAGGGGTCCTTGGGTTTTTATTTATATTTGTGTCTCTTTGTGTAGGACTCTGCTGCTCGCCAGCCAGACAGGAAGAGGGACAGTGAGCAGATGGCAGCAGAGAGCACAGACAACCAGCCAGTAGCTAGCAGTACCAATGAAGCCACTGACAAGACTGAAACAGGTAGAGCTGCAGTCCAACCAGCACTGAAACATGCTAATGGTTGAAGGTGTTGTAGCGTGTGTTGAATTTCATGTGACTTTCAAGACTTCTTGAAGAAGGTTAGTGGTGAACATTGTTTGGAGATAATGTTTTTTTGTCTTTGTATCCAACTTGTCTTTTCTACCCACAGATGGTGCCATGGGAGGAGCCAATGAACCCACACAGCCGTCCGAGGAGCAACTTGAAGAACCTGTAGTCAAAAAGCAGAGGACAGAGGGGTAGGGGAAAAAAAAAAGTGTTGCTATGAATGTAGTTGAAAATCCTGACAACCCCAGAGCATAACATCTTATCCATGCAAGTAGCAATAATTCCCAACCAAAAAGTGGAAATGTGGGGTGCCCAGTATTTTACAACAACCTTGACATTTGTTCTTATTATTTTTCTCTTAGGTCAGAGGAACAATGTGTTGTTGAGACGGTTATGATTGCAGATACAGATGGGGAAGTTCTGTCTTCAGAGTGTAACAGCAATACAGAAGACAGCCAGCCTGAAGGTAGAACCCACAGTAGATGGTTTAAAATAATTAACTTTTTTTATTAGGCAGACATGTAATCTAAATTTAGTGTAGTTTAAGTTAATTTGAAAATTTCTTTTCCCAGATTGCATCATTCTGGAGGAAGGATGCTCCACTGGGAGTTCAAGTGTTGTTGAAACATTGGAGGAGAGCAAAGCTGCTGAGGTGAGAGGAGCTTTTATGGTCAGGTCATAGACAAAATTATGTTAATTCTAAATTATGTAATTAGAAGTAACTAAGTCACTACTACAAAGGTGGGTCGACGTCCCCTCTACAGTATATTTCTGTCATATCTCTGTTAAATAAATGCTTGACACTGGGTTTAGTTCTGGTTTGCAACCTTTCTGTAGGTGCCCAGCTGTTTGTCAGCTCCGTCCCCATCTGTCAGGCTGAGTGAAGATGATTTACTCTTAGAGGAGACGCCACAGGGCAAAGATGCCCCTTTGGCTTCACCAGACAACCAGCCGGAAGAAGAGGATGGTGTAGTGGAGGGTGCCAGCACGTTCTACTGCTACCTCTGCAGCATTACCTGCCACAACCAGCAAGTAGGTTAATCTACACACCTAAACACATCAACATAGGCCATAGTGGAATGCAGTTTTTTGTGTATTCAGTTGCTTGTATTTGAGAATGTACAAAAGGCAGAAACAGTTGCAGCAAATTTGTGATTTTGTTTTATTTTCTCTTCTGTGTTTTTATGTATGTTTTTTTGCAGAACTTTAGGAGTCATATGAACAGTGTTTCCCACCAGCAGAGGATGATGGAGATCCAACACATGAGCAACGCTTGCCTGGTCACCCTGCTGCCACGAGTGCAGGAGTCTCTACAGGAAGCAATCAAAGATGGGTTAGTTTAAAACACATAAATATGTATTTGCTTTGTGTTTTTTATTGTTATTTTTTAAACCATTAGAATTTTGAATGGTGAGAGAAATTACGCACTTTTTTTTTTTTTTTAACCTTAAGCAGGCTTTAAAAATAAAAAATTATAAAAAAATGTTTTCTGCAGAGAGAAGAAAGCTGACTTGAAGCATTGGTGTGCCACTTGTCACACCCACTTCACCAGTAGCATCATGGACCACCGTCGCACCGAGGAGCACAAAGTAAAGCTGCTCACTTTATAAATAAGACCATTCAAAAAGTTTTAAATATTTTGAAAATAGTTGAAACAGCATTAATGGTTGCTTTTAAATGAGAATAATCAAACGTGATCTAGTAACCCTTCATCTCTCATCAGCTTGCCATAGCCATCTCCTCCTGCACAGTCTGTAAGAAACACTTCAGGACCTCCCAGATTTTTGTGGAGCACTTGCAGTCCCAGGAGCACAGACAGAAATTAGAGAAGGTATCTGTGCTTGTATTGCTTTAAAGCAGCAACACGCAAGTACTTGCCTATAAATGAAAAGATGACATATCCATGCTGTACTTACTGTTCACTAGCTCCAGGAGCAGGAGGGCTGTGAGGCCTTAGGCAAGCTGACGGCTATGGACACAGACGGCTTCTCGTTGGAAGAGGTGGAGGGCAGTGAGGTGGGGGAGGGAGAGAAAAGCCAGATAAATGAACAGGTGATTTGCATATCATTTGTTTTTTTACATCCCAATGTTTAACTTACTTCAACATCACTTTGAGATAAGATGTAAAATAGCACTATTAGTACCTCATACTTGGTGTATTTGTTATACAATAGTTGTTTACTGTGTCTCTGGTGACCTGGTACAGGATGACTGGTCCTCCCTTAAAGAAGTCACTCTAAAGGACATGGCCAGTGATGAGCAGTATGACTCTGACACAGTCTACGGTGAGTGATGGCTAACTCCTGATTGCTGCATAATTCATTTTTTTCTGTCTTCTTGCATGTTCTTGTTGTTTTGGTTTACTGATAACATTCGGTATTTGTGTGTTATATCACATTTAAGTGACATTTGTTCTTGGATTTGTTTTTTTCTCAGGGTCCAGTTTTTTTGTTCCAGTAGCTGGTTTCATCTGTAGACTCTGCAACAAGTTTTACCACTTTGAATCTTCTGCCCTACACACCCACTGCAAATCAATCCAGCACTTTGAGAATCTCAAGGTTGGTTTTTGATGACTTAACTCACTTTGTCACCACTACGAATGAGGGAGCAGCTGGTATAACTGATTACATGTGGCCCAATGGAATTATTGTTGTTCTACTTGTTTTCTAAAATCAACTATTGATTGTATAACTGCAGCCTCAATCCAAGTGAACATAAGTTCTTAATGTGCTGGTGTGCATTAGTATGCATGTTATCCTCGAGGAATTTCCGTATGTATTGCAGTATTTTTATGCTTTCTCTACTCAGAGGTACAGAGAGTTGCTGAATCAAAAGAGTGGAGCTGTTGAATCATCCAGAGAGTCTCTACTAGCTGCAGATGGCCTCAGACCTGCAACAGAAACCACCACAGACTGTATGGATGAAAATTCCCTTTCTGATGAGATTGGTTTAGTGATGAACTCCATCCAGCCCATCATTACACTCACCCAACTGAACATGCAGACAGAAAACCAGCAACAGGCAGAACAAGCAGAACCTGACATAACATCGCAGGACTCTATTAGCACCTCAGCAACTGGCAACACAGACCAAGAGCTCAGCCTCCACATCAAGGAGGAAGAGACCACATCCCAGGCCCCTGTAGTTCTGGAGAGTCCAGCAGAGCTGCCTGCTGGTAGCAGAGTGGAGCCAGACTTGGAGCCAGCAGCTGCTGCTGCTGATGATGCAAATGAAGAGCAGGAGGAGAGGGAAGCTTCTGCTGTCCCTGGGAAAAAGAATGGCACAGTAAAGGCAAAACCCAAACGCAGGTCAGGCAGGGCCACTAACAGACGCTGAGTCACAGATAAGATGTGGAAAGAGTGGAAACCTGGCACAATCGTAACTTTAGGACAGGATGTGTCAGTATGTGAAGAGATTCTTCCATGAAACCGAGACCAAGAAGTGAACAGCCGTACCTCTCTCCATGTTGGGATGTCTGAATAAACAACACGCCAATAAATAGGAAGAATGATGGTGAATCACGGTGGAACATGACTTCTTATGTGATGCTCTTCCAGGGTGGGAACATCTGACTGTTGCATACATATTAAATCAGGGATGGGTGGCTAAGTATCTTCATATTGGCTACCATGAATGAATCTCCAGCCTTGCCCTTAGATTACAGCAATCAAAATGAGATCACTAAAAGATATGTAAATGGAGCTCAGAACAAACCCTTTTCCTTCCATATTAACAAATCATCTAAAAACTGCAACTATGCTGCCTAAAATGACACATTTGTTTTTAATTAAGAGAAGCGTCTTATTGGTTACCCACTAGAAAAACAATCACATGGACACATGCTGTGTCCCAATTCCATACTTGGTTCTTCAAATTTAAACGTGTTAAAATAAAGTATGCATAAAATGTCAGTTGCACTGTTAAAAGGCAAAAGTGGAGGAGCTGTTTTTTGTGAACCCCCACATAATTACTGGATGACTTGTCATAAAATTTAGTACAGACACTTGTGTCCCAATCAGGATAAATTGTAATAACTTTGGAGATCCCTTGACTTTCCATCTAGAGCCATCATCGGGTCAAATTTTCAATTTATCCAATATTTTGTTTTATGACCATGAAATACCTGCAAAACTCATGACATTCCCATCTGCCTCAGCTTTATTTGTGTTTAGATAAGATAGATTCATCCCGAAGAAAATTTTAGGCATCCAGTAGCAAGACAACCATAACGCAACAAACATATCGCACATACATAATACAAATCACTCACAGAAATGCAATGACTATGATTAGTTTAGCGCTAATTAGCAAGTTAGCATGTGAACTTGCTAAACTAAGATGGTAAATATGATCATCATTATTCAGGGTTAACATCAGCATGTTACCATTGTCATTGTGAGCATGTTGACATGAGGATTTAAAGCAGAGAATTGTGCATAAGTACATCCCCAAAGCCACTAGCATGGCTGTAGACTTATTTGCATACTAACTGCAAAAACCGTATACCAAGACATACAAATAGATTGGGACACACTGAGGTAACATTATAGAAGCTAAATGCAAATTTCATAAACTGTATTTTTAACGTATAGTATGACATGAATTTTCTTTTGGTTGAAAGGGTACTTTCTCTTGAGTGTTGAGCAATGCTAAACCTTTAAATCTGGTCATAGCTTTGTTCAGGGCTTTTGATTATCCTTTATGTTTTATTTATTTGTAGACATGTTGTGTTCAAGTTGATGCCGTGTTTGGGGCACAGAAGTCAGCAGCTGTGGCCTTCTCACTGAAATATTGCCGGCAATGGGAAGTTCTTTTGCACAGTGAAGAGTTTCAAGTGTGTTGGGATTCAACACAATGTGTAGGAGCTCATGTAGTATTGAACACATGTCAACATGTCTAAAACATCTGCACACAGTCATTTGAAAGAGAAATTTGAAAGCGTGTCAATCAAGGCAGATATATTCTGCGTGAAAATATGTAACGTTTTTTTCTTGCTGGGTGTTGAAGATCTTCAGAGGATTCACATAGACTTTTAGCTCAATGTATAAAGATAAAAGCAATCGCATTTAATGGATTGTGTTAGCATAACAGTGATTTTATACAAAATCATGTTTGTCACAATCCCATTTACATTTGCTAGTTTGCCTACATTCAAAATATGGTTTCTTTCATTTCAATGGAGATACAAAGCTGTTAATGGTAGCCGCTTGTTTCCTCTGGTTTACCATTGCATTATTTTTTTGCTATACACTGGACAGATGGAATCAGTTGAGTTAATGTAAGGATGATAAACTATAAAGTGTCTGTAGGTATTTATTGTAGCAAGTTGTCCTTGCAAACTTTAAACTGATTTTAAGCGGCAGTCACGTGCAGTAGATTATCCTAGTTTTAGATTATACAAATGTATAACTTTGGTTTCAGCCGTCACAAGGCTTAATTGGTGTGTTCTGGAAACATTTTCATTCTATTAGAAGATTTTAAACCACAAAAGTGGTTGGCTGACGCATGTAGCAACTCTTGTAGTTATGGTGGCAAGTGTCACATGATTTGTTCTATCTGAAAGAACGATACACAAAACGGCTTTGAGAACGGAAGGAAGCAGGAGATAAAAGGAAATGTAAAGGATCATTTCAAACAAAGCTGTAGGTTATTTTTATTCAGCTACTGACTAAATGAAGGTAAACAAACATGTTTTCTAACTGCTGGAAGTTTTATGTACTTTTGTTTTGTGTCATTTTAATTTATATTAAAAAGTGACGATTCCCAGACTTTGTGGCTAACACTTAACATACACAAACAATTATCAGCTCACTTATCCTAAACAGGTTAATAATGAAAAGGACAGCAGGTTGACAGTTATACAGTCATGCCGCAGTTCAAACATTGATACACTGGTAGACATCTGTAGAGTTGCTCATTTACTTATGATGAAAACATCAATAGCCATACAAGCTATTACAAATCTCAATTTCAACACCAACACACTGCACAGACGTTTGACTATGCCCCTATCGGCCATGAGGACATACTGAAGATCATGGGAGAGTCTGCGGTAGTGTTCGACAGGATGGGTCACTATAGATACAGCATGTTATACTGGTTATTAGGATGTGCATCCGCTTTTCTTTGTCTTCTTTTATGCTGGCCTTAGAATTTGTTCTGTGATGTCCCACTTGGACCTTAACCAAAACATTATTTTACTGCAATAGTCCCAGGTGACTATGGTGTGAAGCTATTGGGGGGGGGTCACAGAATAAATTTAAGGGGCGACGCAGATCAAGGGTCATTAGTTCAACAGATAAAAGGTAAGAAGTTGAGTGAACTTTAATAAATATTTCCATCCCTGTATTTTGCTGAACTCAACACCCCCTCATTTGCAATCTCCGTTGTCCTTGTTCAAGTATTCCTTGCCGGTTGAGGAGGAGTCCCCGTCTGCAGGACAATGCTCCTCTTGGCTCTGGGAACCCAGCAGTTGGGCCCTGAACTCCAGCCGAGCTTGCCGGTTTGACTCCAGAAGTTCGTGCAGTTTGCCATTAAGTGAATCATTCCGATCCTCCAGGGCCCAGTTTTTCAAAAAATGTAATCTGGATCAAATTGATCCGGATTTAGTAATCCTTTCTTTTGAGATCCGTGATCACGTAACCCAGCTTACTTTTGAGCCAGTTTTTCAAAGCAACATCGGATTGGATCAATCTGATCCGGATAGGAACTTTTCAGGATCACCAAATCTGGATAACCAGTGCTCAAACAGGATAGGAAATCACAATGTAGAACTATAGATATGTAAAGAGCAACAAGTAGAATGGCCAGTGTGGGGTCAATATAAGTTTATTTTTATTTGAAATGAAAACACACACATTAAAAAAAAAGAAGAACCCCCAAGTTTCATATATAGATGTATTGAATTAAAAAAAAAAGACTTAATGTCAAATACTCAAAAATAATTTCAGACTTCCTCATCTGATGTGGAGAGACCAGCTTGTCTGAGCGTAGCCTTTAGGAGGCGAATCTCAAGTCTGGCCTTAGTTTGCTGCAGTTTGGTCAGAGTCAGTTGTTCCTCTGCCAGACGAAGCTGTGCTTCTGCCCTTTCAGTCTCTTTTTGCAGAAGTGCCTTGTAATCATCATCTTTGTTTGATGAAGGGCGCTTCAAGCCTTTCCTCTGAGATCCTGTGGCAACTAACACTGGCTCAACCAATGAGGATCCAGCTTCTTCCTCAGGAACAGAGCTGAGATTCAATGTAAATACGCTCTCTGGATCAGCCTCAGGAGGAACTGACAGATTCTCCTCCTCCTCCTCAATCCAAGGCTCACCATCCCCTACAACACCTTGAATACCATGGAGAGCTTGCGACTTCTCACCTCCAATGATGTCGAGGACCACATCTGTGTAATCTCCCTCTTAAATGGCTTGTTGCCCGTTTGTGGGTTTTTGGCTTCAGCATGGTCCTTTGTTGCCCTGGCCTTAAGATTCTTCCACCGCAATTTGATTTGGTCTGTGGTCCTCCTCTGGCCGGACCCTATGGCATTCACATTTTCTGTGATTAAAATCCAAACATCATTTTTCTTTTGTTGGTATCCTTAGCAGAATTAAAACTTCCCACTATTGTTCCATAATGGCACCGAACACCCTCTAGTAGTGCATTGGTTTCAGCAGCAGTGAAGTTACAGCTTCTTGAGTCCATGGTTCCGTTGCTTTATTATAGTGAACATTGTTCATCAATTATAGGCCTTGGGTCCAATTGCCTTAATTGAACACAAGCCAAAACTAATCTGTTGTATCAGGTGTGTTTGAAAAAGACCAATTACACAGCCATATAAATCAGCCTTTCTCAGAGGATTCACAGAGAGCCAGTGAAATGGCAGGTGTTGTCCACCGTCACCACCACTTTGCCAGGAGAGGATACCGTCAAAGGGTGTATGTTGAACGTACCAAGCCACTGGAGCAATACACCACTGAGGAGCTGTATGTCCGGTTTCGCTTTGGGAAGGCTGATATAGAGTACCTTGTGAACCTTCTCAGGCCAAAACTTCAACACAGAACCCAAAGGAGTCACGGTCTGTCTGTGGAAGACCAGATCCTCATTACTCTCCGATTTTATGCATGTGGGACTTTCTATCAAGTTGTTGGTGACTATATGGGAGTGGTGAAATCAGCTGTGTGTGATGTGGTGAGAGATGTGTCAATCGCACTGGCCAGCCTGGTCAATGAATTTGTTTCTTTTCCAAAGGACAACCAGATTGCCCAGGCCAAGCGCGGCTTTTTTCTTTTGGGGAATATGCCCAATACTATTGGAGCAATCGACTGCACACATGTGCATATACAAGCACCTCGTGAGAATGAATGGGAGTTTATAAACAGAAAGGGGAGGCACAGCATCAATGTCCAACTTGTGTGTGATGCTGACCTCATCATCACCAACTGCGTTGTCAAGTGGCCTGGGTCTGTCCATGATGCACGCATCCTGAGGGAGAGCGCTCTATATGGAGACCTCCAAACCAACCGACCAGATGGCATAATATTAGGAGACAGTGCCTACCCACTCCTACCATGGCTGATGACTCCTTTTGTAACAGCAAATACACCGGCGCAGGCACGCTTCAACACTGCTCATTGCAGAGCAAGATGTGCAATTGAGCGTTTAAATGGAGTTCTTAAGAGGCGCTTTGCATGCCTTAACTACCTGAGAGCGGAACCACAGAAAGCATGCAACATAACCCTTGCCTGTATTGTCCTGCACAACATCGCTACTAAGCGCAATGTCCCTCTCTGTGCTGACAATGATGCACCTGAGCCCCTTGGAGACCCTAACCAACCTCCTGCGTTCTGCAAGAACGAGCAAACAGGACGTGCAACAAGGGACGCAATAGTTAGACACTATTTCTGATTTGGATTTGTTTTGGATTTCAAAATCAGTGATTGCCATTCTTTGCATTTTTTGGTTATTCTGTAATCATTGCATGCATCACTAATAAATATTCTAAAAACGAAAATATTTTCGATTGTGATGAATATATAGGCCTATATATATATATATATATATATATATATATATATATATATATATATATATATATATATATCAATTATTGACAGAACAAAATCTATTGTTTTTGGTCAATTTTGACAGCTGTTTGGGGATTATTTTATGAGGCCAAACTCTTTCTACTTCGCTGTAGGCCTATACTGAAAGGCTGATTACGTTAAAGCCTACCTAATCACTGTAGCCTGACGGATGAACAAATAAAATTAATATGATAAATAGGATATCTTGTAAGATACTGCATGATCCAAATATAGTATTATTTGATACATTTTTAAAGTTTTCATTACATTTTGGGCATGAAATCCACGCTGAGTCCACCCTTCTGATGGGATCAGTTTAATCCAGATTTTTTGGATCAAAGTGATCCAAATCCTACAAAAAAGTTCTGAAAAACCCAAACTGAAGGTTTGATCCAGATCCAAACCAAGATTGGATTATGTGATCTAATCCGATTATGTAATCCGTTTTTTCTTTTGAAAAACCCATTTTCAACATTTGATCCAATCCGTCATCCAAAATCCTAGTGGATTACTTTTGAAAAACTGGGCCCAGGTTATCAAGATAGGAGTTTATCTGATCCAGCATGGAGTTGATGGCTTCATACTCTGTGGATATGCAGCAGAGAGATTAGTCATTTCTCTGAGTTGTACAGTAAGAACTTCCTTGCAGAGTAAAGATTTTCTGTTCTTAAACATAAAAGATGTACAAAAGATTTCTTTATATCCTAATACCCCCATTATTTTAGACATGCTTAATTCTGTCAAATTACCAATTTTTGACTTCCTATAACTATCAGTAACTGTATGATCTAATGTGTAAATGGCTATCATAGACAGGCAAGAGGGCAACCTGAATCAGAGCTACAGTATGCTTTTCTTTACATTAAATATTCAACATTTTCAGCCATATCAGCCAATCCCTAGGATGAAATTATCTACAAATCAGAGTAGATGTAACCTGTGTTACAAAAATAACTGTATATGGGTATTTAAAAAACACTTTAGACAACTTCATAAACAACTAAATCTCAAGAAATAATCAATCAAATTTACAGTACTATTTGAAGAAGGACCTCAAGCTGAAAATCAGATATACAGCCCAGATGTTATCTGGAGATACGGAGCCTTGCAACGGAATCTCGCTCAACTGTATATGTGAATGTGCAGTTAAACGACAATAAAGTCCGTCAAAGTCTATCTTGAATATGCTTAAGAAATATATATATATATATATATATATATATATATATATATTTTTTTTTTTTTTTGCCAAAAGAGGTTTTCACTTGCACGAAATTTGCATTGGTGTGATTGGTGCATACAATGAACATATTAAATAGAATAAGCAATGAACAATAGAGCCAAGTACTGCAACAGGTAATAGAAAAATATATATGTGTAAAAGACACTATGACAAATATGTATAATATAACAGTTTTAAGGCTGTTTACGGTTTTGGGGTTAGTAATCTGGATGTGCAAAAGTATACAATACAGAGATCTCCACAGACAGCAAACAACTACTGCTGTCAACCTGAGTGTAACATTACCTATACTGTTATAACTGGGGCAGATATAGCGAAGTCCAATATTTAACGTGTTACCTCAGGACCTCGTGACATCAGGTGGAGGTGTCATGTGACTTTATTGACCAAAGATCACTAGCTTTCCACACTGCTAGATAGTGTGCAAGGATGCATTGATAACAATGAATGAACACATTGGCACTTACCTTCGTCCTCGAATTCATCTTCGTCGTTGATAATACCATTATCAATTGGGATGTTTGGATCTCCATTTGGTCCAGACATTATTTAACTTTAAATCTTCACGTTTATTACTTTAAAATAGTTAACTGTTAACTCGTAACTGTATGTTGTTAAGTTAGCTAGTTAGCTGGGTTGCCTGGTAGCATCAGCCAACTAGCGTTAACGTTAACAAGCAACAGTTCAAATTCAGCAAAATGAATGAGTGAACAAGTTCACCGTTAAATGTCCAATTTAACGTTATCTTCTTCTTGTTCTTCGGATTTTTATTGGCGGTTGGCGAACCGTTATTATCAGACAGTTTGGTTAAATATAACTAGCTACAGACTCCAGGAGGAAGCTTGACAATTTAATCGTCAGATGAAGTGATGCATCATGGGGGAAACGTGGGCGGGGTTATTACGTTACAGCAAAGATTGTTGTAGTAATAAGAAAGAGTACTCATACTATACTGATAACTTGATGAGTAGCTGAATTAAAATATATATACAATACTACACCTCAGAAAATATTTAAAGCGTTTTTACGTTACTATTACTAGTGCCCGTTTTAGCACAAAGTCAAGTTTTTATATTTGAAGTTTCTTCCGTACCACCGCAGCTTACTTATCGACTACAATTATGGTTTCTGAAAATACGAACAGAGTGGGCTCTCAGTTTTATTCTCCTGCTCTCTGATTCCGAGCTGTCAGAGTCAGCTGATTTAAAGCACTTGACTTAAGCCAATTTACGTTTATTTTTGCACTCTATAGACACATGTTGAGGTTACTGTTTATAGGCATACATACTATATATACATTTGAGGTCTGTGTCATAGCAGATTTATTGTATACAGTCATGCTAGTTTGTGCATGTATCTTATTTAATCAGTTTTCCTGCGAGCTTACTGAAAACCTCAAACTTTACTCGGTTTAACGACACTTAAATTGATTTAATCAAAGGGTCGCGTTTGATCAATACCACAACGATAGATGAAAGGTAAGTTGTATGCCTTCGTCTAAGCTGACCTTCCCGTAGACAGTTAAAGAAGGACCTTCCTGGCGTTGGTCACTGGATGGCGCTAAAATATGCAACAGAGTCTGCGCCTTCGACCCACGTGTAGTCGTTTTCCTGTAAGGGGGTGGCCTGATCAACGCGCACTGAAAGATTTGTTTGGAAGTGTTTTAAGCTATGGATGAGTTACATTCGGACCTCAAAGCCTTTCTTCTTAAGCATCCTTTTCTTCATCTTACAGATGGCAAAAAGGTTAGCGAGCTAATGACCTCACATTACATGAAACACTGCCGTTTAATGTGATGCTAACCATATTGCTAACTATCTCACGAGCCATATACTTTAAGTGTTGTGATGGCGACCTCATTTCATTTGTTTTAGATCAAATGCACTCTGAATGGCCATGAGTTTCCATGCAACCTGGCGGAGCTAGAGAAGTTCACTAAAGGGAAGAAGTATGAGAAACTTAGTGCTGCAGCAGCGTTCAACTACAGCCAGTACGAACCACACCTTGTATCAAGCACAAAACAACCGTAAGGAGACTCTTGCTTACCATTTTGCCAGATAAACACGTTACTTGTATTACTTGCATGGACATTTCTCACTCTGAAATGGGCTGAATGTGTGAAGCCAATCAGGACATCTGTGTGTAATGTATTTTCTGATGTCTCTTGTCTGTTTTCCAGCAATCAGCTCTTCTGTAAGCTGACCCTCAGACACCTCAACCGGCTGCCGCATCATGTCGCAAGACATGTTAACGGGAAACGCTTCAAGAAAGCCCTCTCTAAATGTCAGTGTTTCATACATATTATGAAGTAGTGGGTTTAGTATGCCTTTTGAACATTGGGGATGTTTTACAACCTAGGCCTAAGTCACAGACTTTTAGTTTTATGCACGTTAATCAGGACGGAAATCAAAGCTTTCCGCTGATAAAAATGTATCTCCATGGTAACCCTTATCTGCTGAATATAATTGACCAACGTTTTCATACATTTTGGGATTTTGTTGAATGCAGTAAATTCTACACACCCAGAATCAATTTTCTTAAGGCAAGTATAACCCAAATAACACTGCCGTCCCCACACCATCAAGGCAGTTACCTTGTCACAATATTCACGTAAAGTTTTGATTTCACCCTGATCGATTATTTACACTGTAGTGTAGCTTGTGTTCTTATTAGTGTTGCCATTGTACCTTGGTCCTTTAAAACTCCTTGATAATATCACTAAACTTAAGTCACAGTATTTTTTATGGAGCTATATGTTTTCTCAGCAATGACATGTTCAATTCAAATCAGAAACCTTTAGTGTTCTATCAGTATTATCAATATGCAGTCCAAATAATGCACAGCAGATATGTTGGACAATTCACACTCTCAACTTGATTACTGACATGGCTCATTCTGCTCTAGATGAAGAGTGCGTGAAGCAAGGGATTGAATTTGTTCCAGCCAGACTCAAACAGAAAAGGCCCAAAGACAACCGAGAGGAGGTCAATTGGGGGAAGCCCTCAAAACACGGGAGCAACTCATTCGAACCCTCATCCGGTGACGAGGATAACAGTGACTCAGAAGACAGCATGAGTGACCTCTACCCTTGTCAGTATCCCGGGTGCACACAGTGTACACATCTTTGTCCACTATTTATTATAATGGATGTTATGTCTAACTGTATGTCACTGAGTTTGCAGGATTTCACTCCAGGTAAAACCTAGTGAATTTATTGTGGCTTGTAGGATAGCGGTTTTACTTTGCTGTTTCATATGTTCCCACAGCCACAATGTTCACTTTAAAAAACGAGGTGGAAGAAAGTATGGAGGGTGGGAAGAATGAGGAGGAAGATGACTTCCAAACAGATGAAGACGAGGAAATGGAACTGGATAAGCCGATTATGCAGAAACGCAAGAAGGTCTGTCAAAATGGGAATTATTGAATTTGTTGAATAAAATCAACTTTAATAGCATGCACTAATAGAATGTTTTCCTGACTGACGTTAAAACTGTCATATTTATGTCTTTTAGGTACAGGACGGTGGTTTTCAGAAGAAATTCAGAAATAACAACTGGAAATCCGGCCGAAAGAAATCTGGAAAAGTGCCAAATGGAAAGTAAAAACTGAAACCTTTTTATGTGTAGTAAACCTGGTAATTTGTCAGGGAGCAACACTGCACTTCCAGTTAGTAGTATTCCTTTCTGAGCCAGCCCGACCTTTGTAAAGGTGAACATCCCTTCGATCTTTTCATATTTTTTGCATATGAAAGGTTGTCTTTTTTCCGAGTTGTAACGTTGCACAGTTCCCACGAGGCAGATTTACGTGAAATGAAAAATGTTAGTGGCTGTGAACGCATCGTTTGACTGGATAAGTTGTATTGTCTGGTTTGCAACCATGTGTGATTGTTTAAAATACAACTCAATTTGGATTTGCAAACATTGTCTGTCTTTTTCTTTTTTTTGTTTTTTTTTTTTTTACTATCATTGACTATAGAATGGATGAAAAGGACAGACCTTTTAAGACAGTAACTCTTGCAGGCTGTAAACATATCATTTGACAGAAAAATGCTATTCATAAAAAGCATTTTATAAATTGTCAACTTTCCAAGAAAGGCTTTGCAGACTGATTTGCATCTACTTTTTGTATATTGCATAGTATTTTATAATTTATTTCACTGTTTGATAAAGAGTGGGTGTAGACAGTTCTCACACAGAGGACTATATAAGAAAAGTATAGCATGGAAAATAACCACCCTACTTTGCAGTAGCAGGTCATTGCAGATGTAGCTTGCAAACAGTTTCGACAGCTACATCAGCAATTTCATGACAGACTGTCAAGAGGCTTATATGCTGTAGACAACCGCTGTTCCAGTGCCTTAATGAGCGTTTTCACCCAGTATGGACGGATTAAGTTTGCAAAATACATCAAGTTGAGGACTGTTATTTCTTTGCGGATCCAACCAGTCACTGCAACAGTACCTTGCTGATGTATTGTTCTAATTTAATGTGTAATTTTCTACTTCTGAAATATCTTGTGTAACGGCAACGTTGCTGATTTATTTCCTCTTCCCTTTGCCTCTGTGTAAATGTTGAGGGCAAGTCACGTTTACTGTGGGAAACTTTAAGTACTGACATAACGGCTGACATGGTGTACACTGAACCACTGTATGTGAAATGGATCACTTTTTTAATGCATGGCTAATGGAGTGTACGCATGTTTAAAGATCTTGACAAGTTAACAAGCCATGTGGCACCTTTTACACCTCCGTCCCATTTCCCTTTACATAGCTCTGCTCTCTAATGGCAGTTATGTTCCTTATCCTCCCACCAACATCATCTCAGTCACCAGCAACAAATCTGAGTAAAAAAGAAGCATTCATAGTTTGCTGATGGCAAAAAGTAGATCAACATTGGTGCTACAATCGATAAAGTGATTTGACCTTTGTAGATGCTGTATATGGGTCTGCCAGAATGGTGATACTCTCATCCACAGGACACAGGGGGCACTGAATGGTTTAATGATTTGAAATTTATTTCACTTTCATCAGTTATTTTCAACCCAGCTGAACACCTTCAGTATGGGAAATTGTGGACAGATGTGTTAGACAGTGCTCTCCATCATAAAAACCCCAAATGAGGGCATCTCTTTTTCTTCATGCCTCCAGTAAAGTTTCAGAGAAATGATGCTGCCCCAACACCCATACCAAGACACTGTTGGTTTTCTTTTAAGTTGTTACTCATGTGTATGCACGTTGTTTTTTAGGCAGTTTGTGTTAAGCATTTTGTTTGTGGAAGTTGTAGAAAGTAAAAGTGTGGCGAATACCCAATAGCAAAAATAAACCTGTCATAATTTTGCAGGTGAAAGTGCAAAGTGCATTCAAATTCTGATTGAATGATGAATCATGATTTGAATGCACAGTGCGTGTTTCCAAGTTGGTTTTCACATACATAACCATAGCCTATACATAAACATGTCCTATACATAAACATAGGCCATAGGATTTGGCCTTGGTATCTCGGTGCATAACAATAAACATAGAAGAAGGGAGGGGGCAACTACTACAAAAGCCAAGAATCATAAATAAAAACATTCACTATAAAAAAGAAAAATATATCAAAAGAGTAGTAGCAGTGAACTAAATGTGCTTTGATCTTAATTGTCTTTAAATAAAGAATTCATTCATTCAATCATAAGAAACAAGAGTGTCACAAAAATCTAACCATCCATTTAAACTGAGTTACGTGAGTGTGCAGCGTTTGTAAGGTTGAACATGAACTGTGACTTAAGGTTCATGGTGAAAAAAAAAAAAAATAATTCAGATGAGGTGGAGAGTAAAATTGTGCTTCTTTTCATGTGTAAAAGCATGCAAAAACAACGCTGGTAGCTAACGTTGTGTCAAGCCCCGATCAGTAGTATACGTGGCATACAGCGGTTGCAGTACCATGTAGGGGGGCTCTGTCTCTCTCTCGTCAAATCGCGGGGCATTGTGGGGCGGAGGCGGCCTTTCTCTGCGTCCAGGCGATCGGGGAATCTTCAAGTAAATAACGTTAACGGGGGGAGGAGCAGTCCAAGTGCAGCCTGCGAAAAATCCAACACATTAAAATTGTGTTGTGCTGAGCTTTAATTATTAAAACTCGTAATATTACACAAATATGGGACAGGAGGATCTCATGAACACAGCCGAAGACGTGGCGGACCAGGTAACTTCAATTTTAGCACGACACTTGTTAGCCACTGTTAGCATGTTAGCTGCTAACTTGTTCCTCTTAGAATGAAGGAGGCTCTTGAGAGTCTACTCCAACGTTGTGACGCCTTTACTTATTGTTTTTATAAGTCCACGGTACCTAGCTGACGGCATTAATACGACCCTAGCTAAATCAACGCTATAGCTAATTTACTTGTGTTTTTAATTTGCAAGAGCCATGGTAAAGGTGTTTGGTCTTGTCATGTGTCTCCAGATGGATTAGCTAGCATTATACTTCACACCGACAAAGTGAAACTGACATATGTTTGGGGAAGGCCACATTTAACAAGTATAAATATCGATGACTATATGATTATGCCAGTTATTTAGCTTGTCTGTATCCGTGTGGTTTATTAACAGTATCCCAGCCAGACAGCAGTTACACAGCTTAGCAAGCCTTCCAAGTTATTGGCTAACATTTAGTAATATTGTGTAGCACCCTAATTGTTTGGCATTGCTGCTTAGGGTTACAGAGTGGCCAAATCGAAGAAGCATTTGGCTTTCCTAAACTTGGCATCTTATGTGGCCTTGACAGAGCTGCCCCAGCATACAGTTTATCCAACAATTCGACGTGACCGTTACCTTGACTTAAATAAGTTACATGCAACAGCTGCCTTTATGTAACGTTAGTTACTGTCTGTTAGTTATGTCTGTATTTCTGAGTTTTTGTTGCTGCACTGGGTAGAGCACAGATCTATAAGATGTACAATGAGATATCAAGATCAGATGACAGGTCTGTGTGTGTAACTCATGTACCTATATAGACTGTGAAAAGCCCCAAAAGGTTGTTGTTTTTGGCCTGTTCTGTTATTTAAAAAGTTACTGTAGTCTGGCTTATAAGAGGCATGTGTTGCTGTAGTGTTGGATTCATGGCCTTGTGTTTTTGCAGGTCAAGCCAGACGTTTAATGTTAGCTATCTTCTTGGAAGAGTACTGTCAATGTCCCTTCTAAAGGAGTAAACATTAAGTCCTGGAGTCAGTTCTGTGTATGTTTATGGCAGCTGTGTTGACTGAACTCAATCCACATGCCAAAAACTGCACCACTTCCCTAATGGATTTACAACTGATTGATTTCTACACTCCTATCACTAATGCTGTGTATTGTAAAACGTGAACCTGAAATGTACTGCTTTGTAAGAAGTTCTGCAAGGGCACATCACTCCACCTCACTTGGCGGTCCTGAGCTAACATGTTACTTTACACCTTACTTAACAAAATGGTCTATTTCTAGGCTGTTGCAAGGACCTCAGGCTTGTTAGGATTGGCTCCCAGTTCGTCCATTCATGTCTCACATAGCAGTCATAGTGGGAGTTGGTGGATGCTGATAGGCTGCCGAGCTCTGACAGTGCTGATGTGGACAGCTGAGTAGGCGGGGCATGGGGCAGGTCACTGCACCTCTACTATGTAGGGATCTGTTCATGAATTATGTTTGAGAGAAGATTGTAATGTAGTTTCTTTTCTTGTTTAAATATTTAGCGTACTTCAACTCATAATACAATAAGCGTTCAGGGCAAACAGGGAGACACAGCCCTGTTATTGTCTTGAGATTTGTGGACCTCAACAAAACTCCTGCCCTGCACATGGTTTCCTTTTTCGACTTGAAATCAGTTAAGCTCAAATACAGTGGTATGAGCAGTTATTGGATATGTGTAGCTTTTTTTGCTGTAATATTCAACATTGAACAAGAACATCATGTACAGGATCACTCCTTTTTTGTATTTAAATATTTTATTGAGAAAAGTCTCTGTAGTAGTTGTACTGATACTATAAATAATCAGTATTGGTGTTTTAAATGGCAGCTATGTAAGAAACTACCTGACTAGTCTAAAAATGGATAAAATGAAGAAAAACAACTGATCAACGTTGTGTACTTACGTTATGCATTGCATTTACTTACTAAAACAAAGTAACAGGTAGCACGCCATTTGTCATAGCTTTAGGTAATGACATACTATCTACATGGATCCACACTATTTGGCAATAGGACTTTGGGATATTTGTTCATGTAAAATTCAAGATTTCTTTATTGTCATACCACAGTACACTGTAGTATAAAATTACATGCAAAGTTCACAGCTTAAAAGAATACAGCACAGACACAATTAAAAACACTGTGAAAAAGTCGAGTTATTAGTTATATAAATTAAAATAAATAAATTCTTAAATGCTTATGAGTGTGCAGAGCATGTAAAGTGATAAAATATAAATATATAACATCTAAAAAAAAAAAACTGAAAAATATAAATATCTAGGTACTAGATACATACAGTTGGGAAAGAGTATAAGTATAAATATCCGTATTTAAAGTAAAATAATGCGGTAGAGAATAAGGTGCAGTCAGAACAGATACTAAGGTGCATTTCAAAGAGATTAATTTGTACATGAATAGTATTCAGATTTATTGGACTGTTTTAGTGTGTTTCATTGTTCAACAGTCTGACAGCAGTGGGAAAAAAGCTGTTTTTGAACCTTATAGTCTTTGCTCTCAGACTGCGGTACCTCCTGCCAGAGGTCTGTGGCCAGGGTGAGTGGGGTGCTTGATGATGCTCTTTGCATTTGACAGGAATCTTTTCTGGGCCAGCTCCTGAATGGTCGACAGAGTAGTCCCAATAGTCCGCTCAGCCATCCTCACCGTTCTGCTCAGCGCCTTGCTCTCTGTGGCGTTACAGTTACAGACCCAAACCAGAGAGAAATGTTGCTGGTCAGAACACTTTCAGTGGTGCCCCCTGTAGAAAGTGGTCAGGATGGATGGGCTGAGGTGGGCCCTCTTGAACCGCTGCAGGAAGTGCAGACACTCGTGTGCCTTTATGATGAGGAAGGAGTTGTGCAGGTCCCAGGACAGGTTGTCAGTCACGTGAACCCCCAGGAACTTTGTGTGTCTTTCCTAGGCAGCAATTCAGCGTTAATGACTACTGTTTCGACATTCACTTAGCATTGCAATTGCATTCAAATGACTAGTGGAATAATTCCATTCACTATAATTGACAATAGAAATACTAATTAGTAGCAGTCCTGATGACTTCTTGTTTTTTTCTTCTGAGTAGCAGCAGGTCAGAACATTGTTCGGCATTATGGGACTCTTGTTTAAATGTATTGTGTTACAGCTTGGTGACCCAGTAATGTTGTTTCTCAGTTATGCTGTTGTTGCACTTCAAGCCATCCTTTTTCTTGCCAATCACTCATTTCTCCTCTTCTTTCCCTCTGTTGCCCAGTTCCTGCGGGTAACCAAACAGTACCTGCCCCACCTGGCGCGTCTCTGTCTCATCAGCACCTTCTTGGAAGATGGCATCCGCATGTGGTTCCAGTGGAATGAGCAGCGAGACTACATCGAGGCAACCTGGAGCTGTGGCTACTTCCTGGCTACCTGCTTTGTGCTGCTTAACTTGATAGGACAGCTGGGTAAGTAAATGGGAGGAAGTGCACCATCAGGTCACGGTCTAGACGAGATGAGTCAACTCACATTTTACTGTAGAAGGAAGTTACATGTTTTTGTAGTTATTGACTCATAATTTAGGGCAAATGTATGAAAAGTCTGCTCAGTGCATTTCAAACCCATTGTGTCTGCAGTTTGCAACAAGTTGTGCAATAGATACTAAACACAGTGAAGTTCACTTATGGGTAATAAACCATCATGCTGATTAGAAAGGTCAGGGGAGACTGAAAAGACTTGTTGAAGGAAGCCAAGAGGCAGCCCACTTGAATCAGTTCAGTATTGCAGCGTATGCTAAATGTATCCTTGAGCTCCTTGAACTTTGAAGCAGATGGGCTTTAAGAACAGAAGTTTGTACACTGCACACTGATAAAGGCATAACCCAAAATATAGCAGAAGGCATAAAACAGCAAGTAGATGTCAGGTTTCATTCTTCATTCACGTTACAGCCAGAATATGAAGCTACGAACTGTGATGAGATAGCGCGACAGGTGAAGTTTGAAAATTTGCCCTAGCTGTAATATGGTTTCTGTTGAGACAAGCTGGAGCTGACAGTAAGAGTTTGACATGAACAGTATGCATCCTTGGATCTACCCAGCCACATGTTTCGACGACGACGGTCATTAGTCTTGTGGCAGATAAAGCAGTTAATAAGCCTGAAACTGTAAACTATGTACTTTTGAGTATTAGCAAGTAAAATGTGTTGTTTTACATTACTGTCATGATTAATTCAGATAACATAACAAATTATGCTATTTGTCATGGTGAAGAATAAAACTAAGTGTGTGCAGCCACAATTACCGTAACTTTGTTGTGCTTGTCCAAACAGGTGGTTGTGTCCTCATCCTCAGTAGAAATTTTGTACAGTATGCCTGCTTTGGATTATTTGGCATCATAGCGCTACAGGTGAATTATATCATAATGACATTTTTAATGTACACTACCATTATGTCTTTGTATCTGATCTGGAATTTCTTTTTTCCCCCACCAGACTGTTGCATACAGCATTTTATGGGACCTCAAATTTTTGATGAGGTAAGTGTCACTCTGTGTAGGTTTATCTTTTGTTTTTAAAAACTAAATTTGGAAATGCTTGTTGTTAATCTCACATTAACAAGTGGTTTGTGATATTACGTTTGGAATTTCCCTGCTTATGATTCTAGTTAAAAAAAATATCTTAAAGGTGCAATATGTAATACTGACAGCTAGTGTTTAAAATAGTTACTGCAGTACAAATTCAAAATACTGGAAAGAGTCGTTGTCCCCTCCTCCCCAGACTTGAAGTTCCCGGAGGTTGTCAGGCTGAGACCGCAGCATTCATAGTCTTGCTTTGCCAGACCCTCCTTCAAAGCGCGCTGAAGGAGCATCCGCAACAATGTTGCTAGACTCTTGTCTCACATTGCCAGACATACTTCAGTTCAATTTCAATTCAATTTTATTTATAGTATCAATTCATAACAAGTGTTATCTCGAGACACTTTACAGATAGAGTAGGTCTAGACCACACTCCAGAATTTACAAGGACCCAACAGTTCTAGTAGTTCCCTCCAGAGCAAGCAACAGTGCAACAGTGGCGAGGAAAAACTCCCTTTTAGGCAGAAACCTCGGACAGACCCAGGCTCTTGGTAGGCGGTGTCTGACGACCGGTTGGGGTTAAAATGAAGAGTGGCAATAACTGTCACAAAAAAATAATAGTTTGTAGTAGTTCATGGCGTAGCAGGGCACTGTGCGACATTACAAGGCACAGCAGGACGAAGCAGGGCACCGCAGAGCGTAGCAGGATGAACATGGCATCGTAGGACGTGTAGCGGGACCATGGCGACAGCTGCTACCATGATTTTGGAGCCTCCCTGATCCAAGGAAACAGGCTGGGCGAAAAAGAACATAAGGACTCCGGGGAATGACTCCCCAGAGCTAGGTTAGTAACAAGCATTTCTGGGACATGGATGCACACAAAAGATAGAGGAGAGAGGAGCCCAGTGTGTCAAAGGAAGTCCCCCAGCTGTCTCAAACTATTACAACATAACTAGAAGAGACAGGGTAAAGAGAGGAGCCTGGGCAGGCTAGAACTCTCCCCAACCGGATCTGGCTGTATGCCCTGCCTCCCTCTAGTTTTATTATATTATTGATTTATATGATATCACAGCACAGAGGAGTAGCTAATGTTAGATGTTGGCTATATTGGCAGTCATAGAAGCCCGTTCTCACACAGAGTTTCTATAGAATTACTTAGGAACTGCTAAAACACAACAACCTTGCTGTCCTCTCCACCCGAGGGACATACACACTCCCTAGGCTTAAAATTACGGTAGGGACCACTAAAAATACCACTCCCTTTCCGCTCTCTCCACCAGACTGAATACACTATTGGCTCAGAATTATGGCAACAATCACTAAACACACATGCAAACCCATGATCCTTTCTTCTTAGTTTAAACCCCCCCCGGCTTAAAATAACTCACTGTTACAGCCTAGATATTATAAGACGTGGCCCGTTTGCCTGGTCTTCTGGTAACGTTAGTCAGCAGTTTGCAGGGTTAGCATGGCGGCGTTACCCCATGACCAGTCAGGATCATTTACTGGCTGTGTCTGTATGTTTTTGCGAGTTACCAACTTGGATACTCTAGTTATTCAATGTGAGTACACAAATGTTGAAATGATGAGTGCCCAGATCGCTCAGCTGGTAGGGTGGGCGCCCATACAGAGAGGTTTACTCCTGAGGCTGCATGTCATTCCCACTCTCTTTCCCCTTTTTATGTCTTCAGCTGTCCTGTCACAAATATAGGCCCAAAATGTCCAAAAATAATCTTTAAAAAATTGTTGAAATGACATAAAATGCCCATCCCATGTAGTCTTGATAAATTAGCCTGAAGCTAATGCTTACCTATTCAGGAGTAAATTAGCCAATTCGGCGTCCTTTTGGGCTCTAAGCTGTCTCCATTTTTCAAATAGATCTCCAATATTTATTTGGGGTTTATTACGTCTCTGGTCACGCAACTATTTGAAACATGCCGGGTTTTTTTAGGTCTGTAAAAGTTATCTGCGTTGACCGTGTTCATTTGTTTGCTGCTTTCATGACTGTACTATTGTTACAGCAGTAGCGCGCTGGGTTTACGTTTTTACAGGTGTGTGTGTATATATATCTGGCAACCTGGCCTGGCTGTCAAACTGGACAGTTGATAACGACACAGGCCAAAACACAAACTGAAATTCTCTCACGAAAAAAGGAGAAAATACTGGCATTAGCATTGTTGGCAGAAGAAATAGTATTTGAACTCAGCATGTTTACTTAATTTCCAATGACGCATTGTGGTAATTTTTGGATTTATTACATCTTGGACCTTTAATTAATTTAACAGCTTGTAGTGCTTTTTCTGCAGCAATGAAACATTTAATTTTCATTTGTAATGGTGGTACATGAGCATCTCAGTTGTCAAGCAGACACAAACAATTACTGTGAACAAGACCTGTGATTTATTTAAAGATTGACGGGCCAGATGAGAAATATCTAGTATACAGTGCTACATTTTTCCGTTTCTGCATTCTGTGTATTCTTACTGAATGTTTTTTTTTCCCCAGAGTAAACCTAAACACAGAAGTTATGCAATCAATGACTTGATAAAAGATGACAATTTTGATTATTGATAATTTATGTAAATTAAAATGCCAGATTAAAAATTCAGAACACCTAAATAAGCTGTGTTTTGTCTGTGATTGTCATTTTACGACTAAACGACAAAGTAGTTTATTGAAAAAAACGTGCCCATATTATGCTTTATGGCTTTTTCCCTTTAATTTATTGTGTTGTAAATCTTTGTTGTGCATGTTAAAGGTCTACAAAGTGAAAAAGCGCAAAGTCCACCCCAAAGAGAGTTACCATCTCCAACAGAAAACACTGTTCACAAACTGCTCCAAACAGCTCTATTGTAGTCCAGCCTCTGTGACGAACGTGCGTCACTTTGTAACACACGTTATAATGCTCACCTAGCTGCTAGCACGGTGCTCCCTTGCTCTGCCTCTGACTGGGTAGTAGTCCTTACCTAGGTATGTGCGCATGTGCGACTCCCTAGAAGTTCAGTGCCTCACTCTGTAGCTAAAACAGAGAGCGCAACACTCAGGGTGAAAAGAGGAGCTGCAGCAATGTGCAGTACAACAAAAATATGGAAATTTTTTTTTAAAATTAAACCTATTCTGATATAACCTAAGTACAACTATTAACCTGAAAATGAGCATTATATGAACACTTTAAGAACATGTGGTTGCAACCATACTGAGCATCCTCATTCCAGTCAGTAATGAGATCAGATGAGATTACAATTTGGCGATCAGCCTCAACAAACCTGATTGTACTGTATGCACTCTGTGTTCCGATCGGTTTTCTTGTCTGACAAGCGCTGTCCAAAAATAATCATCCTCTCTCCTCTCCCAGAAACCTGGCCTTAGGAGGTGGTCTGCTCCTGCTTCTGGCCGAGTCTCGTTCGGAAGGAAAGAGCATGTTTGCTGGAGTTCCCTCCATGGGAGAAAGTTCGCCAAAGCAATACATGCAGCTGGGTGGTCGAGTGCTGCTAGTGCTCATGTTCATGACGCTGCTGCATTTTGACTCCAACTTCTTCTCTGTGAGTACTGACAACAACAACCACTGTCATTTAACACTGATGGATATTTCATCAGAAAGACCAATGCTATGCCACCAAATACATACGAACACAAACATAATCTTAATTCGATTTAGACTTAAATGTGAAATTCAACCTTTTGAGAAATACACTTATTTGCTTTCTTGCAGAGAGTTTATGCTAAAATAATATAATTTGCTATAATTAGCTGAAAGACTGGAAGCATGGGGCAACGGCTAGCCTGGCTCTTTCCAATGGTAACAAAATCCACCTTAAAATTCACTAATTAACACAGTATATCTTGTTTTAAACTGTACAGAAAAAGTTTGGGGGATTTATGGGAGGGGTATATTCTGGAATAATTAGGAAGACAGAAGAAGTAGGTATTATTTGCCTTTAGCCTTGTAGTTATTATATCCATGATACTGATGATTATTTGTCAAATAGGTAACTGTACAATTTTCATTGCGATATCAAGATATTTAGTCCACACTATTGTGATATTTGATTTTCTTCATATCCCCCAGCTCTAATGCTACCCCTAAAAACAAATCAGATATATTGCATTATCCAGTGCACCACAACTTTTCAGCCGAGTTCTATTCATTTAAGTACAGCAGGTTTCTGCAAATGATCTTGCAGACTTTGAACTTGCTTGTGAGCAGGTAGCCCACTTGGGATGACCACATACTGTAAAGTGCAAATTTTCACCCACCTACTTTAACGTTCTTCCACAGATCCTGCAGAACATGGTTGGAACTGCACTCATCATCCTGGTGGCCATCGGCTTCAAAACCAAGCTGGCGGCGTTGACCCTCGTCGTGTGGCTTCTGGCCATCAACGTTTACTTCAATGCCTTCTGGACCGTCCCTGCCTACAAGCCCATGCATGACTTCCTCAAGTACGACTTCTTCCAGACCACCTCGGTCATTGGCGGCCTGCTGTTGGTGGTGGCACTTGGACCTGGTGGAGTGTCCATGGATGAGAAAAAGAAAGAGTGGTAGGCAAAGGGGGTTAAGATAAGAGGATTGCACAGCACCACTAACTTCCCCCACCGACTGGGACACAAAGACCCTCTCCCCCTGCCAGGGTACACTGTTTTTTTTTTTTCTTTCTACCTAATTTTTAATTTGGCCAAATCCATAGACACCACCTCATCCATATATGGACATTTTTTTATATTTTCCTCCAAACTGCTGTTTTGGATTTTTAGTTTACATGTATGCTATGCCAGATTTCTTTCTTGTACGTCTTTTTCTTCCATGACAAGAATAAAAATGCCCATGTATGTCATAGTGCAAGGTAAATAACTAATGAATGAAAAATGGAAGAAAAGATGCATTTGTTCTATGTGCAGAAGGAATGGAAATCATTTATTGTATTTTATGGATGTTGTACCATGAGTTATAATAGATTGGCATTCATATTTTCTGAATAAAACTGGCAAATTGGATGGAGTGCAGCAGTTTGGGTCTCTCCCCCATGGATGCTGGTCTTTTTCTGCCATTGGATCTTGGGAGTGTCTGAGACTTACTTGACATATTGAACATGGGCACTGATTTGACAACAACTCATCTTGACTCTTCAGGTTTCATCTCCCCTCTTTTTTTTCCTCTGACGACCTAGTCTTTCAATACATCTGTACACCTTCAATCTCATCTGACTCTTGTTCATGGGGGAGTCAAATGCGGGGGTGGGGGCGGGGGCGTGTACATTCTATACAAAGTGGTGGATTGCAGTCGTGCTTGATTGAAAATTTCAACACAATTGTTAGCTCCAGGAGTTGTTGTTGGACACTTTGTACTGTACGTCTTTGGCAAATGCCTAACTAGTGAACTGTAAATGATTGGGGATTATGGGGGGGGGCAAAGATGACTTAAAAAAGTCACTTGCCATCAGTGCATCAGAGCCTCAGTGTTTTTGCCCTGTATAAGAAAATAAAAAAAAAAGAATTCAGTGTATTGAATTTCAGAACTTTATATTGTATTTTGATCATTTGTTTTGATTTTGAAAGTTTATGGTGAAGAAATAAAAATATAAAGTCACTTCTCTCCGTCAAGGTTTTTAGCTCTCATGATGTTCTTAGAGACTGATGAACATTGGTGGACTGGATACTGAAATTCCAAAATTATCTTACTATGAATTGTGCAATGGAGTAGCCAATATAATAAAGTCTTTGTGAGGAGCTGTTGGGTATCACAGAGAATGGTATGAAAGGTTTAAAGACATTGTTTTGCCATACTGAATGAAACCTACATGAAACATCCTTATGTTAGTGACACTGCAAGGTTTACTGCAGTTCATCAGTAGCATTTCGTCATTTCAAGCCACATTGATAAAATAAGATATGAAGATGGATGTTGGTGTCATGTAGCAGTATGCCTGTGTGATTGCTGCCATGATGGGAAAACACTTGTTTTTGTGTGTGTTGTTTACACTGTTACCTGCTGAAAGACATTCTGATAACTTGAGCTACTTAAACATATAGCTTTATAAAATACAATGATCTTAAATATACAGCTGTTATTATGAACTTGCATGAACTGACCAGGTACTCAGTAAAAGGTTAGGGTTAATGCAATTATGTAGACGTAAGCAGGGAAGTGTCCCAAACTCACCTGGTATAATAGGTGAGTTATCGCCTGTTAAAAAAACAACTTAAGAGCACCTGGCAGTACCCAGTAGGTGAAGTAGCATCTCTTCAGGCAATCAACACTGTACTTTGGTCCGTACGGGGACTTGAACCCTCCGGTTCCCAACCCAACTCCCTACGGACTGAGCTCCTGCCACCCCCAAATATACATGTGGTCTTATGGCCCAGGGACTTATGGCCATATATTTTATATATTATATCTCATATTTTCTCATTGAATGTTATGGGTATATGGAGTTCTTTATGTTTATTGGTCTTTAAAGACACATATAAATGTATAAATGTACTAATGCTTTACTTTTACTTCATAAGGTTTTTAATTGCAGAACCTTTAATGGAGTATTTTCAACTGAATGTGTTGGTACTTTTCCAAGTAAAGTTAAAGTATGGCATTTCCATAAAGTAATAAGAGATTGATTAAAACAGAAATGGTCAAATTTGACGAGGATATACTGACTTTAGGTCATAGTATGGGTCAGGCTTCAAACACGCTGCATCCCACAAGTTCCACAATGCATCTTTCATTTGTAAACATTAATGTTAAGGACAATGTGAGTAGCAGATGATGCAATGTCAGCTACACCAGTCAGACCGCAGCCGCCGTTGCTCTTCACTCCTCCCTGACCGACCGACCGACCGATCAGCAGCAACAGCAGCGTCTCCGAAAAACGTCTATTTATAACATTTATTTATCTCACAAAAGCCACTGTTTCGTAAGTACAACCAACTTCTTTTTCTTATATTTCAATTTAAGGTTTGATTAGTCAGCCACAGCAGCGACACGGCTTGATTTTTACTGGGCTGTAAGTAATGTTTCGTCACGAGGGTTCGTCAACTAGCATGTAACAGGTGGTGGTAACCATTGACTGGGGGTAGCGTTATTTGTGGTAAAATACATAACGTTAACTACGTTTGTGATGTAGCTAGCTAGTTAGCTAGGTATCCCCCCAAAAAGTGCGACAATGTGTGTTTGTTCTGCTAATTAATGCACATTTGGCGCCACTATGGCTAGCTATCTATATAATACAGTCTACATGCCACTTCACCTCCTGGGCACTGCCAGGTGCTCTTGAGCAAGGCACTGTACCCCGCTCAGGGCGCTGGTTCAGCTGGTAGCCCACTCACTCTGACATCTCTCCCTTAGTGCATGCATAGGTCCTGATCATGTGTGTGTATTTCAGGCCTGTGTGTGATTTACTAACAAAGTGTGTACGCCGAGTGTAAATTATAATTTCCCCTCTGGGGATTAATAAACAAATTAAATCTTAAATCTTCAGATTAAAGTCTTAACTGTCAGGCATATACCATATATACTTTATTTTAATTATGTATATATATATATATATATATATATATATATATATATATATATATATATGCAAATGTTTTTGGAATGTTTAGCTTTCAACATATAGTATAGAGATGACAGGAAATGATGAGGGCGATAGAAGTGGGAACAATTAACTAACTATTGACCTTTTTAATGTAAGGTTAAAAAGTCCAAACCAGGGATGTTGTGTGCCATACTGGTAGTTTTTTTGAATATTACCATTCATAGTGGGTTCTAGTGGTAAACACTGATTTTGAAGAAGCTTAAGATCAATCATTTTCAGCGTATCCTATCAGATGTCAGACTTTTCCCCAAGCACCTGGTTACACCAACAAACAAGTGTTTTTAAAATGTTCTCTAAGGCCTTAAAGGAAGTTTCCAGCCACTTTAAGTACAATGTCATAGCATGCTGTAATGAATGGAAATCAGTAGCTGTTCTATTGTTATTCTTGCGTTAGCAAGGTTTTTTTGCATTCACTTACAATATGACACATGAATTATTATGAATTTTTCTAGAAAAATAATTCATTAAATATTTCTCATATAGAAATGGCCCAGAGATGAATAAAATCAAGGACTTTACACAAAGGCTTGTACTGTGTCCTTACATCCATTCTTGTTTAGGTTTTCATTGAAGACCTGCGTTCAGAGTTTGTGGAGGACTTCATCTGGCCAGTGAGCAAATATAGGAAATAATACATACTATTCCCTTCAAGCCTATGTGTATGTGTGCATATGACAACAGTGGACACAAATATGCTAGCATATGCATTCCATGTCTGTCAAAAATAAGAAAAAAGTTGTTACTATTGACAACCTAGCAACTCAGTTTTTCTAAATTAGTCATTTTTCTTTGCATGTTTAAAGATGTAATGGCTTTAAGGACTTCTCATATTTTCTCATTGAATGTTATGGGTATATGGAGTTCTTTATGTTTATTGGTCTTTAAAGACACATATAAATGTATAAATGTACTAATGCTTTACTTTTACTTCATAAGGTTTTTAATTGCAGAACCTTTAATGGAGTATTTTCAACTGAATGTGTTGGTACTTTTCCAAGTAAAGTTAAAGTATGGCATTTCCATAAAGTAATAAGAGATTGATTAAAACAGAAATGGTCAAATTTGACGAGGATATACTGACTTTAGGTCATAGTATGGGTCAGGCTTCAAACACGCTGCATCCCACAAGTTCCACAATGCATCTTTCATTTGTAAACATTAATGTTAAGGACAATGTGAGTAGCAGATGATGCAATGTCAGCTACACCAGTCAGACCGCAGCCGCCGTTGCTCTTCACTCCTCCCTGACCGACCGACCGACCGATCAGCAGCAACAGCAGCGTCTCCGAAAAACGTCTATTTATAACATTTATTTATCTCACAAAAGCCACTGTTTCGTAAGTACAACCAACTTCTTTTTCTTATATTTCAATTTAAGGTTTGATTAGTCAGCCACAGCAGCGACACGGCTTGATTTTTACTGGGCTGTAAGTAATGTTTCGTCACGAGGGTTCGTCAACTAGCATGTAACAGGTGGTGGTAACCATTGACTGGGGTAGCGTTATTTGTGGTAAAATACATAACGTTAACTACGTTTGTGATGTAGCTAGCTAGTTAGCTAGGTATCCCCCCAAAAAGTGCGACAATGTGTGTTTGTTCTGCTAATTAATGCACATTTGGCGCCACTATGGCTAGCTATCTATATAATACAGTCTATGGTTATAATACATCATGAACACAACCTGGGCTTAAATTGAAATAAATCTCATCAAAATTGTTTCCGTGTGTTGCAAACAGAACCATCGCACTTGATTTGTTTGCCACGTTCCATACGTGATATGTAACACAAAATGCATTACATAGTCCACACAAAGAAGTGGCCTTTTAATGAATAAAATACATAATAATAACAGCATTCACTAAAAATAACAACAGGAGCTGAGGAAACAAAATCTCATTAATTTACAGTAAGGAAACTCCATAGATAAAACTCCAATTTACACCAAGTAGGCCTAAAACAGTCTAAAATGCATAGACACAAAAATAAATATATAAATAAATAAAGCTCAATTAAAAGCCATACTAAAAAGGTAGGTCTTTATTTTGCTTTTAAAAGTATCAACATTATCTGCTGCCTTCAGGTCCTCAGGAAGGCTGTAGACCATAGTAACAGAAAGATGTCTCACCCTGGGTTTTAGTTTTTACTTTAGGGATAATTAAAAGGCCATTACCAGATGACCTGAAGGTTAAGCTTAACAATAAATATTTCTTCTCATAAACTGCTTTTTTACCACTTGAATGCTCAGGGAGTGACCTTAACAATACCACAAATAAAAATAATTTCTTCCTCTCCCTCTGTCATTAAACACACATTGGGTAAACATTTTTGTGTATTTTAATTTTACAGATCTTGGTCATCCATTTTTGGATCTCTAACCAACCATTAAAGACCTTCTCACATTCTCAGAAAGTGTGTATTATTGTCTCCTTATATGTGCCACATTTTACACAAACAGGGGAGATAGAGGCATCAAATGTATGTATTTATCCTAAATGTCATTGTGAAGATATTTTGTTAAAGCACCAAATGTCAACCTTATAATATTGTCACAATATCAACATTGAGGTATTAGGACAAGAATATCGCAATTTCTGATTTTCTCCATATCGCCCAGCCCTAACACAGGATGAGCAATTATTAATTTTTAAGAAATATATAACACTAGTAGCTAGAAATGACAAAATGTGCTACCTCACTGTAAAACACTTTTAGCAAGGGAATGCTTAACCCCAGCATTTCCTCCTCAGCTAGACTGGTGACTAATATAATTGCCTCCCTGCTGTCTCTCCTCTGCTGCCACTCCACAGCTTCTCTACCTGTTGGACTGAACCCTCATCATGTCTAAAGGCACAGTGGTTTTGGCCTACAGTGGTGGATTGGACACATCCTGTATTCTGGTTTGGCTGAAGGAACAGGGTTACGATGTGATTACGTTCTTGGTAAGGTTTAGTGACCAGTGTGTGTGCAGCATATGTCTTAGTTTGCTAGTCTAGTTTCCCTCCAGCTGCTTTTGCATGTCAAGTATCTTTGACGTTTTACAATCTACTGTTTTTAGGCAGCTGACGTCATTTATCATACACCCAACATGTTGGAGTTTTTACTTGGCTGTCTCAAAAAATCAGAGCTACCAGTTAACTCCCAACCACACAGGATTTGGCTTCATAATGCAAATGCAAATCTAGCCGGATTTACTTCCTGCTCTGGGGCAGTTTAGAACTGCAAAGCAGGCAGATTTTCTTGTTCTCTTAACTTTTCATTCAGTGATGTCATGGTTCGGTGTGGGGGGATTGGCAGTTGTCTGGTTCACTGCTGTGCACAATAGCAGGCACTGATCCAAACATAATTGATTGTCTTTCCTGGAACTATGCACTTGCTACAACCTTTCAAAGAAGATTACACCTGGTATCCAAGTGTTATTCACAAGTAATGGAACAAAGTTGACAGGTTTGCTGGAATGTCATTGTCTTAATTTTTGACTGAATGGTTTTGTTATATGTATTTAATTGTAGCATTGGATGTGACTCATCCTTAATCAATTGTGACTGTAAGATCAAAAAATCACTGAAATTAAAATGATAAAGTGGTCAAAATATCTAAAGCATAGTAAAGTGTTTGTGCAGCAGAGTTGTTTTGTTTACTAGATAAGTATCATGTCTACAGGGAAATATTCCCTTGTTTAGTGTTCAGCTCAAGAGACCAGACAGCCTCTTCAAGCCCTTAAGTGGTGTTCATGCTTGGTTTCCGCTGTGAGGTGGTTGCTACATCTCCACAAGAGACGTGATCAGAATTACAAGGTCATGGATTGGCAGAATTAATACTTGCACAGTCATGATCTGGAATTTTTATATGTGGAGGGCTGTCATGTTATTCCACAGGAGGTCAGAACTCAAGTAACTGGACAAGTTTTGTTCTTTAATTGTGTGTGTCTTTGTTGCAAATATTTGTGAAATTTTGTGTCACTGATGTGCAATTACATGTGTGTTTAGGCAAACATTGGGCAAGAAGAAGATTTTGAAGCAGCCCAGAAAAAGGCAGAAAGCCTCGGTGCGAAGAAGGTAAGAGACTGAATGAAATATGACTTTGTTTATAGGCATCATCAGTAATTTTGCATCTTCATACCCAGAATTTTTCCAGAAATGCCAGAAGATTGGGGGGTGGCAGTAGCTCAGTGCGTAGGGAGTTGGGTTGGGAACCGGAGGGTCACTGTTCAAGTCCCCATATGGAGTGTGGATTGGTGGCTGGAGAGATGCCACTTCACCTCCTGGGCACTGCCAGGTGCTCTTGAGCAAGGCACTGTACCCCGCTCAGGGCGCTGGTTCAGCTGGTAGCCCACTCACTCTGACATCTCTCCATTAGTGCATGCATAGGTCCTGATCATGTGTGTGTATTTCAGGCCTGTGTGTGATTTACTAACAAAGTGTGTACGCGAGTGTAAATTATAATTTCCCCTCTGGGGATTAATAAACAAATTAAATCTTAAATCTTCAGATTAAAGTCTTAACTGTCAGGCATATACCATATATACTTTATTTTAATTATGTGTATATATATATATGCAAATGTTTTTTGGAATGTTTAGCTTTCAACATATAGTATAGAGATGACAGGAAATGATGAGGGGCGATAGAAGTGGGGAACAATTAACTAACTATTGACCTTTTTAATGTAAGGTTAAAAAGTCCAAACCAGGGATGTTGTGTGCCATACTGGTAGTTTTTTTGAATATTACCATTCATAGTGGGTTCTAGTGGTAAACACTGATTTTGAAGAAGCTTAAGATCAATCATTTTCAGCGTATACTATCAGATGTCAGACTTTTCCCCAAGCACCTGGTTACACCAACAAACAAGTGTTTTTAAAATGTTCTCTAAGGCCTTAAAGGAAGTTTCCAGCCACTTTAAGTACAATGTCATAGTATGCTGTAATGAATGGAAATCAGTAGCTGTTCTATTGTTATTCTTGCGTTAGCAAGGTTTTTTTGCATTCACATGTCATACTTACAATATGACACATGAATTATTATGAATTTTTCTAGAAAAATTCATTAAATATTTCTCATATAGAAATGGCCCAGAGATGAATAAAATCAAGGACTTTACACAAAGGCTTGTACTGTGTCCTTACATCCATTCTTGTTTAGGTTTTCATTGAAGACCTGCGTTCAGAGTTTGTGGAGGACTTCATCTGGCCCACAGTTCAGGCCAATGCCGTCTATGAGGACCGATACCTGCTGGGCACTGCAGTAGCCCGGCCCTGCATTGGCCGCCGTCAAGTCGAGATTGCACGCAGGGAGGGTGCACAGTTTGTCTCCCATGGTGCCACAGGAAAGGTAAACCAGAGAATTTTCTTCTTCTTTTGATATTTTCTTGTCTTTATTCTAGAGTTGGGTCAGAAAAGTTTGAGAATGATACAGAACTAAAGACCATACTGAAATTAACTCTCAGCTTTAGGGTTACATGCTGTGTGCCTGATCCACAAGTATGCCCCAGACAGCCAGTCAACACAAACTAACTAGGTAACTGTCCAAACTCTGGACATAAGGATTGTGTGTTTGTGGGGTCCACATTAACATTTGTGGCTAGATACCTTGTTTCGAAGATCTGCATTCCCTATGACATTTTGGCTCTTTTTATGTGTATTAGGATAATCTGGCATGTTTTACATCCTAATTAGCTGTGAAACCTACACCTGGAAGATAAATCAATTATTCCAAAGTGTTGTAAAACTGGAAAAGAATTGAAGCAAGTGTTAAGTCAATTTCACATAATGTTTAAAGGTTTAAAGGAACAGAATATGCTCTTAAAGATAAAAACTTATTTCAGGGCACTTTTATGTGAAGCAGTGATCAAAGTTGTTTTTCTTATTACAAAATGACAATATAATTATTGAGATATTATGATTATAATAGCACAATAATATACACTGTTGTTAATTGGTTAAAGGCTTCACTACATCTAATTCCTTTTGGTCAGAATGACTTTTCTTCATCTAACATAGTGCTCTGTAAGCAGAAGTTGCAGTCTGTGACTGTGCTATTAAGGACTGTCATAGTTTGCCAAGTAAACTTATATAGTATAGTATAATTGTTTCTCAGTGTGATTGAATTCAGACTTTTATTCCTTTTAATATTCAGTTCATTCAGCAACTTTTTACAGATTTGCCTCGTCCATCAGTTGAAATGCAGTGTCCACATTTTGCCTATAGATGGAGACAGATACCACATCAAATAGATAGAATACAGACCTCAAATAATACATTGTTAACTTAATCAGCTGTTTTTAATGTATTTTTGTGTGGTAATTAAGATAATGCAGATGGCTACCCTTTTTATATTTTGTTTTCATTATATGTTTATCAAGCTGATGAATGAAGAAAGCGACAGAGCACTGTACTGGAAAATATGCTGTAGTAATGAAAACTTGAGCAGGATGTGATTGTGTCATATCATAATATGCCAATTCAGACAGCTGAATTGTTAGGCGATTAATCTAGTGACAGAAAAGTAATCTGCAACTATTTTAATCGTTGTATTTTCTTATTTTGCCCTGTAGTTTTCTTTGTCAACTATGATAGTAAACTGAAGATATTTAAGGTTTAGACCGTTGGTTGCAGAAAACTAGCTATTTAAATATGTCAATATTGGGCTTTGGTAAATAGCATGAGGACTTTTTCACTGTTTTTCTAATACTTTACTGACAACAATTGATGAACAATCATTTGTTTCAGCCCTACAGTACATGCTTTCAGTTACTGTTGTTGATTTCAAACTTATAGATGAGCACACCTCACATGTGGTACATAAAATTGAGCCATTGTGTTTGTGTTTTGTAGGGCAATGACCAGATACGTTTTGAGCTCACGTGCTACGCCCTCTATCCCGAAGTTGAGGTAAGTTTACTGTTTTGCTGCATGAAGATTATGGCTTGTACTGTTTGCCACAGCATCTGTTAAAACGAAAGTGCTGCGGCTTGGCCAGCACTCTCACTCCCTCGGTTTGTGCTGTTCAGATCATTGCACCATGGAGGATCCCTGAGTTCTACAACCGCTTCCGGGGGAGAAAAGACCTGATGGAATATGCACAGGTAACTCAATCAGTCTGTCAATATCACAATCTATAGTTCAGTTTGGTGGTGCTTAATTACTTTAATTATTGATAAATCTTTCATTGATTTAGAATTATTAATCCACTGTTTGGTAAATAGAATGTCCAAACAGCACAAAGCAATGTCCTAAAATAATTATGTGTTAAACAAACCGTCCAAAAGTACTGTATTTATCACAGATGAAAGTACCCTATCGTCACAGATGAACAATTACGTTTTTATAAAAGTATCAAATGTGAAATTTTTGTATAAAGAAGTTTTTTTGTCTAAAGCATTTAGGGTGATTTCTCAGCAGCATGATAACAGAAGAGAATAGCAGTAATTACATCATAACAGAAATACTAGAGTATTGCATCTATTTATTGCATCGATTTTCTTTCTAATACTCTCCTGTACCCATTTTGTATCTATATACAGCTTTCAATTTATGGTAGAGCTCTTCCAATTTATATTTTCATTTGCTCTGTTTTCAACCCCTTTTGAATCTGTATCTGGTTTGTTATCAATAAAATGTTATCTTATGCATATGTGCATAGAACAGTTTTTGAACAAAAAATAAATCCCTTCACCATGTGTGTTGGCTTCAGATGCCTTTGGTGAAAAATATATTGTATTTTTACATCTCTACCTCATGATTATATTTACAGTTATCATAACCATTTTCAGATTTATATAATTTAGACCACACATGCCTTTATTGGCAGTATGTTCATAGGTTCCCATTAAATGGGGTTTAGACCTGTTTTTCCCACTAGAGGGGGGTCATGATGTTTTAGGAAACACAACTCTCTTGCTGTCCCAGGAGTACTTGTAAAATCACACAATCTTAAAACAAAAAATTGACTTTTCCTTTGAACCTACCAAAAATATATTTTTTGATTTGTTTTTTTGTTCTTTTCACTGCTGACTCTTAAAGACAGAAGCAGTGTATGGAAACTTGCATTTGTTTACAAAAACCAGCCGCTGGATATAATTTGCTTGGTTCCTTGTATTAAGAACTTGCTCGACAGATAAGTATAACTCTGATTTAAAGCCTCTAACCTTCAGGTGCTGTTAGCTTACAGGCAAACGGAATGTAACATAACTGCTTTTTCTGTCAAACTGTAGAAACATGGCATCCCTGTGCCTGTCACTCCTAAGGCACCATGGAGCATGGACGCCAACCTCATGCATATAAGGTGGGTAGGACTGGTGTGATACCTTGTTTAGTTCCTGTTTCAATGTTTTATAATAATTAATTATTTTTTTATTAAATAGACTAATTTTCGCATCTATGTTTCTTCATAGTTATGAGTCTGGCATCCTGGAGAATCCTAAGGTAATACCCATTCCCAATGGCATGTCTACAAATTCCTGAACAAAAAAGGTCCTACTTTTAGTTATTCCTTTGTCCTCCTTTTGGCCCCTTTAGATTGTGATGTCCTGATATACTACTTAATGAAACTGACACATTTATAATAACTACAGATATACATGTATGTACTGTACAGAAAACACTGTTATGAATAAGCACTGATTTAATACCAAGAAAGTCACTCCCCTTAAATAACGTTCTTCTTTCACACAAATGTATGTTAACTGACAATACTGACTTTAATCAAAACACTTATATATTTTATAATATATATTTAAAAAATCTTGTACTGACCCTTTTATTCAAGAAACTGGAAAACTGAACTGGAGACATTTGTACAGTTGACCAGTTTTTGATAAAATGTCTTGAGATTCTCCATAAACATCTGGACAGTCAGTGTCATTTTCAGATACTTCAGTACCTGTTGTTAAAATATTTTGTACGGTATTACTTCCGTATGATATAATCTAGTGCTTTCATGAATAGAACAATCAACAAAACATTTGTCATCCCATTTACTGTTTACTTTCGAGTACAGTAAATAATCTCCTTTGTCCGCACACACATAATGTCACTGTAATTTCCACAACAGCAGATCTTTTTTTTACAGTTAAAATGCATAATTCACTTGGAGTGACCGTAAAAATAACATGGCAGTAGCTACTGTCCCTCCTGCTGACCCATGCCAGCCCTGCCAGAGACAAAACACAGTGCACTCTCCCACAGTGCCATTGGTAAGACACAGTTTGATCTCTGCTGGGGTCAGAGGTCAAAGCAGTACATGCAGGTTGCCCCCGGTGACCCCCAAAGCTCCCATCCCTTGGTTGCTGTGTCTGTGTCTCTGTCTTTCCTCACCCCGGGTCCTCGCCGGGCCCTGGGAAGAGCCTGGGACACACAGACACTGACTTGTCGTCAGCAACGCTTCGACTAATTCCCAATTTCATGGGAGCCGGGGAGGGGGAAGGGTTAGGGCGTTGCACCCAGCTGGGGCCTCCTGAGTTCCAGCCCCAACTCCTGGGGACCTCATTGTTCCACTGGTTGCGCCGCCGCGGGCTGCGACGTGGGAGGGGAGCCATTTCATCGTGACACCGTGACACCAAAATGTCACCAGTAACAGTAAAGTACAAAGGCAGTGCGCCAGACAGATGAGTCTCCAATGGACGGGGTATCGCAAGGAGGCGAGGGGTCCCGCATTGCTGGAGTGAAGATGCAGGGCCACTGTAACTCACAGACCTCTATTTCTCCCACTCTTTCTCTGTCCCCTTCCCACCCCTCCGCTGCCTCTTTAGTGGTTGGCCTGTGGAGAAATGTTTTGAAAAGAATGAGGCGAACCAGCTCAATAGCATAGCCATGTATGATGACAGTATTGTGTAACTGATTTCATTTAGGGGTTTTGTGTTGGACCATTTACTCCAATATTGAATCGATTAATGGCAATAAATACAATGAAATATTTATGGTGCAGGGGTCCAGAGTGGTAAAAGGATTTGAATACATTACCCAGTGCATGGAATGATATTTTGAACTTTGAATGAGCTGTGATTAAGTAATTTTTAGTAGCCACAACCTCTGGCAATTGGACTTTTTCAAAGTATGTTTGTTCATTAGGGTCAGAGTAAACCTCACAACAACATCACCATATCGAAATATTATTCTTAGGTTAAACGTTCATGTAAACCAAACCAGTGTAACATCAACAAAGTGAATTTTTCACTCAAATACTTGAACCAGATTCTGATCGACCTAGCGGGTCATCTGAAAGAGGTCATCTTGTTCTAAGTATCTCCTCTCTGTATCAGCCTCTCTCTCTCTCTCTCTCTCTCTCTCTCTCTCTCTCTCTCTCTCGCTCTCCTCCAGTTACAGCCCTCAAGGCTCAGGCCGTACCTGAACTATTCAAACCCTACAACGCCCCCCACATGTGGTACAAAGGCCCCTCTCTGCTCAACACAGTCAGATTAGGAAATGTCCAAATGGCCGCTCATATGTTCTCCTGTAGATAAGAGTCAGCAGAGTTCAGGTTACTCTGTGATTAACACTGTATCCTTCCTGATAACCCCAAACCATCTTGCATGTAGCACAAAGGCCTGGTGACTTTTTTTATTTACTTATCTCCATCTGGCAGCATTAACCTGTCTGACGACAAGCACCCAGGGCAACTTCAGTTATCTGTTATGTTAATACACTCAGATTTAATGATATAAGCATCCACCTGACTGCATTGAGCTGGAGGTTGTTATTAAGTTGAACAAATGAAAGTTTCAATATTAGGTTCTTGTTTTGTTGGCATGGGTTGAGAAAAAACCATAAACTCATAAACATTTCCATCAGGTTATTTAATCTGTAAATGTGGCTCAATAGAATTTTCAGAAAATGTTTCATATTAAGATATATACCCAGCATTGGAATAAAACATTGTATACACTGTCAGAGGATTTTAACCATACCCCCCACCCATAGTTGGCATTAACAGGTCAGATTTGCTGTGTTGTGGTATTCATCAGATTTGATCAGCATTATGCCAATTGTAAGATGGTTCCACACCCTGCAGTTTTCTCACAAACTCCTCTCTCTCTGCCTCTACACATGAGCAGCCAGGGCCCAGCCTAAGGCAGCCTGACACTCGTCCTGAGTCATTAAAACATCACCTCAGTCTTAATTATAGCTTGTGTCAGTGAGCTTCCTCAGGCCGACTGCGCTCTTTGATCACAGAGCTGATAGGCCCCTGCTCGTGTTGACCAGGAGTAAAGGAGCGTGACGCCAAGCTTCTGCTCACCTAGAGGAAATGAAACCTTGTTTTCTGCTGGTCGCATGGCTGGCTGGATAAATGGATGGACAGAAGACTGCCTGTAGGGGAAGGAAGTGGGCTTGTAGGTGTATGTATGCATGTGAATGTGTGCTTTGAAGCAAAGAGGTCAGCATTTGTCATATGCCTTGGCTGCCCTCAGGTCTGATTGGTCTGACCTGTAATATTTAGCGAGTAATCCCTGTTTCCATTTCGGCATCACTATAGCTTTGCCTCCATGTAAAAGTACCTGTTGTCCTCATTAAATTCAGCTGATGCCCTAACATTAACCCAAACAGGCTGGGTGTTAAGAATATACATATCTCTTCAGCACATCACGTGTATATTGTTTTTATTCTTGTCTCAATTTGTCATGTTTACATTTTAAAGAGAAGGACAGACTTGAAACGTGGTGATTTAAGCGTCATTTCCAACCCATTGCGCCAAAGATGTTTTTACCATCCTCTTCTATCCTCCTCTCAACTCTCCCCTCTTTTCCTCTCCCTCTCCCTCCTGCCACCTCTTCCTCTTTTGGCTCTGTTGGCTTCGATTGAAAACCAATGAGGCAACTAATATGTGGAAAGATAGAAATTTACTTGCTTTAAGTTCATGCGTCAGCCTTCTTTGCTGTATGGGCCACGTTTAGCACAACAATATGGTAGAAGCAAAGACTGCCAAAGGAGCTGCTCTGTGCTACATGATGGTACGCTTCATGCCCCATTTCCCACCAATACCCCCTGCCCCCGCCTTCTCTGTCTCTACCTTTTCCACTCTTTCAGGGCCATGGCTTTGGGACAGGTCCACCTGCAGGGGGTTTGAATTGAAATGCATTGATCTCTCGCTCACTGGAAACGAGCCTGTTCCCCTCACTTTTCCTTTTTTCTTTGAACCCATTTGAGCTTTCATGGTTGGAGCATGCATGAGTCTTTAAGCATTCTTCATGAATTTTCATACATGTTTTTAATTCATCAGGTAGAAATTGTTCTTAATTGAGGCCTTTCTCTAAGCCTTAGTTGTTGTTTTTTAGGCAATTAACACCCACACGGGAAACATTAAAAATATTTTTAAACTTGGGTAGTTAATTAAATTCATCCCAAACCAGAAATCTGTATTTATCCTAAGCTAAAGTACTAAAGACTAAATCTGGAGATGCTTGTTTAATTAAAGCATAACATGTCAAAAACTATAACAGTAATGTATAAAGTTAGCAACCCATACAGCCAATGGCTCATATGCGCTATACTGTGTTTTATGTAAAGCTTGATTTGTTTACAACCAGCATATAACACCACAGGAACCATATACTTTCACATGCTCTAGTATTTAAAATTCAGTCCCCCCTCAAAGACTATGCATCAAAAGGCTTTTTAGGGTAGTCATTTGGCCCCTCTCCTGCTCTCATTTGGCATCTTTCAGGGCAGTGATGCAGAAAATAAAGGAGAGGAAGACGGCCGCCTTCCCAGTCAATTTTGGTGTTTAGTTAAAAGGAAGGAAAGTGATTGCGCTGTTCGTTTTCTCCTCACTGACAGGCGATGAGCGGATGCCGATTAGTTATTGTATGATGATTTAGTGTCTGGTAAAGCTTTCCATTTAAATGCACCCAGTTATTTTGCATAGTTCCCCTGCAATTTGACTCAGCTCAGGGGACATTGGCCATCGTCTTGTCCTAATGCTGTGTAATTGTTGGAGGGCCACATCGCTGGGCAGACACGTCAGACCGCTACGCTCTTTTAGGTCCCAACCATAACTTACTGAAATCGTTGCCGGCTCCCACCAACTGGAAAACCGACAAGCTTCTGTCACCCGGGACAACTTTAGTGGATTTAGGGTGTGGACTTTGTCGTGTGATGCCCATTTAGCAAAATTCTTCTTTTGAAAATAAAATGGAAGGGAAACGTCACTCAGAAAATCAAAACTGGAAGATTAGAGGAAGTGAAGACAGGTAGGAATGCACAGCAGACACATAAAAGAATCGGCAGATTTGAGATTTTTACAGACAGGCAGAATATTATTGAGGACATTGTGTTGCTCAAAAAGGTTCTGTCATAGTATCAGGTGTTTTTTGACTTGTCAAGTGTTCATTATTCTTGGGGATGTGAGTCATTTCATTCTTTTGCCCTTTCCCACTCTCCTCGCTGCGTCCCACTTTCTCCCGCCTTCTCCTATGGTGAGGGGCTATGCAGGCAAAATGAATCCAAATAGAGGAGAAAAATGGAACATTGATTTTTTTTTCTTCACTCAACTCCTGATGGTGCACACAGGTTTCTCCTTTTTCACGCATCATCCTCTCTTTTCTTCTCACACGCCATATCAAGTTGTCCTTTATCATCACATTTATTTCACACAATAGTCTCCCCTTCCGCAGTATTGTTGTTTGATGAGGTCTCAGAAGGTCCTGGTTATTTATCAAGGGGAATAGAAATGTGTGAAATAGAGATTGAGCGCATGTTTTTATGTGTTTTTCAGAGCCATGCTCCGGCTGACCTGTACCTTATGACCAAGAACCCAGAAAATTCTCCCAACAACCCTGATATACTGGAGATAGAGTTCAGAAACGGTTTGTGCTTGCAACATGTGTCACCTGTTGATTTCTCTGTCAATGTGCTTTTTTTTCTTCTTTTTTTTCCTTTTTTTATGTTTTATGGTTTCTAAAACCTCATGCTAAAAAAGATATGAGTTACGTTATGAAAGCTTGGAACTGACATTATTAATTTGATTTCATGGAAAATCAGTCAATTTTTTATTTATTTTCCTTATATGTGAGCATGATGTACAACTAAATTAAATGATTAAAAAAAAAATCTGACTAAAATCTCTCCATCAGAAACCGATTGGATGCAAATCTTTTGTTGTATATCGTGTGCATATACACTGGAAAATAAGTTAGTTTGTTAGTTTGCTTGATTTTTATTGAATTATATCAGTTCTGAACTTCTATAATGTATCAGTAAGATATAGTGTTTATCCTCACTCAGTGTCCACGATCCTATATGTTACTTAACATTGATGGTTATCACTGCAGGGCTACAGCTCTCACGCTGACCCAAGTTGCACTTTATCACCATTTCTGACCACCCAGACTTATCTTTAACCCTGCACAGCATTACTTGGTCCAAAGCTGCCATGTTTGGCCCGGGGGCACACACACAGGCCGGAAGCATTAAGTCCAGCTAATACACCAAGCCCTGAGGGGCTAGAGAAACGCTCATTAGATATATTGCCATGAGGGCCAAACTGAATAGTGGAAAGTGTCACATGTTTGCGTAAAGACAAAATGGCAAAAACATCCATGCCTGGGGCAAATGGCACAGAGGTCTCTTCATCCCTGGTCACTGGTGGAGGCATCAATCGGCTGAAAGACACTACCTCCTCTGATCCCATGGGCTTGATGGGCAGCTTTATGAGCTAATATAGTTATAAAAGGGAAGTTCAGAAGGTTGGCAGAAGATTTTGAGGAATATTTGTGACCGTTAAAGCTGCTCAAAATGCCTATTAAAATGCCATTTGGTAGTCAACCTGTATCTGCACTGACATGGTGTTCAGAACATTTTCAAAGAAAATGTTTAACTATAAAACAAGTAGGTTGGTGTCAAATCAGCTGGAGAAGAGAAGTGCTTTTGTAAAACAGTGATGCAGTAGTAAATCCCAGTCTGGTTTCGCGGGTTCTTTGCAGGCCAGGCCGCTCCGTTTTCACACACATTCTCTGTGCCTTTATTGAGCACCCTATGACAAAAGCTGTTTTAGTTGTCCACACAAAGGCCCGAGCCTACTCCTCCCTGTGAGCACAAGATCAGCACAAGAATGTTTCATTTCATTCCCCCTCCCACCTTTTTATCCCTGCCTTTCTCACCAAAGTTTTCTCACTGATTAAAAAAGAATATTTAACGACAGGAACCTTTTCCCCCGTCAAACACTCCATTCCCCAATTCTATCCCTTTTTTAAGAAAAAAAAATGTCATCCCTCCCTCCTTTCAAGCCAAAGAAGTGGAGAGGAAAAAGAGACAGAGAGGAAAAATGTAAAGCAGTAATTTTTCCTACAACTGTGTCTGTGCTCCCATTGTCTGCACTGTTAGGCTGCAGAAACTGAAGAAAAGGATCACGGAGAGAAAAAGACCCTGAGTGAATGATAGAACCCGCATGATGGAGAGAGCGAGGAAAAGAGAGCACAGGGACGAAATGCCAGCCCCTACACTCCCACGTTCAGACACTTAATTTATTTGAACTTTTAATCTAATTATTAGGTATCTGGGAGGGGCACGGTTTTAATAATGCACCATCCACACTGCCCTCTCCTGCACAGGGAGGTACTTTTTCTTCCTCCATGGGAGCCACCATGATTCCCGCGATATGAGAATGAGCCATCAACAAAGCCCTTGTCTAAAAAAATTTGTCAAGTCCTTCACGTGTCATTCCTATGAAGGCATTGTAAACGCTGGTTGAAAGGAAAACAGAAGTGCTGCTCTTCTCTTCAAAGCTATGTGACTGACTGCAAGCATGCTAAAGCATGTATAGGACTGAGCGCAAGATGGCTGGAGAGTGAATATCAGCAAATCTTTTCTCATTTCCTCTCCTTGTATTGTGTAGTCTGCAAATAGTTGTATTCCCTTCTCAACACACACAGGGACACACACCCATGTCTCATATTTGTTTCGTCGCCTCCACCTTTGGCCTGTTTTGCTCATTGAAGGCCATGAATAAGCAGGTCCATGACAGTGATTGATGTGTACTTGGTTTAAGTGGCTTTAAAGAGGAAGTGTGTGGAGTCAGCATGGGTGTTTTTTTTTTTTTCAAGGAAATCTCTCTCTCTCTCTCTCTCTCTCTCTCTCTCTCTCTCTCTCTCTCTCTCTCTCTCTTTGTGTGTGTCATAGTAGTTGGAAGATAGTAATGATAAATCTGAAAGTGTTTTTGTCTTCTGCACATGCGCATGAACTCACACTCAGTGGCACAAAAAAGATCCCAGCGCTAAAGAGCGTATGGGTAACAAAGCTGCGTGTTTAATTGAATTAGGAAAAGGCCTGCCCACAATTTCACAGCTTTCAAATGAGCAGGGCCTTTGAATTTATTAGTCCTTCTCACCACCTCCTTTTGTAATGGTTTTTGCTTTAAGGTGACAACTATTGATTTTAGTGACTGTGATAATGAGCGCTTTTTAGTAGATTCAATCACTTTTTTGTGACAATTTTGTCAGTTGTAATGAATCTATCCATTAGTTTTTGAAAAACCATATCCCAAAACTGTTGATTTAACTGTGTAAAGGTTAGATTTGTACTCATTGTTCTTTATGTGCCATGCGATTGATTCTCTGATCTTGGTGAAAATCACTTTGGTCTTCGCTACCACTTCTACTACTATTACTACTACTTGAAGGTATTTTCTCTCCACATCAGGTACCAATAAGGTGAAAGATATCACATAACAAAAAAATTATTTTGACTTAATGCATGACGCTGACAGCTATTCAAGTAATGCTAATTTCTTGGAATACGTTTGAGTAAATGTGCAGTATAGAGTTCAGTTTAACAGTTTAGCCATCTGCATTTCTGCCTTTGTCATTGTTTTGCATCAAAACAGTTAAATTATGGCATAATTTACTTTTAAGCTGTTCAGGAAATTATTTAACTTAATAAAAATGCATCTTTCTTATCAACCTATAAAGAAATTATTAAAACTAACTAAAATATTCAAAACTGTGTTGTAGGTTGTGAAATTGCTTTATTTTTGACTGCAACACTATTCAACAGTACCAGATGGGTCACAAAGACATTATAGTCCTATTAACTGTAAATAAACAATTAAAATTGAGCAGTAAGTTTATTTCTCTGTTTATTGTATGTCAGTGTGATATTGTTTTAAGAAATCATTTTTTTCCCATTTAGGAGTGCCTGTAAAGGTGACCAACGAGAAGGAGGGCAAATCCAAGGATTCACCCCTGGAAATCTTCTCATACCTCAATGAGATTGGGTAATAATTTTTCTAATATCTATAAAGCATTTACTGAAGTCCTTTTTCCTTTCCCTATATGATTTGTTAGATATCAAGTACAAAGCAGCCTCTCTATTAGATTAGTATGTAAGTGTCCCCAGAGGTTGCGCATTAAGTTCACCAACTCTGGAATGACCTTTTCCTGTCGCTGCTGGCCTGAGATCAGATCCCACCAGAGCTTTCCATCCTCCGTCTCCTCCACTCTTTCTCTCTCTATGCTTTCCGACTGTCTGAATAACTGAAAAGTACTGAAAGTGAGCCGATTGAAGCTACAGAAAAATGTCCTACTGCTTTGAGCTTTATGTTGCCTATGATGATTTTTCTCTAGCTTCTTTATTACATGAATTCTTTCCTGGCTGCTGTTTTTATTTTATTTTGCTCTTTATTAATTGGAATGTTTAATTTTGTATTGTTTATTAACAGATGCTCATGTTTTTTGACTAGCAAGACAATTAAGAATATACTTAAAGGCTTTTTATTTGGGCTATTTTAATTTAAGGTAAAATTAAACTATGTGTGTGTCCACTTAATGGTTACCTGGCTCTTCCTGTCTTCCTTGTAGTGGAAAGCATGGAGTTGGCCGGATTGACATCGTAGAGAACCGTTTCATCGGCATGAAGTCTAGAGGTAAAAATTAAAATGTTGTTATTGTTGTTATGACATTTTTTTCTATGTGTATCAAATTAGCCTGACAGGTTTCCTCATTCACACAAACAGTGATATACACTGTAAATGCAGTGAGATGGACATATTTGCACTTACTCAGAAACACGTCTCAATATTTTAATTTTACATCCATTCAAAAGCTTTTCTTTCAGAATCCAGGGCTTTCATGCAATTTGCAGTTATTTTACGTGAGTGCTTTCTGTCACACTTGCTATTCCGCTTCCATAAAAGCGGGCTGGATAACAAAATCACTCTTCTTAAAGGAAATGTTTTCCTCTGGTTCACCTGGAATCATAAGCACTGAAGTTCTTTCTATTCTCTTATGCATGCACACATGTGCAGAAAATCAAAAAACACACTGCGAACAAGATAGCAGCACGCATGCTTCACTGGATACACACAAATACACAGTCGATCACATATGTGCACATGCAGTCACACCAGGATGTTTTTGTCTCTTAATCTTTGGAATCAGCAGGCAACTTGAAAAGCTCCTTTGTTAGGTCTCTACATATGTTACCGCAGCTAACGTACAAGGGCAGTGAGCAGTCTTGGCCTTGTATGACTCACACACGCACATGGACACATACACACACCCCTTTTCCCCCATATGTGCTATGATTGGCAAATTGACTGACCAACAGACTTGTAGCTGTGGTGCAACTTGGCAGGTAGAAATTGGAAAATGGGAAGCCCACTTTTCTCTCCCCTCGACTGAACAAAAGATCAAAGCTTTTTCCTCCACTGAAGCAATAGGAAGAGGTGGAGCACAAGGTGTCCAATTGGTTGAATAACTACCATCAAGTGTACATGTTGGTCTTCTCTGGACTGGCAGGTCGCGTTAGCACAATAGATGTAGGGAGGGACTGAATGGGCACATGTCATACCTATTTGTGTTGGGTCATATTTATTTTTGTGGGGTCAGGGAGGCGTGGGGGATTGAAATGGTTTGCCAATAATGTTGTCACTGTGCTACAAGATGTTCAACAGCCTGTATGCCAGACTAACATTTTCCACCAGTCACAGTGCTGTCAAGTCTCTGACCTACGCACTGGAGGTGCGTGGAGGTGCGTTTTCATAGGTGCACCTATGAAAAGCAGCCGGAAATGGCGGTATCGTTTGATAAGGATTAGACTGCCTCGTGTTCATTCCTTGCTGCTGTTGAACTCTAACACAGTGGCATTAAAACAATTGTCACAAAATTCAGAAGCATTGCTTATGTATTTATTGTAATTATGTATACAGAAATGTCCCTCCACTAAATTGAAAAGTGTTTCTATGGGAAAATATACTCTTATCCATCTTAAGACATTTATCTCCTTGTATTTGCATGTGTTGCCTGTTTATGCAGCACAGTTTGCCCAAAGGGTTAAAGATCAGCTCAGGAAGAATTAATTCCTGACCTAAACCCCTACATGCCTGCAGCATGGTTAGCATACCTGCAGGAATCATATAAAAGATTAAAACCTCAAAAACCACTGGGGGTGTTGTCTCTTTAAGCTTAACTAAACTGCCACTGTTAGAGCTTACCCAGATAGCGTTTCATTGTTTGCTCCTCTCTGATAAGCTAGCTCTCTTTTGGAGCACTTAAGCCAAGTTGTGTTGGAGGGCGGTTTTAACTTATTTATCTGATAGAGCCAGTGGAAATGTCCCTACGTGCCCTCTGTGGCCGTGGATCACCAAAAAGCCACAAGCCGTTCTAGCTCAGGTGGCAGCCTTTTGAGGCTTTAAACAATTAGCAGCATTGCTAAGCTCAGTTTTTGGCCGCAAGCACAAAGTAAGCACTTCTCCATTTTCAGATCAGGACCGGTGTTGGAGTATTTAGGGTTATACAGATTTGAGCTTCACTGCTCACCAGATTGGAAGAGATTAAATAACGTTCACCTGTCAGATCTCAGAAAAGAGTTTGGGAGTTAGAACACCAAGCACATTGTGGAATTGGGCAGCCTGGTTTTGGCTTTAGTGAAGGATATGTTGGGCAGTTTTGAACCGTAGCTTAAATAAAAAAAACTGAGGATCATTCAAATTGACACATATGTGAGGAACTATGTACTGGATGGGGAAACAACACTCAGTTTTTCACAATTTCAGCTCACACAAAAATGTAATTGATAAAGCTCCTATTTCTGTTGTCAAATCTGTCTGGTAGCATTTTCTCTGCCCTCCTTTTGTTTTAGCTGACATTTGACTGACAGCTTCACTTCTCCTTTCATCTACCTCATCCTTTCTCCCTTCACCCCTCCCTCCCTGTCTAGAGGGGGTAAATTGCAGGGTAGGCAGAGCCCTGGTCCAGTCTCCAGGCTGGCAGGGGCCTCCTACCCTGTCATTTACCCAGGACAGGCTCATCCATGTTTTGTGAGCACTGTGAAGGCCTGTCTGTCAGACGGCTGATGGCTAATAGAGCTGTTTGCCTGTAGGTAGTTCAGATGAACAGGGCTTATAGTTTATGGTGCCTTGAATGGTCTCTGATGAGGATGATGACAGTTGTCATAAATTAAGGGATGTATTGGAAACAATTGTGTGCTACCTCAGTATTTTTGAGCACAATTTCTATGATTTGGGTCTCAAAAAGGTGACTATGGTAAACCATGAGAATGACAAGATATTAATGTTGAATGTTTGACATAGACATTATACAAGGTGGTAACTGTGCCTTTTGCTCTCTAAATTCCTGTTTAAAAACTTCCTTGTCTGTTGTGCAAATATTCATTATTTTTTTGTGTGTTTTTCAGGGATATATGAAACACCAGGAGGCACAATTCTGTTGAAGGCCCATTTAGACATTGAGACCTTTACCATGGACAAAGAAGTACGTCGGACCAAACAGGGACTGGGTATCAAGTTCTCTGAACTCGTCTACAACGGTAAATCCCTAAAATACATAATATTTATGAGATGGTGTCACTAATATCACTTATATGTATTGTCTTTCACTCCTTTTAATTCTAACCATATTGCTTATGTCATATATTGATTTAAGGACAGGTAATTCTACTTAGAAGTACTATGATTTGACATTACACATTACATTAATTGTGTGTATCTATGACATTTAAAAAAATAAAAAAAAAATTTGAAGGGATCAGTATTGATTGTTTGTTTGTGTTAATTATATACAAAAAATATATTTTTTTTTCTGTTTTAAAACTCAATAATTACGATCGGTCTCAAAATCCAGCATGAGTCATGCTTGCGTGTGTGCGTGTGTGTGTGTGCGTGTGTGTGTGTGTGTGTGTGTGTGTGTGTGTGTGTGTGCGTGTGTGCTTTTCTTGGCTCAGGTGTCTTAATCATCCCTTCTGCTCAGTCTCCCGTCCCCTGCACCTTCATCCACATAATAGGATCAGTGCCATTAGAGACTGACTACTAGGCCATTTCAGTTATACCCTCCAGAGACAGGAAGCAAACACACACAAAGTTGCTACTTTCAGAATAAGCAGTGCAGAGATTAAACCTATTGTGAGTTTAAATCATTCGTAACTGCAGATAGATAGCAGACGGCTGGCAGTGGGGCCTATGTTAACAATCCACCTGTCCTGCATCTGTCTTACATTAATAATTCAGTATTTACCTAAAAATGTTTTCATGAGATAATTTGCAGCAATTAGGCATAGTCCAACAAGAATGTGTGTGGAAAGTTAGCTGCATGCATATCAGTGGTCAATTAATCATTAATTAATTATTTTTTTATGAAAAAAATTTAAAAGTACATTTTGAGAACCTGTTGATGTAATTTAGTAAAATAAAAGCACCAAACATTTACAACAAACCTCAATGCAAGTCAGAAAAAAACAGTAAATATCCACTTACTTTTCCTAGTTTCATGTCATTGTAAAATTTTAACTGTTGAAAATTTAAGTTAGCAGTTTAAAAACATCACTTTAAGATAAAAGGTATTTGTCATCATTCTTTGAAATAAATACACCAAATGATGATTGATAATGAAATTATTTTTACTGAAATATCCCCTAATAACCACCAAACAGAGACACTTGCTTGTCATGTTGGACACCTTGTGCTAATTCGGAGGCAATGAAAGCAGAGAAGGATGGTGTCTTTGAACATGGCCAGACGATGAGGTGGAGGTCAGCCGCTGATGAGAGGAGCACCCCTGCTGAGTGGGGCGTGTCTGACCTCTGAACATATACACACACACCCTCGCCCATCTGTCTCAGATATTGACGGGCAGGTCAGCAAAATGGGACAAAAGAAGGGGGTGTATGAACTTCACCTGGAACAGAAATGAGACCAAAGCACAGAGAATTTCAGATCATGAAAGTGGGAAGTGTGGGCATCACACACACCCCTGTGCACCCTGCTGCTAATAGAGGATATGCAGAGGAGGAGTCTCTTTCTCCACTTGCCCATCTTGTAGAATGCTTTTTTGCCAATGTCCAATTGATTACATTCATGTTAATGCATGTAAATAAATAAATATAAATATATATACACACAAATATGAACAAAACAACCTAATTGGTTGTTTTTAAACAAACCTTTACATCCATACTTTACAGTAATGTGTTGCTGTTTCCTTTCTCGCCTTAGGTTTCTGGTACAGTCCAGAATGCGATTTTGTGCGACATTGCATAGCCAAGTCACAGGATAATGTGGAGGGCAAAGTGCATCTGTCTGTCTTCAAGGGACAGGTCTACATCCTGGGACGAGAGTCACCCAAGTCCCTTTATAATGAAGAGTTGGTCAGGTAAGTGAGGACAGAATAAATTTGTGTGTATGTGTCTGTGCTTGTAAAACAGAAAAAGCCATGTGTCAGTGAATCAAAGTGTGTGCTTGTTCTGACTTGACAGCTGTGTTTGGCTGCTCTGGGCACAGTGCAGCTATTCCTCATGTTCACCAGCTAGCCTGTTGTTAGGTCAGCTCGCCCAAGTTCTCTTATAACCTCCACATCAACATACTAAACTAACCCTGGTTCACAAAGACATCAGAGAAGTGTCAAGCTCAGTACCTGGAGGGCATACCCGACCCCAACCCTTCCTACTGCACCCCGTGGCCTCTTAGCCGCAGTAACAGTGGGTTTGTTCAGGCGGCTGACCTCTGATGCCTTCTGGGCAGGCTCAGCACTGACCAAAGTGAAACCCCTCCATATGTCCCTCCATCTCCACATCAGTCACACACACTCCAGTTGTACCTAGAGTCCAGAGAGCTAATGGCGTTTTCAGCCAGAGGAGAGAGGTGATTTTACTGGGCTTTTAAGAGCAAAGTACCAATAGTTGTGTTCAGAATAATAGCAGTGTGTTTAAAAAAAGTGAATAATGCTGAAAATCCTTAGAATATTAATTCCTTAATATATAAATGCATTGGGAACACTGCACATTCAATTCCAAATCAAAACATGACCAAAACTGATCAAGTTCTACCTTTACAGAAAGTGAAGAAAAGAGAATATTAGGCGGTTCAAATACATTTTGAAAAGCATTTGCATTTTTCTTTACAAACTCAAACATTTACTGTTTAAACTGAAAAATGCCTCAAGTGTTTGCTTTACTTTGAATCACTGCACTAATATTTAGTTGCATAACCATTATTTCTGAGAACTGCTTCACATCTGTGTTGCATGGAGTCGACCAATTTCTGGCACCTGTGAACAGGTATTCCAGCCCTGGATGATTGAACTACATTCCACACTTCCTCTGCATTACTGGGTTTTTCCTCAGAAACAGCATTTATGATGTCACCCTACAAGTGTTCTATGGGATTGAGGTCCGGGATTGGGCTGGCCACTCCATAACATCAATCTTGTACATCTGGAACCAAGACTTTGCTCGCTTACTGGTGTGTTTTGGGTCATTGTCTTGTTTCAAAGGCATTTACTCTTCAGCATAAGGTAACATGACCTCTTCAAGTATTTTGATGTATTGAAACTGATCCATGATCCCTGGTATGCGATAAATAGGCCCAACACCACAGAATGAGAAACATCCCCATAATAAAGTTTTTGCACCAGCATTCTTTACTGTCTTCACAGTGTACTGTGGCTTGAATTCAGTGCATTTGGGTCAACGGACAAACTGTCTGCAGCCCCTAGACCCAAAAAGAATAATTTTGCTCTAATCAGTTCACAGATTTTGCGCCATTTCTCCTTTGGCCAGTCAATGTGTCCTTTGGCAAATTTCAACCTATTCAGTACACGTCTTTTTTTCAGCAATGGGACTTTGCGGGTGGTTTCTAGCAGATAGCTTTACTTCACATAGCCTTCTTCTGATCGTAACAGTACTCACAGGTAACTTTAAGTCTTCTTTGGTTTTCCTGGAGATGATCATTAGTTGAGCCTTTGCCATTTTGGCTATTCTTCAATCCATTCGAATGGTAGTTGACTGTTTTTTCCCACGCTGGTCAGGCTTTGGATGCCATTTCAAGGCATTTGAAATAATTTTGGCTGAGCAGCCTATAATTTTCTGCACTTTTCACGTTTTCCCCTCTCCAATCAACTTTTTAATCAAAGTCCGCTGTTCCTCAGAGCAATGTCTGGAACAACCCATTTTGCTGAGCATTTCAGTGTGAAATGCACTATAACCAGCATGCACAACATTTCCCTTCCAATCGAAATGCTTGAACCAACAAATCTTTTTAAAAAGAATGATATATTATATGTAATACTTTCAGTTTAATTTTCTGTTGATCAACTAATTTATTAATCGACTAATTGTTTCAGCTCTACATACATACACGTACTCGGCCATGACTTTTCCTACTTGTTGGAGCGGTAAAGTAACTTTTATTAAAAAATGTTGTTCCAGCTGGAGCCTGACCTGATAATGGTTCACTTTAATCCAATATTAATATTTAAGTATAGAAATAAAATCCACAAAAGTGATATAATCTGTTTTCAAAGAATTACTTTCCAAGGATTCTAGCAATTCATTTTGATATTCAAGATAACAGTAACTGAAAATATCAGCAGATTTTAAGGATTTCTTTTTATTAATGAGAACAATACTTAGAGCCACACATAAATCAGAAATAAATGGAACTTGAATTAATCAATGAAAAATTAAGATTTGTTTTTTTTGCACTAAAAGCGTAAAAGCGTTTGTAAGATGTATTGTTTTCCTGTCACAAAACGTGTGAATAGTACATGAGTAAGTGCTGCGTGGTCATAGTTCAAATCAACTGTTATAGATATGTGTGATTCTTTTTAATAAAGGGGAATATTGTGGATTATTAAAACTTCTACAGTGCTTGTGTATGCATATTGTATGCATGTACTGCACCTGACAGTGATACACCTGCAAACTGCAGTTTCTTTCTCTCTCACTCACTCACTCACACACACACACACACAAACACACACACACACACACACACACACACACACACACAGACAGACCAGATTAGGCATGAAACCCCCGCTGACATCCTGTTGGCTCTCCACGGGCAACAGTAAACGGCGTTATTAACACAGTGGTAATACAGCCCGTCACCGCACCCATCTGAGACAGAAATGTCACCCTCCGCGCTGTCCGCTGGCCCCACTCTCAATTAGACTGCAGGGTTTCTTAAAGAAATACACAAAATATCACATCCCTACACAGACACACACACACACACACACACACACACACATATATTCTTTAAAGCCACTCACTCATAATGGTGTTCAGGTGCTGGGTAGGGAGCCTTGTATTGAGAGTTGATGATTTAGTTGTCGGCCTTTCTTTTTATAGTGTTTATCCTATCATTTGTTGGCAATTTCCTCTCTTGCTAAGTGCTTTTGAAGAATGAGTGCAAGCTGTACATTGGGAGTTGGGGGTGTCGGGAGGAGAGGACTCGGTGAGGGAGTGTATTAAGCACGGCAGGTAGAAACTGCTGTAATTACACAGCACACAGACACTCTTTGTGAGACATTCACACAGACGAGATGACGGCCTAAACAACATAGATCACGCAGTGGCACAAGTTATAGATTTACGTTGTTTTTTTTGATAAACTGGAATACAGAGAAATCTGATTAGAAAATTCTCTTGACTCATAGCTCAGAGTTGATATGATAGGATTGTTTCAAAATGGGACATGTTCATCTGTTGTTTTCATTCTGCAATATTTATTCTCTGTTATTCAGGACAAACAATGCTAAAGAGGAGCATTCAAAAGAAAAATTGATCAGGATATTATTTCAAAAGAGAAGTTTATCAATGATCCAGTTATCCCAGTAGTTGAGGCTCCATGTCTCGTATGTTTACTGCAATGATACCAAACATTTCTATCATTTTGTTAGCAGAATTTTCTTATCCAAATTTTACCTTTAGTTCTTGGTTGCTCCTGAGCTATGTTTTTCTCCAACCTCAAATTTCAAAATTGTTCTCTGCTGACTCATCTGCCTTGCCTGTTTCTTGACTCACTCCAGCATGGACGTGCAGGGAGACTACGACCCATGTGATGCCTCTGGATTCATCAGGATTAATGCTGTCAGGTTAGTCATTCCCAACAGCGATACAAAATGGTTTCAACTTGTCTATTACAGTGACTTATTTCACACTCATAGCCCTTATACCTACACTTTAAACTCCCATCATATTCTTTGTCCTTTTTGTTCCCCTCTACAGATTAAGGGAACACCATCGTTTGCAGGGTTTCTCCGGCACCAACTCTGCCAAGAAGTAACAGTTGCAGTCCTGTGAACCATCTTCCTTTCTTCCCTCCATCTCTTTATGCCATGTCTTAAGCAGAAGTAGGTTTAGACTTTCTCCATTCACTACCTTTTGCCTTACTGTTTTCTTGTAATTATATTCAAGGTATCTAGCACACTAGCAAGCAGACTCTTACCTGTAAAATGGTGACATTTCTTCAGTGATAAAGAGTGGAGGAGGAAAAATCTACAAAGTATAATATTATGCCAGTAAAATAATTAGAAACAGGTGTAGAGATGATTTTTAGCTATACTGTGGATAAGGATTAGTATGCATTTCCAAGTATTGTATTCACTGAGTTTGTCTTTGCATCAGTAAGTCAGCCCTACAAATATTTAAACTAGGATCTCTTTGTTTCAAAAATAAAATGATTAAAATAAAAGAGTGAATTGTGTTTTTCTTCCTCGGCTCTTTATTCTTTAAAGAAAATAATGAGCATTTATCATCAGTTCACATGCAAAGACAGTGAAGATACATCTCAGCCCTTGTCAGTTTGAATGTGTTAGTAATTAATAGTTTGTCTTTGGCAGACAGCCTATTTATTAGCACCTGCCTGTTTAACTATTGGGGCTGTACAGTCACTGCCCCGTGAAGATTTCAGGGCAGCAGGGGACACTGGATCATATTTACAATATGTAGATGAAGCGGTAGCAGTGCACGGGTTTGGCACAGGCGAAAGGCAACATGGCTCGCTGATAACCACTGGAGCAGAAGTGATGAAGCCATTTCTGAGCTCATATGGCACAAGTCAGATGGAACGAAAACCAATTGGCCACATGCATATATTTCCCTGCACCGCATGGGGTCTCCAGGCTTAGAGAACAGAGGGGGAACCATTTTAAAGAGTATTGTCATTCATTATTACCTTTTTTTTTTTTTTTTTTTTCAATAGATCAACCTGGTATGGATGAGCATAGTGCTTTGTTAAATCACTCACATATTGTCCTAAATTAAAAACATTTGTCAATATCAGGAAATATGTGACCATAAAGATGTACTTTAGGCTTTAATGCTCACTAACATCAAGCAACAAAATCGTTTTAACCTTGGATTTTACATTGAAAGTATCAAAATTACAATTACATCAAGGCTTTACAAATAAGTGATGAATGATGTATAGTGATCAGAAAGTGTATCAGCTTTTTTTGTTTTTAAAAGCAACCAATGATGCAACAACCAAAGAGCTCAGAATCTAGCTCAGAATTGACACGTTTATCAGTCACAAAAAACTACAAAATAATTTTAAGTGGCAGGGCAAACAGCCTCAAAAATCATGACCCATGAAATTAGGTTAAACAAACAAGATATAACTTGTTCATAAGTGAGCTTCATGGTTGCTGGTAGGCAGATTTTGTTACCTTTGGACAGAGCCAGGGTAGCTGTGTTCCCCTGTCTTCACCATGCTTAGAGATAGGCATGGATTTCAGTTAGACCCTGATTTGCTTTGTTTTATAAGTATACATGCCTACAGCGAGTATGTGTGATGTGTTTTTGTCAAACTACATGAGCAAACAAAATATCAAACTACTCCTTTAATTTAAAATCATATTAATGTCCATGTTGTAAAAGCCATGAGTTTGTGTGCAGGATCTAAACAAACAAGATATAACTTGTTCATAAGTGAGCTTCATGGTTGCTGGTAGGCAGATTTTGCACAGACAGCTGTGCTGTTTCCATCATGGACTGGCTTACTTTTTTACAGACAGAGTATGGTATTGTTCTTGTCAAACTACATGAGCAAACAAAATATCAAACTACTCCTTTAATTTAAAATCATATTAATGTCCACTGTAAAGATGAAGGATCAGAGCCGTCTTGCAAACACTGCTCCATCAAGTTACTTATTTAGAGATTAATGCCACAATAATTTTTCACTATTAACACTTAAAGAAAGTCAGACCTTCACAGAAAGTTTTGAAAATGTAGCATTAATGGTGTATCTACAACAGCAATTTCAGAGAAGATATGGCTGTTTGATGTTTGTATATTGTTAAATATTAAAAATGTTTCCCCTACATTATAATCCATACTGCATCACCCTTCAGTCTGTAAGACACAGCAGCTGTTTGTGTGTACACCACTACCCAATCCCCACCACCGAAAGATGTCAGTTCTGTATTGAAGTGCTGGGTACGGTATGGGTCTCAAGGTGGAGTCCACAGGCACTGGAGACCCCCCGCCAGGTCTAATGGGCAATGAGGGATCCTCGGACCCTTTCAGTCCTGCAAAAGCCCCTCAGCCCCCGCTCAATTACACGGCAGGCGTCTCAGTCTTTGCCTGATCAATTACCAGCCAGCCCCTGCATTTACTGTCGTGCACACACAGGTTGCATGATAATCAGTGTCCAAAATTGCCCGGTTAGAATGAAGCGCTGGATGGAGAGGTATTAAGATTAGTCAGTCAAGCTGAAAGGGAGGTAGGAGTGATGGGGACAGTTATCAATCTCAATCTAGCTTCAGTGGTTGCAGTGGGAGGTTCATGGTGACCTTTCAACTTTGTTTCTGGAAGGATATGACCCTGAGAAATCTTTACTGATGTGATAGCTGTCTTGCACAATGTGTGTCTTTTGTTTCAGGAATAGAAAATGGTGTCAGTATGTGAGGTCCCCTTTGGGGCTTGGTTTTATTTAAGCACAAACTTCTCTAATAAACAATCCTGGTTGCGCATGTATGTGCGCGCCTGGACACACATCCACTTACCCACTCATCTACCACGTCTCATATTCCATCCACCTTCCCCTCCTACCTGTCTACCTAGCCAGCCAGGTATGAAAACTAGCTGACACCTGACCAAGGGAATTAATCATCCTTGACCCTGGACCAATTACCCCTCATTACCCACTATGTGTCCACCTCTCAGGGGAGAGCCGTGTAACAATAGCGCAACATGAAAGTTGGCGGCATCGCAGGACCGAGCCCTAATGGACACTCCTGTGTGACTGTGTCTCCTCGGGAGTCCAGGTTGACTAACCTTCAAGTCCTTGTCACTCTCCAACAGCACACATACAAAGGAGGCTATTGTTCAGGATCAGGGTCTATGACCTCTTGAGATGAAGTGCAGAAGGCCGCTGGCAGTGAGAGGGCAGCCATGCTGGAAATGAATTATTCAAGGTTTAAGACAACAAAACAGTGTAGAAACACCTGATTTTCAGATGTTTGTTGCCACTTTCTCTACTTTTCTAATAAAACACCCTTTTCTGGTTTATGTGTTGAAAGTAATAGCTTAATTTGGTAATAATTAAGTAAGAAATGTTGGTAATCAATGCACCTGGGTTTCTCACTTCCACAGAAGTCTTAAGTCTTCAGCTCTACATGTTAAGTCATTAATAAAGGGTTTACACTGATTCATCCAGACAGCAGCTGTAGATGTTAAGAAAGTTTTATCAGTACATGGATTGTGGTCTGGATTCTTCACAGGTCTTTTTTGGGAGTTCAGCCTATGCATTTTTCACAACCTGGCAACCCAAAATGTGTCTTTATTAATGATAATATACATAATATATATAATGACAATAATTACTTATTGTTGGGTAAATATCTCTTAACTCTAATTTTCCCTTTGTGGCTTGCCAGTTCACTATCTGTTTTAAATCACTATGACAAAACACATGTCTGTAGGAATTATGGGTTTCATATTTTTTGTTATCTTTGCATTTAACTAAGTTAGCTTATTTGTGATTTAATTCATTTTCATTTAGCTTTCTTAGCACATATAGTACAAACTCTAACATTGAAATTGCAAGTTTTCCCTCAGCAACAGTGATATTCATTTGTTGGGACAAAAGAAAGAATTACCTGAATAAAGCACATCAGACTATTTTGTTGTCATTCAATCTGTGCTCGTCAGCTACCTGTCTGTATGGAGAAAAGGCTGCCATGTTCACTGACCTCTCCTCTTTAAACACAATGAGACAAGAACAATGACCATGGGGGGTTAATTACCACCAATTAGAGGCAGAAGTGGCTCTCCTTTACTATGGTTTGTGTAACCCGAGTCCAGTGTGCTGTATTTGGGCTCTATTATAATGCCAGTCCCCTGTCTTTAGATTTCCACATTTGTATTTAGCTTGTGCATAGAAAATTGAAACATGCTACTTTAACATGTTCTAAATCTCACTGAAGTATCTGACCACTGGATTTTTTTTTCTGTTCATGGCTTCTTTGTTGTTGTTTTTTACTTTTACCACCATCACATCATAATTTATTGGAGTGATATCTCAATAAACTGTCAATTGCTCCTTTTTCTTGAACATTTAACTTAAAGCTACTTTACTTAGCAGGTAAGGGGTTAATAGACTGGTCCCCTGTGGTTTGTGCAAAAAGCTAATGGGCCTGGCAAAGATGATGAGGTCACTGCTCACTGCTGAGAAATGGTGAGCGATTTACAGGCCAGGATACCATGCCAATAGTGTTGGCATATTATTAATAAATTATTAATATTTATACTTTTATATCAATGGGTAGCCTTAGATGGAGTCGGATAAATGGTAATGATCAATATGATGAACAGATTATATTTTCTGAACTAAAATATAAAAATGTGAAAGATGCAAGGCTGATTAAACAAACTTCTTAATGTGGTAGCTGATGAAATTAGGTTAATTCATTTAATTCAAGTTAATTAATACTGTGTCTCCGAGTGTGAAGGTATAAATGCCATTGATGTAGTTGAACAGATCTCATTTGTCCTAATAGCTGAAATGTCCACTTCATTCATACTCTTGAAATTTGATCTCCTGTTACAACATGACGAGACCATCTGTGAGGAACCATCCAAATAAAGCAGGATATACTTTGCCTTCCAGGCTAGCTAATATCCATGGATCCTGTGAGTGCAGTGTGTTTCCTTGATGTCGAAGCCTATTTTCTGGTGTCAAAGGACACCCATACACTTATGTCCTTAAGATCTATAGACAGATGGGACCATTACGTTCAAAGCCCCTGGCTTTGTTGGGCCTGAGCCGGTGATGAAATATTGATGGAAAAATAGAAATATTTTGCCTGCTGCTCAATGTTGCCTAACTAAAAGGGTTAATGAGTGTGAGGACTTCCAGTCTCCTGTTACAACAAAATGTAGCTTAACCACCCACTAACATTGACTAGACCGGAGACTGCAGGCTCTATGGAGCTAACAAGAATCGATAACCTTTTTCAATGCTGGATTAAGTTACCCAGTTATAATTTCTCTAGTAGCTGAATTTGTGTTTATGTTAAGTTGTAGATTGCTGTTTTGTAATGTCCATCTTTCAATTATTGGAAGAATTTGACATGTTGGGAAAGATGCTAATTTGCTTTCTTACTGGGAGTTAGATCAGCAGTTTGATGCCACACTCATGTTTGTGTGGTAAATATGAAGCAACTGCCAGTAGCCTGTTAGCTTATTTTAGCACAAAGCATATATTTATGAGCACAAATACTGGAAATGGCTAGCCTGCTCGTTTTTTTTTAAATTAAGCTTTTTTTAATTTCTACATCACCTCATAGCTTTTCTCATAACAAAGAACACTTACTGAACACATCCTTACGGTAATTTGTTTAGCATATTCACCACATAAAACTCTAATGTAATGAAAATGTTTTTCATTATTTGGTCTTAGTCAGCAGCAACTCCATGAGCTTCAGTATACTGCTAGTATGACTAGCTGTGATCCATATATATGGTTAGCTAAACAGCAGTGTCGATCTGCTACTTGTCTACAGACAGATCCTTTAGAGCAGCTGTTTAGACCTGTTGAGCCTGGCATTGAACTGCCTGTTACTTTTTTATGCATTGCATAAGATTCTAGCATGCAGGGTGTATTTTCCAACTCTACTGAGTCCTGTGTCTGTATGCATCTATGAAGCTGGAGTGAAAAAATAACTTTTATTAAATCAAAGCTAAACAAGCTCACAATGGCAATGATAACATGCTTATGATAAGCAGGTATGTTTCCCATTTTAGTTCATCTAAGTAACACTAAACACAAGTACAGTGGAGGTTGTCATTAGCTTTTCTGGTATATTTGTCGGACGCAAAGGTTGAATTAAAATTTGGACCTGCTGGTAACACTAGAAGAAATACCAAATGTGGATACCAAAGTCGGTATTCATCCTCTGGGGACCATGAATCTCAATACAAAAAAGTGACCAGTGAAGTCAACAGACTGAAATTGTCATTTCTAGAGCCACTATGCTACTAGCATGGCTACAAACCACCTTCACTATTACACCCTCCTCCAATTCCGAGAGCCTCTGGGGCAGCAGCAGTAATGCAGCATGCTGATCCCAAATCAATAGATTTATCTCCCTCATTTGAAAGGGACTTGGCTTCTGCCTCTCTCCTTCCCCTCTTCTCCCGGGGGTCTACTGGTGGGGTTTGTTTGCTGGCACACACGGTTTTATGTTCTTCGATCTGTTGGTCTGTGAGGTGATGAATGGATGAGGGGCCTATCAGGTTCAAGGTATCTGTCCTGGTAGCTTTGTTTGCCCCACTTTCTGTGAATCCCTTGGAAGATCTAAATGTTTAATGGCGCTGGTTATTTGGTTGTTATGGCGTGTGTTATGATGGATGGTAATGCAGTGTAGCTTTTTTCCATTGGTGCCTGAATTACACCACAGGGTATGCAGGCTGTTTGGGTTGGGTGTTTAACTGGTCTTCATGAGCCTAGCAAATATATTTTAAAAATATAGTTAATGCTAAAAGATTTTTACTACATCCTTTAAACATACACACTGTTTAGGGGCAGCAGGATGATTTGTTATAACCACATCTTGTACAGTACATTGTGTGTGCCCACACCAAACAGTGTGCCCCAAATGTCCCCAATGGTCATATCTGCCCTGGCAGCATTCCCTAGCTACCTTTAATAAGATAGGGTGGAAATTAATTTTGTCGTTCACTAAAAATCACAATCTGAAGTTCATAAAAACCTGTCTTAGCGAAGAAAAAGGTAATTTTAATGTATCACTCTGGCAGTGGTACCAATGTGTTCTTTGAGTCACAACAGAGCAACAAATAAAGCTGACCAAGATCTGTGGTCTTTTGTGTGCATGAAAAGAGGAAGGCTTGTTTTGCTTAATGGGACTCACTTGTGAATGTATTGCCACCTTAAAGCTGTTCCAGCCGTAGACTTTGGTTGAGCATTACATGCAGCTTTGCACCTCAGTGAGTATGAACGACACAGCAGTAGGTAAGGGTTTTATCCAAAGTAGATTCAACACCAACAGAGTACATCAAAGATAGATTCTACTTTTATAATGCCTCAGACCCCCGTAAGCTGTGGGTTAAAAGTGCTGAAAAGAATCACAACACTGCTTTCCTTTGGATGAATAAAAAAAACACTCTGTCCATCTATGCCTATGTCTGTTGTTGTGCATACCTGGTGTTTGGATTTGAACAGTGCCTTTTGTCATCCTTAGGGAACTCTTTTCAGTGGCTTGTTGTGTGGTCGAAGCACAAGTTACCTGCAAAACATTCTTTGTCAGCTCACCGTGCTGAGAGCTCACAAACAAGACCATTTACCTATTATTCCCTCTCAGTTGCAGATACACACAGCAAAGCGAATGTTTATCAAGAAAAATGGGCCACTGTGAAAGGGAGAAACTAGGACAGGTGGAGAGAGGCTGGGAGAGAGAAGGAGGAGGAGGGGGGTTATCGGAGCCAGGGAGGGGTCATGGTGTCTCGGTGCAAAGAAATAGTGGAAAACATCCGTAATTTTCACCGCAGGATCCCATGTAATTGAGTGATTTAAAATACAGATACAGAGCTGAATCAAAGCAAAGAGGCTTGTGGAGGAGGAGGAGGCTGCAAAGTAAAATTGAAGAGAGGTAAAAACAAGGAGGTAGACGTGTATATTTCCTATTATTGGACAAAGCTGGTCTGTTTATCTTTTTCATCTGTCAATCTTCTCTCACAAGACAGGATGTTACATGTCAGAGTTTTTTGTTTGTTACTCTTTCACTCCCGATTATACTTTTCTTCCTGTTCTCTTTATTTACTCTTTTAAAATGTAGTTGATGTGATTTATTTTGACGTAAATGCACTTTTTTATTTTCCCTCTCTGTTGTTTTGTTATTTCAGTCTGTGGTTACCTGATACTCTTTATAGATCCATAGAATTTACCTTCACACTTTGGTTTTTACATTTCATATATTTATTTTTTTATTCCACTGACAGATCCAAACTGAGTTAGCTAAGTTTCTACATGTATATTCCTGAATCAGTGCAAACGTTCTGACCACACGTTTAAATAAAAACAAACAAAAACATAATTTAACTGCAGCTGATCGTTTGCCTCAAGGGATGTCACTTGAGTCAGCATCAGGTGGGGCTTAAGACAACAAGTCTGGAAAGGAAACACTTCAGATGTGTTTCAGAGGTGTGGAGTAAGAAAGAAGTAAGCTAAACAGACCTCTGTCCCCTCTGTAAGGCTACATTATCCGTTAGGCATAACACACCTCAATCTTGGGGGGGGGGGGGCTTTTTTTCACACCTAGCTGTCCTGTCCATTAAAGGAGTTTAATGGACAAGACAATCCATTAAACAGTAAAATTGAAATTAAACAGTAAAATACTAAATAGGCTAGGATGATACAAAAAATAAAACAGGTTAAAAACGTAGTTCAAATTTAGGAAAGGGTTTAAAAGTGACTTTTTAGAAATGATTTCAAAGATTCAGATTTGGCTTGTATTTTGTCTAATGTGTTTTCAAATATATCAAGTATGAATATGTTAGAGCCACTGCATTTGTATTCTCTGCTTCCCTCTGCATGAACAATTTGTTCATGAATGAAAGCTGTACAGGGATACTTCAGAGGTCTCTGGATGAAACACTATCCGTTTCTTGTATCCTGCCTTTAGAAATGTACGCCCATAGCAGAACCGTGGCAATTATAAAGCAATTACAGTTTCATATGGCCCGTTCTTTTAAAATTGAGGAAGAGAAAGGAGGAGGTAAAAGCTCAGTGGTTAAAAGGAGTAAGTGTGCCAATATCAATGTTTCTTTTTTTTAAATGTTTGGTTGTCCAGATAGTCATGTATTCCACTTGCCTGACCACAAAAACATCACATTTTCTTATAGGCTACACTTCATTGAAGTGAAAAGAAAAGTGGATCAATTACTCATTGGTGATTTCTTTAACTTTTTATCCTGGAAACCAAATGCTTTCCTAAAGAGATGCACTCTGTTGACGAGAGTGAACCCTGGGAACAAGAGTGTATTCTCTGTAATACAATGACAGGGAGGAAGCTGTGTTTGTGTGCCACATGATCAGCCTGCTATACGGTAAGTAACCACAGCTCCACAAACACACTCGCTCATGCGCACGCACGCACACACACACACACACACACACACACACACACACACACACACACACACACACACACACACACACACACACACACACAGACTTGGGCAACACTAATTCAATTCCAACTGCTTGATTGGCAGGATGCCAGAGACCCACACCTGCTTTAACTGCCTTTACTTTTTTTGCTGTTTGACCAGATGGGGCCTGTATTCATAATAACTATCTATGTGTTGTGTGTGTGTGTGTGTCTGTGTTTTGCGTGCCTCCGTGCGTGCGGGCTTGGGTGTGTGTGTTCTTGCGTCCATGCCCATGCATCGTTTGGCTCTTTATGACGACCACCACCTGACTTACCCTTTGATACCAGAGCCCTAAAATCATTTCCCAGCCACCTTGAATGCATTGGACAGCACATGGTAGCAATATGTTAGCAGGGCCGAGATCATACTTCAGTCATGCTAAATTAGAGGTCTTCATTTAGAGGTTCTGGTCTGGGAACAGCTTTCAATTCCCATTTAATTTTCCTACTTCTTTTTTGGAGGTGATAACATGCCCAGGGGCTGACAGGGAAGGGAAATTGATAGCTGTACGAATGTCTGTAAGACGCAGCACGCCAATCTGTATTGTCTCAAGTTCGAGGTCAATCAGCCCTGTTCAAGCAGCTGCATGAGCATGTTGCATATGTGTAACCATAGAGGGAGACGGTTATTAGGTGTAAAGAAACAGCACATATGTTATCTGATTTATTATAAGCCTCAGGCTGGTGCATTTCCTCTTATAGCTTATGATGTTTCATATTTTTATATTTTTGGACATAAGAGATTTGACATATTTGAGCCTTTTACTGTAATATTAGTAGGCAGTACGCACGACTGTACATCATAAAAAAAGTATCCTATTGCAGTCATCCTGAAGAAAAGCTTGATCAGACACTCACAAACACTTAAATAACTCTGAACTGTTTCTAACTCTGCTGGACCACACATTCATTTTAGTCCTTATTGGTTGGATTTTTCTCACTGAGGTTTGGATACAATTTATGGAGCAGGAACTGTTTTGCATAAACAGTTAGAAAATTTGCAGCAATTTGACTTTCTTCTGTCTGGCTGCTGGCATTTTCCAGATGTGCAACAATAGATGTTACCACATGTGCAGCAAGGATGAAAACCAATATTCCTCAATGTTCATTTTGTTGCATCAGATGGGATATTAAGTTTGTATTCTAACAAGACATCTTGCAATGTTAGGACTATAAATAGCAAAAGTCAGTTTAAAACATCTATGGCGCTTTGGAGCGAGGGCTGTAAAATGTATATCAGTGATCTCTGTTTTTTCCTTCTTTTTAACAAGCACTTATTGTACAGACCGTTAGTAAATAGAAATAAGGTATGATGAGACAAGATGAACAGTTTACAGAACAGAACATATTGGCACATGGAGGAGCAAGTTGGCAGCCAAAATACAGCTCAACATGGCACCCTCTCTGCCATAAAGTCTTTGAGCAAGGCCAGCTGCTGATCTATAGCTAACTTTGTTGTTTCAACAGTATTTCAATGGTTACATTTCAATGCTGTAAATTAAGTACTGTATAGATAGATAGATAGATAGATAGATATTTATTGATAAAAAAAGGTAAATTATGGTGTTACAGCAGCAAACATACATCAATCACACAGCACAGAATATAAATATAAATGAAATACTAGGATATAATATACATAAATACAATATACATTAAATAATAATAGGGATAAAAATATAAGAACAAATATTTGAATATATACAGGATGGGAAAACAAAATGTGCAACTGCTTAAATAGTACGCTAAAATGTATGGTAAAATGTAAATAAACCAATTGTACAGGTTGCACTTAGTGCAGTATTGTGGTGTCTCAGAGTCTTATCTAGCACCCAGTGATGACGTGTTAAAGAGTTTTATTGGCTGTGGTAGGAATGATTTCCTGTAGCAGTCCGAGCGACATCGAAGCTGTCATCGGAGCCTCTTAGCGAAGGTGCTCTTCTGTTGGACCAATGTGGGTGGAGAGGATGGTCGAGGTTATCCATGATAAATAACAGTTTGTTCAGTGACCTCCTCTCCACCACAGCTTCAAATGTCTCCTGTTTGCAGCCGATCACGGAGCCAGCCTTCCTGATCAGTTTGTTCAGTCTGTTTGTGTCGCTGGCTCCGATGCTGCTGCCCCAGACGGCGGAGGAGAACAGAGCGCTGGCCACAACAGACTCGTAGAACATCTCCAACATCCTGCTGGTATCAGGCTGGTAGAACATCTCCAACATTCTGCTGGTATCAGGCTGGTAGAACATCTCCAACATTCTGCTGGTATCAGACTGGTAGAACATCTCCAACATTCTGCTGGTATCAGACTGGTAGAACATCTCCAACATTCTGCTGGTATCAGACTGATAGAACATCTCCAACATGCTGCTGGTATCAGGCTGGTAGAACATCTCCAACATTCTGCTGGTATCAGACTGGTAGAACATCTCCAACATGCTGCTGGTATCAGTCTGATAGAACATCTCCAACATGCTGCTGGTATCAGACTGGTAGAACATCTCCAACATGCTGCTGGTATCAGTCTGGTAGAACATCTCCAACATGCTGCTGGTATCAGTCTGATAGAACATCTCCAACATTCTGCTGATATCAGACTGGTAGAACATCTCCAACATTCTGCTGGTATCAGACTGGTAGAACATCTCCAACATTCTGCTGGTATCAGACTGGTAGAACATCTCCAACATTCTGCTACACACGAAGGATCTCAGCTTCCTCAGGAAATAGAATCTGCTCTTGTAAACAGCAGTGCTGTTGTTCTACCAGTTCAGCCTGCTGTCGATGTTGACACCCAGGTATCTGTACTCCTCCACCATGTCCACGTCTCTTCCCAGGATGCAAAGGGGCTGCGGATCCGTTCCCTTCCTGCTAAAGTCAATCACCATCTCTCTGGTCTTATCCAAGTTCAGCAGCAGGTGATTCTTACCAGACCACTCCACAAACTCATCCACCAGTGCTCTGTACTCTCCCTCATGATGTCCATCCCTTATACACCCAACAACTGCAGAATCATCAGAAAACTTCTGTAGGTGACATGACTCTGAGTTGTACTGGAAGTCTGTGGTGTATAAGGTGAACAGAAAAGGAGAAAAAAATAAAGTGACTAAAAACACATATATAGCTATATATATATATATATATATATATATATATATATATATATATATATATATATATATATATATATATATATATATATATATATATATATTTGTATGTGTGTGTGTGTGTGTATATGTATATATATATATATATATATATATATATATATATATATATATATATATATATATATATATATATATATATATATATATATATATATATATATATCTCGTATTTAATATCCTTTTTAGTCATGGTAAAAGTGTTTTCCTTGCCTACATCTGTGGTTTTCGATCAACTCGCGAGATCATCTGGTTCGCGGAGTTTTGGCTGGCACGTGTGCTGTTTTTTTTTTTTTTTTTTTAAAGTGTGGCTCTCAGCTACCGAGGCGGATGATGATGATGGCGGAGCTGGTTCAGGGACAGGCCTCGGTGGCTCAACCCGGAACGAATGATGACTTCGCAGACACGATACGCCGGGTCAGACAGGTAAAATGCTCTTCAGCGAATACAAGTGTAGTGCTTTCGGACCACAAACAGCGTTTTTGCATGTGGAGCAGGGCGGTACTTTGGTCAGGGCACTCCGGACCCACTACTACAAACACTCCTCATGTACACAGCAAGCTAGCAAGCTAACGTTAAGTAGCCGAGACAGCGTAGCTGAGAGAACAGATTAGAGTTAACACGAGACAGAAGACGCGTTAAGTAACCGTGTCCAAGCTTCTAAAACGACCACAGTAACGATGTTTGACCCGAAACACGAAGGCCTGTTATAATGTCGAAGTTTGTGTAACTTTAGTAAGTTAAGTCGACACACTGCAACCTGTTGTCAAGCCACAGAAGTTGCAGTTAGCTTAGCTTGCTAACTTACTATTACAAGTTTGATACCCTGCTGTTTGACCCGCAACGTGACTAAAGTTAACATTTAGTTTAGATATGAATCCTGAACCACCGAGCTGCCTGACACGCTGTCATAAAGTTAGCTTTAGTATAACCGGCTGTTGCCCCAGTTAAAGACTCAACTGAGAGCTTAGTCAGTGATCGCATTTAGTCCTACGTTTAGACCCACCTCTTTCCCTTCTTTGACTTAGCTAATGAGCTTGTTTATAAAACGTATAGCGTGTATATATTTTTTTATCTTACGATAATACATGCTAGTAGAGCTTGTGTAAGCTAGCTAGCTAGCGTGTGTGGTAATGTGTGTCCTAAAGGTGCTGACACACCAAGAAGATAACCGTGCAGTGAACGTCCGTCGCCGGCCTTTGTCGGCTTTTTTCCGGCCGATTCAACATGTTAAGTCGGTGAGAGGAATCCATTTGATTGGCTGTTCAGCTAAAGCGAATAGTGCACGAGAAGAAAACGGAAGTGAGGAATCAAGCAAACTGAAGTCAGAGGGCACACAATTAGTATGATGTGTTATAAGGCACACACAGAAGGTTCTTATCATTTCCCATCTTACCTGAGCAATCCAATAAACATAGGGTTGTCAAAAGGTTCAAACTATTGGAATATCTATTTTTTGCACATTATGTAAACTAAAATGGGGCAAAAGTACAATATAACAATACATAACTACTTAGGTATATTCATTTCAACATAGACATGTCTTTTAATAGATCTACATACCTACACATTACAAAAATAAAGATACAGTTATGTCTTATACTATAACACTTAATGAAAAGACTGTAGTCTTCTCTTCCTCTGTCTTTCTGCACCGTGGTCGGTGCTAGACTGAGAACTGAGATCCCATGCAAGCTAGTGAACTAGCCAACCGGCTGGCCCCCACTACATTACTAAAATTTAACCATGTTTCATTTGCACACTCTTCTCACATGGTGAGGAAGCAGGTTGCTATTGCCAGATGAGTGACTACTTCGTTTGGCTCATTTTCTGTAACCTGTGTATCATTGAGGCATCTTTTGATAATTTACTTGTGGTGGTGGGTGGCGTAGGATGTGACGTTAAAGCGTGTGATGGCTGGGTTTAGTAATAGACTAGTCAAAGGTTTATGAACAACATTATTACATATTAAGCAGACTAGAAGATGAAACAGATGACGTGTGGCCTATGATGTGCTTTGTCAATTAAATCTGGTTGGTTTGTCAAATGTTATGATTCAGCAGATAAAATACAACTTCACCTTAAAACTATACTATGATCCATACAGAAAGTTACATGTTATAAATCAACACTCACGGCATGTTTCCTCCTAACTCCTGTTAGTGTTGTTTTAATCTGTGTTTTGGGGATATTAATAGCTTTAAACACTGTTTTCTACCATACATGTCTGTGTTGCACTCATTAAGATTTCATCTGAACCATCATTCAAACAACTGGATTGTAGTTAAAAACTTTTACAGCCAACTTTATATCTGTGTGTGTGTGTGTGTGTGTGTGTGTGTGTGTGTGTGTGTGTGTGTGTGTGTGTGTGTGTGTGTGTGTGTGTGTGTGTGTGTGTGTGTGTGTGTGTGTGTGTGTGTGTGTGTGTGTGTGTGTGTGTGTGTGTGTGTGTGTGTGTGTGTGTGTGTGTGTGTGTGTGTGTGTGTGTGTGTGTGTGTGTGTGTGTGTGTGTGTGTGTGTGTGTGTGTGTGTGTGTGTGTGTGTGTGTGTGTGTGTGTGTATAGTTAGCTCCAGTATTACGAGCAGGCTGCTGCAGAGAGGGTGAACAATCAGACTGAGGTTCAGGGACCTTTCACATCTGTGTGGCTGAAGCGTTTTTACAGTTTATCAGTACACTTAGCCAAATGCCAAAACATCACTAGCAGCATATGCACGTAACGTGCAACTTCACAAGGGGGAGGGGCTGGAGGCCGCTGTTCTGTGCTCAAATTACCTCGTTACATCTAAGAAGAGTGCACCTCACCAGTCAGTCATTCTGACATTTATTTAATTTGAAAAGAACATAACGTGGTATAGGTGTAATCTCGCGAGATTTAAGTTAGGATATTTCTCGTCAAGGTAAAAAAGTTGACACATGATATCAGTGTACAAGCGCAGAATTATGTCTGTAATACTGAGGACCAAAGCATAAATTAATCAGTGCTAAATATTGCGCGTAAGCGTGAGCTTCTCTGTCCTCCCCGCATCTTTCACAGAGAGCGGGGCTCAGCTCCGACACACGCACACAGAGCTGCTGTTCTGACGGAGCGAAAGTTACATTGACTGCAGTTTTGTAAAGTCACAGTGAGACAGAAGTATGGTTACACTTTTTAAAACTTCACACTTACACAGTTGGTTATAATAGTGAGATTGGTTAGCAGTTAATGTTACACTTCCGAGACAAACAGGTGTAGCTTTCATATGCCTTGGTGACTGAATGACAGGCTGAGGTTTTAGGGCAAGCCAAGGGAACTTTATTTCTTAAGCACCTTTTTAGCAACAAGGCAATTCAAAGTGCTTTACATAAAACATTAAAGAGCAATTAAAAAAGGTGATGAAAATAAAACGGCTAAAAAAGAATAAGATATAAATATAAGAATGTTATAGTGCACTGTAAGAAATTAATAATTATTTGATTTGATATTTTGTAGGGATGGGTTTGGGAGGAGAGAAGGGCTCAGTTTTTAGGTCTGAAGAGGTAAGTTATACAGGAGAGAAGCCATTTAAATTTGTGGCAAAAGCTTTCAGTGCTCATTTTTCATTTTGTGACTGACTTTCAATTGAATAAAAGTCATATTTTCATCATTTAAGTTCTTTTAATATGGTGTTAAAATCTTGTGTCGCGTCTCATGAGCAGAGTGGCATGTTTGTGTGATAGACTACAGACTGTACTACATTTAATAGCTATTTATAACAATTAATATATAAAATATTAATATATAATATCTATCTATACGGCTATCTGCCACATGGCGAGTACCAAAATAGTTATTTTTCAGACTTCAATTTGGCGAATGTGCAGCTACTTTTTTTCTGTTGCTCTGCTGTCTGCATGTCGGAGCTTTGCGGGGGGGCGGGCCAACACACACAAACACTGCTGCACACACCAGACGCCAGCCACCTCGTCGCTTCTGTTAACTGATAGCTATCGTTATCTCTGGCTAATTAATTGGCTAGTAAGTGGCCATTTTTGGCAGCCAGCCTTCCAAAAGATAGAACAATGAAATGTTAACCGATCACTAACCATTGACCAATGAGCATTAAACGGAGTCTCAGTTCACCTGTCCGGTAGGGTCTGACCCCTTTTCCGTACTCCGTGTCCGCGGACAGCTGTAGCTTTGGTTTATGTTCTGTGTATTGTCGGACACATGCAGCCACTTTCCTGAAACTGCTTGCGAGACTGACAAGTCCACAGCAGCCCATGGCGTTTATGTCGGAGCCTGTCTCCTCCACCTGCAGGTTGTCGATTGTTGTTTAGAATGAAAGGGAGAAAGCGTAGTTAAGCAAAATGCTGCGGGAAACCCTGAAATCTATGCATGTGCAATTGTCATTTTTGACAGTTTTAACAAAACTGTCTATTATGGTTGGGTATTTAAATACTACTGGTAAAACATTCTGGGAAGTCCTGCACTGCCTGACTTTGGATGGTAAAATTAAGAATAAGCGCTTCTATTTACGTAAGTTAATCCTGCTTGTTCAACAGTTGTTTGGTAAATTGCTATTAAAGATTTGAAAGGCAAAACATTTTTTCTCAATTCCTATCATTTTGGCACTGGTAATTCTCCTTGAACAAATGCATAACTGCTTACTGCTGCCATAGAGAGGTATTTCCTGTCACACAAGCGTACGACGTACATGCAATTTGTCCATCAATTGTAGACTTTGCGGTGTGTTCAAGTGAAACTTTTTTGCCAAGACACAAGCGTTGTGAGGGAATGCCACAGTCGGCCTTTGTCGCCACTAGTTCTTTGCTGTCTGCTTGGTGTGTCTGCACCAGAACAGGCAGTGTTGGAGTAAAGCCATGTAATGTAACATCTGTTCAAATAAGCCCCCTCCACTTCTGTTGAGCACACTTGGATTTTTCCCTTGCTGGCTGGAAAATAAACCAAAAAATATTTTTTTAAATTACACAATCTGCAGTTCTGTTCACCTGATCTTGCTTAGTTTCAGGTGGTGACTGTAGCAGAGAAGGTCATAAGTAGTCAAAAGTAGAGCTGTAATAAGATTAGTATATCACTGACTGCTGTTAATAGTGTGTAAATTGGACTTTAGTCATATCGTTACCAGTTGAGCTTTCACCTATGTAGGTTATAACCTAGATATGAACAAATAGTGTATCCCTGCATGTTTCAAGCCATATTTTATACAATAATAAAATGTACTTGTATATCTTTTATAACAAATAGTATATGTGCATTAATGATGAAATTGCTTTGTTCCAGGTTCATTTTAACTACTGTTTTTTTATTGAACAGTTAAGGTCCATTAACTCATTAGCTATAATCACAAGATCTTGACCCCTGCGGTAGGCCTTAGCTTTTCTAATAATTGCCTTCTGCCTCCTGCTTGTAGCTTCTGGTCTGTATTTATTTATTTATTTATTTATTTTCGAATTAAATGTACTTATCTTAAGCCTAACCATAACGATTACCTTAACGCTCTGTAAACTAATAAAACACACACACACAACAATTCTTGTAAAATGTAAAGACCACACTGAGTGCAAAGTGTCATGAATAGTGTAGATCACTGACTAAACAGTTGTGCCACTGTGCCCAATGTACAAGATGTTCTTGGACCCTAAATATAAACTATACATACTTGGTTCCCGTGTGAACACGTCACATGATTTCAGTTGTCTTATTTTTAGACAGACCTGACATTTTAGTGCATATTTTAAGGCTTAAAGTATGAAACCTGACTGTACTATTAAACCTACTATTCTATTACTATTAAGATCTTTTATTTACTTTTTAATTTTTTACACACTTAGCAAAGATTGCGTTCAAGAAGTGAGTTGGTCTTGGAGGCCAGTCCAGTCCACAGTGGTGTATACCCAGAGGCCTCAGTTGACATTGAAAGTTTCTGCTGTAAGATTTTATTTATTTTTTCACAAAATCCACCTGTATGTACTGACTGTATGACTATACTTAACCTGACTGTTGCAGAACTGGGGCTGCACAATAAATTGCAATTACTTCAAAATCGGATTTTGGACTAGTGAAATATCAAAATCGCAGGGGGCGCAATATTTGTTAATATGGATTAAGTGCATTCCAGCAATCGGTTTTTCAAACTAAGTTACCATCTTTACAGATACATGCGTTTCAATCTTAAGGCCATTTCACACTCGGGGCTAGACGAATTGGCGACGCAAAAATGCAAAATCATCGCCTGCGAATATTTTGCATCAAAACTAGTCACACCGGCAGCAATGAAAATGTGCGAATTCATTAAAGGTTTTGGATATTCGCGCCAGCTTATCTACCATGTTGGTGGGAGAGTTTGAGTTCCATCTGGGGACTGGGATTAGTTCCCTAGACTCCAGCCCGCTCTCCCCCCGAAGCAGTAAAAGCTAACTCAGCTCGCCTCGACTCTACTCACCTTTTTTGTTTGTACGTTATGGGAAAAAAATCCCTGTCTAAAGTTCAAAGACAATGTTTAAAAAGTGCAATTCACATGTTTACATCTGTTCATTTCAGTAAATACTACTAAGTGTGATAAAGCCCCATATTTTTTATTTTTTTATTTCTGCAATCTTCACTTTAGCTTGTGTGATTTGTTTCTGACTTTTATATGAATGTTTACATCAGGCTTGGTCAGTGCTTATACTACTGTGATTGAAGTAGTTCAGTAAAAGATGTCATTCATATAAATTCATGCATCACATATAGGCATGGCCTCCAGGAAAGAACAGTTTATTTAATGTATCTAATCTTGTGTTGTTCATACTATATGATTTATTGCTTGTCATTGTTGAATAATAGAGAAGATGGATCTTAAAATATAATCCAATATTAAATTGCTATATATATATAGATATATATAGATATAGATAGATATATAGATATAGATATAGATATAGATATATAGATATATATAGATATATATATAGATATATAGATATATAGATATAGATATAGATATAGATATATATATAGATATATAGATATATATATATAGATATATATATAGATATATATATATAGAAATTGTTCAGCCCTAGTTTTTATTGTGAAAGGTAAAACGGAAAGAGTCTCTGGTAAACGCTGCCTTAACCAAGTGGGTATGCCTCTCTTTGATGCTACTAAGCCATTACCTGCCGCTAGCATTCCATTGACTGCCATTCATTTTGTCACCACTTTGACAGTGAATAACTTTACATCTGAAGTGTCTAAAGACTCGATTTGTCTGTTGTTTCTTTCTAAAGAAACATGACAATGTATAAAAGGCTCCATTACCTTGTAGCTCACGTTACGGCTCCGTAGCAGACTTTTTTTTTTTGTAAAAATAGGCTAGCAATTGTGTCATAACCATGCGATTTACTGTCGCACAGTAGAGGAATCGCCGTATAGTACAGGGTAAGCTTGCAGACAGTTTGGACTTACATTAGCTGTTTAGGTTAAATTACTAATGTTAACTAGCATTTTAGTTAGCAATAATTAGCCTGTGCATATGTATATACCTACACGCTCCATCTCCTGCAAGATTCGGAATAATTGAGAATTCTCTTGGCACAGCTACCAGAAGACTTAAAACTTTCAGACACGTTGCTCACGTCACATCTACATCGTCAAGCTCAGTTAGAAGCTGCACAGTAACCAGAAAAGTGGTTCTAATATCCTTCACTGGTCTCCGTCCAGAACAACAGGATCTGTTGGTCAATTTCTTTAACTGTCTATGTCCTTAACAAGGTTGAAAGGAGTAGTAAAGTTTAGAGCCGAACCAATAAAGGATTTTTAAGACCGATACGAATATTTGGTATTTCAAAATCCGATATGCCGATATTTATTAAAAAAATAAAAAAATCCAGAAACTCGTTACAAAACAGATTACCCTAACATTAGTTATTAGCAGTTATTTATGAGTTCTCACTAAAATAATTTTGTCAGAACAGAGGAACATCACAGTATATTAATGTTCTGATAAATAAAATGTTTACAAATTCAAACTTAAGATATGAAACTTAAAGTCCTTTTGAACAAAAACATAATAACAAAAAGTAATGTTGCCAACAGACGTTTTAGAGCACCCTCTCGTGGACAAACTATCAACGCCAACACTCGTAACATGGTTGACAGTCCGTTTTTGTTTTCTAAATTTGTCATTATTTTTATCAGCCATTATAAATGCTGATACCGATCGTGAAATGCCTAAATCAGAGGATTATATTGGCCTGCCGATATATTGGTCACTCTAGTAAAGTTTTCCGTCTGTGGTTGGAACAAAAGCAGCCTCCGGGTTTTATGATCCTCATAAGTAAACAACACAACGTGATTGGTTGATGTCTTCATTTGCTTTGCAAAAGCTCAGAAAAACCAACCTTGTTTCAGAAAAAAATTACGTTGCTTGATCGCCGTGTAATATTCACGTTCTGTGTGAAAGTACTCATCACAAACGTTTTGAAAAAAAAGATGTGCAAATTAATTGCACGGGAAAAAAACGTCCCTGTGTGTAAAGGCCTTTAGTGTTCATAATAAATTTGCTGAAGGATTTTTCATTTAAAAAAAAAAAAAAGCAACCCCACACCTGCTTCCTTTTCTGTCTCCTTTTTTCCATTTCACCCCTTTCACTTCCACTGGTGGGCTCTGAAGTAGATAATCATCCCTGAAGCTGATGGAAGACTCTAATTGCTGTCACTATATTTTCATATTGTGAAAGAAATTCCAGTCAGGCACAGATGTCCATTTTGTGTAATTTTCTGAAATGCTATACTTTTGTATGGAAGCAGAGGTGGCAGATTAACGGGTGCTGGAAAATGTTGTTGGCGCTCTCATGCAGCGTAACTGAAGATTTAAATGTCCATCACTGCAGAACACGAGTATCTACTTTTAGGCTGGCAAGTGGATGATTGTGAAAGTAGACATAGATTGGTTTTTAGCTAAACTCTAATGCAAATGAGTGCACTCTACTTGAATTTATATGTGACGATTGGAAACGTTCCATACTATAGTAGAAAGAAGTGTGTCCGCAGTGGCCAGACGTGTACAGCCCAGTGACTGTTCCTGGCCTAATCTGGTATTGATTGTTCCACAAAAGTCAACACTGACTAGAGGTTTAATAATATGGTTCTTACATGATGTGACTAGGGTAAGTTAGTACTGCTGTGGTTAAGGTCAGTCTTTTTTTTTAAATTCTGATGGTAAATGTGTTATTTGGCCATCCCTTATTTATTTTTTTTCTCCTGTCTACCTTTGCACATCTACTGTACATACCTTCCTACTGCTTCTTAAAACTGAATTGTCAGCCTACACTTGATTTAAGAGCTGGGAAGGTTTTTTTGTGTCATTGCTTTAGGTAGCAGTCATACCTGTTGTAAATTTCTGGCAACTTGTCTACTGGCAAATCCAGTCCTGTTGAGAAATTGAGGTGTGCTGTGGTGATCTGTCATTTGTTAGTGAAAGCATAACAAAATGAGTTTAGTCAGTGAGAGCTGGCACATGACAGATGTTTCAAGGAAAGTACCAGCGTCAGTAGTCTCAACAAGAACTATAGCAGACTGCTTCAAGCTGTAGTAAGGTACAAAGTGCAGTTTTCAGCTGCTGACAAATAAATAGCACTGTGCAACTGATGACTTTGTCAAGGCCCAACAGCAAATGTGACACTTTTAGCAAGAAGAAAAGCAAATTTGTCCTTTTTTTTTTAAAAGGGTTGTTGGAAAAGAAATGTCTGTTCAAAGAGATAAGAGAACATCATTGCATATCCACTTTTCACCCTTATTCCATCTGTCTTACTGTTATGTGTCTCCAGATGGCAGCCAAGATGGGAGGAGACCAGATGCCCCAGATGTCCAACATGAACAATTCCCCTCCAGTCATAGACCCCTCCCTCTATGGTTTTGGAGGCCAAAAACGTTCACTGGATAATGGAGGTAAACTTTCAGTATACACGCATACAAGACTCAAGATGTTTGTCACTCCGGTTGTACAAGTACATTCGTGTCAAATACTAAGAAGAATCATTGGTGCATGTCTGCAACATATTCAGGTATATTTAAATACACAAACCATGCTCTGCTGCCTCAGCTTTTATCCTGCATTACATGTATGTGGGCACCTTCATGAAAACACCATCCTGCTGCATTAAAGCTCTACACGTTTAATCCCTCACTGTAGACAAGTGTCCGTCTTCAAACTGTGTGCGTTTTCTTTTTTTTTAAATGGGTTTCGCTCCAACCACCTTGTTTGACTTCATTGTCCAATCTGACATGTCATTTCTGATTGTGAAGTGTTGTTATTTTGCCCGAACCAATCAGTAGCAAGTGACGTGTCCGCCAGCATAATTTTCAGCATTCAGACACAAAAGCTACAGCAGTGGTTGTTTGGAGCAGTTAGCTTTTTTTAAATGTTTCATGCAGATGAAAGAAATATGTAACTTACAACCTCTACAGCTGCAGTCTTAGCCATTCTTGGTCACACTTGGTCATAATCGCAGCCATTTTTCTGGCTCTTGAACCAAGCTACTATAAAGTTGTGAAAATGTCTTGCGATTGTAACCATACTAGAATGAACCATACTATATATGATATAATTGAGTTATTAATTTTCAAGTGGTTCATACAAATATTACACACAGGCCAAACCTAAATTGAGGCCCCCGCGGTCACATTGTGGACAATGAGGGGGGAAAAAGCTGAGTAGAAACTTGGAGCCATTAAGATGTATCTACTAAGTAACATTTGTATTTGATACAATATTTTATGAAGAAGGAAATTCCTTTTGGCGACCACTTGACAGACTATACATTGTTTTTTGCATGTGTCATGTTAATTTATTCATGTAAGCAGTAAAATGATATTACTAGACATTAACAGACATTTAGACTGAAAATGACTCTGGAAGGATTATCAGATGCCAAAACACTGCAAAGGAGTTTATAATTCTTTTTACAGATCAGAACATTTATTTGCTCATAAAATATTTGTAAAGCTGTGCTTTTTTTCTAAATTTGCAAAGTTGACATTCATGTTTACTTGCTAGCAGTCCTCTTTCCTGCCTTTGCCGGTGCATTGCTGTTTGTTTGTGCATTACCCCTATCTGTCGATGAGGAATATCTGGAAGTTTGAAACTAATGGCACAAATGTGTCGCCCACTTGCTTGTCTGTATGCATTTATGTCCTCATGTGCCTACCTGAGATTTAAAAAAAAAAAAAAAAAAAGAAATGCATAAAACATTGCTCAATAGCGTTACTAGTGGTCAGCAACTCCACAAGGCACATTTTTTAAGCTTAACTTTATTTGTAGTGAGGGATAATGAACCACAACAAATGCAATCTCAATTGAGAGCCATAGTTTTGTGTTTTCATGTTTGTATGGAGGATACGGTACCTGATACTGCAGTGAAAAACGTGTCACACGTTTGATCCATTTCTTATCCATGAAGTGGAAACTCTAGTCATTTATCCCCTCCTCCTCTTATCTTGTCACATTTGTTTGTATGATAGTTCAGCCCGGAATGCATGGATAGATAAATTATATGCCATTCTGATTTAGGTTTGTTTGACGCACTGTTGTTTGCAACAATTGTCCTCAGTTTTTCTCTTTCAAGGTTGTCCTGGAATATAGGGAAAATAACAGAACTTTGTAGTACTGCAGTTAGCTCTTATAGTACACAAATAGACTAAAGGCATTCCCATCTTATCTTAGTCTTGTCCTTGTATGAATTAGTTACACCTCCTGTTTTATATTCATAGCTGTTCCATTCTTAAGCGTTAACCCTGGTGCATTTCCAGAAGAAGTGAAATCAGTTCAACCGACCAGAAAATTGATTTCAAGTTGCTAGATATCAACTCAGGTGTTCACGTCCATGGCACCACATCCTCCACTGACCCTGCAGGACCTTTGCTTGGTGCTACCTGTCAAAATCCAATTCAGGACCAGCAGCCACTGACCCAGCTGCTGCCTCTCTTTTCTGAACGGCTCTGATTGAAACACTCACTCAAACACTCACCAGCCTGATTACCATGCTGCTGAAAGCCCCCTGCTGTGGGTCAGACATGAACATGAAGGTTTGGCAGGACCATATCCATCTGCTCCTGTCCCCTTCAGCCATGACTCAATGTTTTCGTTTTTCTGTTTTGTCACTTTCACAGATATTTCAATAGGGGTGCACGATTCAGAATATGTCATGATTTTTAGGCTCAGGATTTTTATATATATATATATATATATATATATATATATATATATATATATATATATATATATATATATATATATATATATATATATATATATATATATATATATATATATAATTTCTTTTTGTATCAGAAGAGCTTGAATTATTTTATTTTTTTTGCACACCCCTATATTTCAAATATTTTTTAAACATTTCAGATAATTTCTCACATGTTAATTGATTTGCTTTTCTCAGTAGGGAACCACCTTGGTGCAATGGTACATCAAAGGTGAGCAGAGCAAACTCATTTCAGTTTCTGTTCATTTTAATGCACTTGGATGTATTCCTAGTATTTACTCTGTCTCGGTTAAATAGTTTTAAGAACACTTATTCTGTATTTTACCTAACAGCCTAATTTTTTGCAATTAAGAACTTGCTTTTTATTTCTAGACTATTTCCTTGATCAGTCATATCTAAATGTATATCTATGAATTTTCAGAATAAATGTTAACAAAACGTTTCTTTAAAAACAATTATAGTGTAACAACAAGTTACAAGTTGACATTCAAATCACTTTGTCCAACCGACAGTCCCAAATCAAAATATTTTACTACAAAAAACATTCTAAAGCTGAAATTGTCCATCAATAAGTTAATTAACAGTAAATAAATCAGCAAAAATGTTGATCTGTTAAAGGTAATGTGGATTTTTGCTGGTTTTTGTCTTGTTAAATTATAGTAAACTGAATATCTGTGGGATTTAGATAAAAAAAGTAATTAATTATAAGTAAAGTAGTAAAAAAGCAATCTGAATAACTCAATCTGGGCTCATTTTTAAATATTAGACATTTTATAGACAAACGCTACATGAAATAATTAATTTAACTATTAGTTGCAGCCCTAGTGCACAAGTTGGTTTAGAGAAAAGGTAGTCTATTTTTAGAGGTTTCTTGCTTTTATTTCTATTGATCAACAAGTTATTGATCATGTCCTAATCTCTCCTAGGGCTCTTGCTACAGAAGACTTCAAAGTGCCTGATAAGATGGTGGGATTCAGTAAGTAGCCCTTCAGTTTATTATAGTCTGTATTAATGTTTTACATGTAATCCTCAGTATTGACATTCTACTCAGCTTTTGGGTCACTGCTTAAGGCCCCTGTCAAAATTCACAAAGGCTTAAAAACTGGCCTTTTCTCTCCCCCTCTTCTATAGTCATTGGAAAAGGAGGAGAGCAGATCTCAAGAATTCAGATGGAATCAGGTTGTAAGATCCAGATTGCTTCAGGTAAATTCTAACTAAACACATGATCTAAGCTCTCTGTTTCTGCTTGATTTCAAGTGTGAATTTTTAAAGAAATCCATTGTCTCCTTAGAGGCCAGAGACACGTTTTAATGAGGCATTAACCACAAACAGAAATTGGCAGTGGAATCCAAGACCTTTTTAAAGATTGATTGTATTTCCCTGAATGTGCAGATATGTTTGACAATAGTAAATTATCACAAAGACTTCAGACACTTTACTGTTACCACTTTGGAAATTAAAACATGACATTTTATAGAATGGTTTGATTTACCAAATCCTCCTGTAGGTGGCCACCAAGCTTTATCAAGTCTCTCATGAGCATGATACTGCATGTGTCAATGATATTACCTGTCTAAATAAAGGTAAAACAAAAATCCCCATACTGTGAGCCTTTGGCAACATACCCCTAGGTTCTACTGGTTGCAGCTTCAATGTGATTGTCTTTTTAGTTAGCACCTCTTCAATGTATTTATTTATTTTTACAATTAAACCCTTTTTGCATAAAACATCTGATACCAACAGCCAAGATAACATCACTCACATTAAGCTTGTGTTTGGAAAGCATTTAATTATCCTGTTGACTACTCATTCTTGTGTATCTAAATGTGTAGTATATATTTTTTTAATTTTGTTACAGAAAGTGGAGGCATGTTGGACAGGCCCTGCACGCTGACTGGGAGCCCTGAGAACATTGAGTAAGTCTCACCTTTCTACTTGGACAGATTTACTAAAAGTGTGCCCTATTGTTGTGACACGGAGGGCACGAACTCACATCTCTTTTCACATCTCCCCTAATCATTCACTGAATCACCTGAACACCTCTTTCAAATTTGACAAAGAAAACTGTGACACAGAAGTGATTTGTTTATAGTCTGTGGTGACAAATGTATTTCTTGCTCCACCTCCACAGTCAGGCCAAGAGGCTGTTAAGTGAGATTGTGGAGCAGTGTCGGTATGGTCCAGGCTTCCACGGTGACATGGATGGCAACAGTTCAATCCAACAGATTCTTATCCCCGCCAACAAAGTCGGCCTTGTCATCGGCAAAGGAGGAGAGACCATCAAACTACTGCAGGTCTGGTAGTAGACCGCACTGAATGTATAGCGGTCACAGTAAAATTGTGCATTTCATAACCATACCTTTCTAGTCTGCCCTTATTCTTTGACATTTGCAACATTTGATGCACCATCATTGTTGACATGCACACCAGGCATTCCCGCAGGGGGTGCCAATTTCAATACCTCAGTTTCGATGCCGGTTCCTTACCGATACTTTTTCATTACCATAGGTTTGTGGTTTATGTTCGGTCAGATACTCAGGATTGGTATCAATCTCAACTATACAAATTCACCAAAAAAAGCAAACCTTTTTGCCACATCATGAACATATTATAAATAAACAAATGGAATTGTCTACAGGTTAATATTGAACTAAGATGCAAAGGAATGTTAAGAACAAAGACTTTTTAGTCCAAACTAGGCCTGCATGATTAATCGTTTAAAAAATCGCGATCTTGATTCACCCTGTTCACGATTTAAATTTTTAAATAAATTAATTTTTTTATTTTATTTTTTAGGACTTTGGTTCTCATTTAATTTTACGAGCCGTATGCATCACAAACGCTACTTCTGTGAGTTTTAAACATAGATTGTATGACATAGGTTTTAAAGTGCTCCCAAGCGCTGCAATGTTCTTTTCATTGAGGCTTCTAAGTGTACAGGCTTGTGGTGATGCGCAATGTGCTATAGGTACCAAAAAAGTCTAGGTTTGGTTAAAATTATCAAGTAAATGTTCTTAGATTTAGTCTTTCATAGAGCAAATAATGTTATATCTTTCCAACCGTGACATTTCCCGTAGACGTGTATAGTTTCTGACTGTGATCCCAGACATTCCGACACTCCATGTAAAATTTAACACAACAAACAGTCCGTGCCCCTCGCCTGTCCTCTTGGCGGTGCTGAAAGTTGGAAGATGTCAGCAGAATCCTGTTTGATTATGACTGTGTCACTTTCACTGTGCAAGTGCCTTGCAGTGAAAGGTAGTAAAATATGTGGACAGTTTATTACAGGGAAAGTGTCCCAGGAATTTTAAAGTGGCCTACATTTGAGAAACGAACACAAGGAGGCTAACCTAGCTTAGCTTAACAAGGTTTCCCCGAAACTAGCTAACGAAGCTAACCTTGGTAACATTACGGGCATGGACGTATGGATACGTAGGGCCAGCAGCATGACAGAGACAACAGCAGCAGGACAGAGAACACTACAGGCGTGCTTTCACCGGAGACCCGATAGCTGGTTAGTAAATACTCAAACACCAAAAGTGTGGATTAATACTAGGATGTCTACACAACTGTTTGAGACGATGGATTTCAAAAAGTTTGCCACTTTACTACATCAAACACATTCTGTACTTACTGCTGCGTCTTGTGTTGACTGTTTTACATATCTTTGCCCATCATCATATATACATTGTTATTGTTGAATACATTGTGAATACATATTTCTAAAATTGTATGTTTTTGTTATTACACAATACTTTTTCTGACCTTTTCGAATCCCCCGACAAATAACCCATATTACAAAAAAGACTAAAACTAATAAAAACTAAACTAAAACTAAGCATTTTCAAAAAATACTAAATACTCCTAATACAAAACTAGCAAACCTACTTTAAAAACTTTTTAAAACTAATTGAACTGAATTTCAAAAGGAAAAGTTAAAAAAATAAAAATAAAACCTGTTCTTTGAGATGTGGCAGAATGTCCTTTTTAGAGTGAATAGTGTTTTGGACCCCAGGTAACTCTTTTGTGTGTGTGTGTGTGTGTGTGTGTGTTTTCTGCCTCTGTCTGATTGTACCCCTGCAGGAGAGAACAGGAGTGCAGATGATAATGATTCAGGATGACCCCATGCCCACTGGAGCAGACAAGCCCCTAAGAATCACTGGGGATCCCCACAAAGTGCAGGTCGGTCTAAGAGGAGCTCGGAGTGTGCCACTAGCTTTCCAGTTTACATTCAATTTTACACATTTTATGCCTTCAGTGTTCCACTCAAACATTTGAAAACCTTGTTTTTAATGCTTTTTTTAAAAATGAATATTTTGATGTGACTTTGAATCTATTTTAAAGCAAGCACGTGAACTTGTGGTAAAGCTCATCCGGGACAAGGACCAAGGAGACTTCAGGGTTGGAAGGGCAGACTTTGGATCCAAAATGGGGGGAAGCAGTCTGGATGTAAGTAATTTTTCCCCTGCTTTTTAAATGCTGTACAGCTAAGATAATGTAATTTTACTTATCTACATAAAAGAATATTTGTAATCTTTTCTGAACTCTTCTCTTTGTCCTCATCGCCCAGGTGGTTGTGCCCAGATTTGCTGTCGGCATCATCATCGGCAGGAATGGAGAGATGATCAAGAAGATTCAGAATGACGCGGGGGTCAGGATCCAGTTTAAACAAGGTAGGAAGATAAAACACAACCTAATGTAAGCAATCAAGTAAAGTACAAATGTGTAATCTCTAAAGCTGGTTATCCTGTTAATGAATAGAAACAAGTTTGACGTTTCTCGCCTGGTCTGTCTTGGTGGGAATCTGAGTCCTTGAAGGCTGATATAAAATGTTAAATGACTGAGCTCCAGGCAGCTTTACAATCATCACAATGTATTGACAGCTATTTATTCCAGTCCAATAATTCAATCCAGTTTTTTTTTTTAAATATTTTCCTAATTTACAACCCCCCCGAGCCGTAAAATCTGTACTGTAAAACTATACAAAATCACCAGCCTTTTGCTCCTTTACTTAATGACTTGTATTTAAAGCACTCAAAAGTAAATGTGTATGAAATCTTTGAACCGTTAAAGACTTTTGGTGTCCCTTGTATATGTCGTCCAGATGATGGAGTCAGTCCTGACAGAGTTGCCCAGGTGATGGGCCAGCCCGACCACTGCCACCATGCGGTCCACCTCATTAATGAACTGGTTCAGACTGCTCAGGTTTGTGTTTTTGCTTTGTCCCTTAATCACTCTAGTTAATTCAATTCAAAGAGATAGTGCCAAGTTTACATGAAAATGTCTGAATTGGAAGCAATTTAGGGAGCCTTAAACCTTTCCAGAAAACTGTTTTGAAAAAGTCCTGGTTCCCTTCCTGTAGGAGCGAGATGGGTTTGGAGGAGGTGTGATGGGACGTCGAGGGCGAAGTGACTCTAACATGGGAGGATCTGGAGGTCTGCAGGAGGTGACATATGCAGTACCTGCTGACAAGTGTGGACTTGTGATTGGCAAAGGTAAGCAACATGTTTTTCTTAGTTGATTTCAACACGTGGTGTTTCTGTAAGCACTTTACTGAACTGTTATGTTTGTGCTTAGTATGTATAGCTAAGGCTTTTTTTGTCATTTAAAAGTTGCTGGGAAGTGGTGCGTGCCTGGTTTGTTTCTTGCTGTCTAAGAAAACCATTACAAACAGAGTCTATATATGAACATTCTTAATAAGAGTATATCCCAGTCACCAGATTGCCTTTTCCCTTTTAATAACTGAATGCTGTTTGGTGTTCTGCCGCTGCGTGAAACTGATGAGAAGAAGGGGGTGAGTGACCACCCTTCTATTCTCTCTCTAGGGCTCATGTATACAGCACAAGTGGCATTCATTGGCTTCACTAAGGGCTTAATGACGGGGATAATGCGTGTAATGTGACATTAATTGTTAAAGGTGCATAATAACAGCCCTCAATCATGTGGAAGGCTGCCTGGCATCTAATGAGGGTCTTTCAGCCCAATAGAGTGCAGCGAGGGAATGAATAGGAGGAATTAGCTTATTGGCTATTCATGCCCACTCTATTGCCAGCTATTTAAAAGTCATTGACCATTGCATTGGAAAGAGTGTGTGTGTGTGTGTGTGTGTGTGTGTGTGTGTGTGTGTGTGTGTCTGCGTGCAATTGTGGGTGGGTTCGGAGTGGGCCTCTTTACCTAAGATAAAAACATGGCAATAGAAATGTCAAGTGTCTTTTGTGCATGTAGTGGGGCGAGGGAAACAAATAAACCTGGGCGTTGGGTCCCCTTTCTGTGCATTACCATATGAAGTGGGCCAATATGGTCGAGATGGCGGTGGGTCTGGGTGCTGTCAGCAGTCCCTTAAAGGGTGCGGTGATTAATATCTTTACGATGCCATATGCAGCCCATTGCCCCTCTTTTTTGACCCCCTACACACACACACACACACACACACACACACAACATGATGAATCAAGCCACCCACCAGTGCAAGAGCCGTGACAAGCATCCTATAACTTTACACATGAATTTTAAACTAAGAATATGTGAATAAACTCAAGGGTTCACTTACTAGGTTTTTCCAGTGCTTTAGGTCACATCTCACAGTGGATGGAGTTTGCTCAGTTGAAAGTTTAAATCTTGTTTGAAAGCTCTGGAAAAAGTGGATAGTAGAGCACACTAGAGTTTGGAACATAGATTTATTTGCCAAACTACTGCTTCTAAGGTCAAGAATTAACTTTTACACTATACCCATGATTTAAAAAAAAAAAGTCTTGTCTTAGATCTAACCTAACATTAGCTAAACTTGGTTTCTCACGTATCTGTACTGATCTATCCCTAAAGTAAAAACATAATTGCATTACTACTGAAAAATTGGAACCAAGTGACTAAATGATCTTGCAATGTTAAACATAAACTGACATGCAGAGAGAATATACTGCTGGGCCAAAATTAAATGTTGGGTTGGTAGTTCAATCCCCAACTCCTCCTGTCCAAATGTTGAATTGTACTTGGGCAACAGATGGAACCCTGAATTGCAAAGTTTTTCTCTGCTTGCGTGGCTTTTCTTTGATTTTGCTCCACCAGTTCAGAAACATGCAGGTTAGGAAGATTGGTGACTAATAACTGTATGTGTAAACGTGAGCATGAATAGTTTTCCTTCCTGTGTCAACCATGTGATTGACTGGCGACCTGTCCAGGGTGTACCCCGCCTCTCGCCCAATGACAGCTGGGATTTGCTCCAGCCCCCGGCATAATCAACAGGGTACAAGACAGAACTATCTTATAAGAGCACCTTATGAACACAGTGAAATGTATACAAACTATCTGATAACATCTGATAGTTATTGGAGTTTATCTAAAAAAAAAATTAAAAATAAACAATGAAGGGCAACCAAATTTATCCTTACTTCTCACGGTCAAGGGTACTTGACATGTCTTTACTTACTTACTTAGTAAATAAATATTTTTTCTTCAATGATTTTAACCACTACTACACACACCTATTTTGATGATGATGATGATGATGAAGCTGATGTCATATTAGTACATTGATGCGTTACACATTTTGGTAATGCTATTTTCCCTTGAGGCCTGAGAGTTTCTTTTCCACCAGCAGCTAACCAGTCCATTGGCTTTGACTTGAATGGAGTCACCAGTTGCACTTTTGTATCCCCTCCTTTTCTCCAGCTCACTAAACCAGTCTCATTAATAAGGCCCGTATTATCTGCCTTCACTACAGCCCAGTCCATGAAATGAATAGTCAGGGTCTTCATTGCTCTCTGCTGTCTGACTAGAAGACCTCATAATGGCTTCATTAAGGCAGAAGTTTAATTTGGTTGACAATGGGTTAATGGCCTATGTGCAGTCTGTTGGCAGCAAGGAATAGGCTACGGGAGGAGGAGAGGTTTTTGATGAACGTTTTCATTCGGAGGTCAGCCAGGGTCATTCGAGTGTCAGCCACAAGTGAACAAATGTGTAATTGATGTTGGGACAGCCCTGGTGTCCCCCCGGGAAGCACCCTCAGTCTTTTTCGTTCAGATGGGTATTGTGGAGCAGGGTGGCGTCTATATGCCCCCCGTTCACTCCCTCCTCTCATCACAGAGGACAACACAGAGTCAAGAATGAAAAGGGTAAAAGAGACAAATGATATCCCAGAAGGAGGATACGCTTCAATTTTAGCCCTTTTCTCCTGCTAGCGATGTTTAATTTCTCCTTGCTGGTGTAATTGCTCTCCCCACACGTCGGGAGCTGGCATGTGATGCAGCGTAGGGGGAGGTGTGCAGGAGATGTCTCCTTTTGTTTCCTGATTTGCATGGATGTTACCACAGAATGGTAGATAAGTGGTGAGACACAAGCCAGAGTCTTGATAAGGTAGCACCATCGCACTACTTTAAGTGAGTCTGTGTGATTCCAGTAAAAGGAATTCTGGTTTAATGCTCCATTCATATCATATGGGATGGATGGGGAAAAGAATCTGACAATGACTTACAAAGGTTCACGTCTTTGGACAACTTGACATTTGTATGGGTACAGAAAATCTGCATTGGACAACTTTTCCTACTGCAAGGTCTCCTTTTTGTCTGAGTGTTCTGTCTGCGTGGCATTGTCAAAAGAAACGCACATACAGCTTTAATAACTTCAAGGCATGCATGAGCATTTGGAGAGAGAACCCGGGAAACTGCTTCCTTTCTCACTTCTACTGATCAAATTTGCATAATTGAGCGATTTTATTTAAAAAAAAAAGTCAATTCATAGAACGCTGTTTTTTTTTTTTTTTTTTTGCAAAGCCCATCTACCGCTCCGTAAACCACTGTCTGAGCACCGCGCAGCTTAGTTTCTAGATGTAGACAGTCACAGAGGAACGTGAGGAAAATTCAACAAATAGCAGTTGGTCATACAAGGTTTACCAGTATACGCAACATTTTGTCCCGTCTGTGTTGTTTTTCAGACAACCGCAGTGACCAGTGCTAGTCGGTGCTAGTTGGTGTCTGTTAGCTTACAGGGCTCTAAGGTGCGAGTAATATTTTTTCCTCTAGCTCGCATCTGCTGCCTCTCCACAAACAAAGAAATGTTGTTTATATCGATAAGGTTTAATGTTGCGTTACATTACCCGTTTCTTCTGTAAAGCCGTGCCTATGTTTGGCTCTCTCCTCTTACTCTCCAAGCAGCGGCGCCCCCATTCACTCACACAGACTCCCCAGCAACAGAGACGGAGCGGTGACAGCGCCGGTGTCACGCTTCTGACTTTTGTCCACAGTTTTAATTGTTATTAACACAGCTGTATATTAAGCATGAGAGGCAAACCTGTATTTGTACCGGTGTTTCCGCTGGTAACTCTGCTATTGCAGCGGCCACGGCGAAAAGCACAGAAGTTATTGAATGCAACTAACTTCAGTTGGTAGAGTAATAGTGTGTGAGCCGGAGACACCCATTCATAATGAGTCAGCCGTCACTCTGAGTACGTCCATCGCACTCCCCTTCTCTCCCTAGCTCTGTTAATCAATTATTGTTGTAAACAAGTAAAGGAGCTTTCACAGAGATATATATTTTAGGCTATTTATTTCAGATAATTGTCATTTACATATGTTGCAGCTGTATGTACAACTTCAACATAAGAGGAATGTAGCACAATATGGATGTGAAAGCAGTTATAAATAGTGTATGTGACTCTAAAATTTGTTTTGGTTAAAATCAACAAATCATGATGATAATCATGATCACAAAATCGAAATTGGGCTCTTGGAAAACTTTTCTGTATTTTCGTACAATTATTTGACCGAAAAATAGTCTGCAGCTGAATCAATTAAAAAAAAAAAAGTTTGCCGCCCTATTTAAATATTCCTTATCTCTTGCCTCTTTTCCAGGTGGAGAAACCATCAAGAACATCAAAGAGCAGTCTCGTGCCCACGTGGAGCTACAGAGAAACCCGCCGCCCAACACGGACCCCAGCGTGCGCATCTTCTCCATCCGAGGCACCCCTCAACAGTTGGAAAAGGCCCGCCAGCTGATCGATGAGAGAATTGGGGTAGGTGGTCTGGCTCTGGCCCACTATTGTCTGGCCTGATATTCATGAGCGCACATGTCAATGTGGAGAGCTGCTGGGTTTCTGTGGTCCTGGTGGCCAGCAGGATGTCACCAGAGGTTAAACATAAAGAATCCATCAAATGGACTTAATGGAGTGCATCAGCGCCTGGCCCTGCCCTCTGACCTTGCCTGTTGGCTCCTTTTTAAACACAAGTGTGGTCTCTCACTTGCCTCCTCTTCCCTTTCTCTGCTCTAGGGCCCAGGAATAGGGGTAACAACAGCTTTGGTATGAATCCCTACAACCAAGGACCAACCACTCCTCCTCAACAGTAAGCCTCATGTCACATTTTCACAAGTCAAACACATACTGAAAGTGTAATACAGTGTCTTCAGTAGACAACTAATTGTCAAGTTTTTTGCTCACATTGTGAATTGTTTGTTTATTTTGCATAAGTGGGGCTCAGACGTTCATGACAGGAGGATGGGGCACAACTTTTCAAATATGGCAGCCTCAAGGCCAACAGGACCACAGTAAGTAAAATTAACTATTGTAGCTGCTTAAGCTACATAACTAGATTTTAATATAAAAATGCAAAAAAAAATCAAGAAATCTGATCTTTTCCCAGGAGGACAATTTTGGTCAATGAGAGAACAAAAATATGTTTTTTAATTGTGTTGCACATAAATTCGTCTGTGAAAGCACGGCCAGGGAGTTTTGTGGTGCTGCAGTGTATTCAGTCTTCTGCGGCCTGGGGTGAGATGGTCGCACTCCCTTTGGGTAACCACCTCTTTCCTGTACGGACAGATTTTAAATTGGCTGTCAATGGAAATCATTAGAAAACGGATGAGAGCAAAAGAGGAAAAGCAAAGCCCACTCTCTGTAACTCTAGTGGTGTTATCTGTCTGGTTTCAGGTCACAATGGTTCCCAGACGGGCCAGATGGACTGGGAGCAGTATTATAAAAAGCTAGGCAAGAGAGACATATTTTTTTTCATGTCCACTTTATTCTACAATATTGTTCCATAGACGTTTAAATGTAATTCTTTGTATGTAGATTGTATTGTTTGTTCACACAAGCCTGATGAAATCATGGATTTATTTACCATGTATGAAAGATTATGAGCATAAATCCTGCTTTTGTGTTAAAACCTGGTCACTAAAACTGTATAAGAAAAGTCAGAAGGGGTAATTGTAAGATTTGTATTGTTAAAAATAACAAAATTGAAACTCTTCTGTCTGTTTTCAGGTCAGCAAAACCAAGCTCAGAGCACTGCTCCTGAATACAACAAAGCATGGGGTGAGCATTTGTGGAAGCATTTTATTTATTATAGAAACAAACCAATTTTGAAGTTTAAACTCAAAGCTGCACATGTGACTCGATGTTCTCAATTCCTGCTCTGTTATTTACTGTTTTTTGTTTTTGTTTTGTTTTTTCCCTCTTCAGGCCAGACAAGTGGCCCTGCATCTCAGCAGACCTCTAATCCTGACTACAACGCCTGGGTTGACTTCTACAGACAGCCGATGGCCTACTTCAACCAGGGCGCACAGCAGACACAAGCCCCGGGCCTTCAGGTGAGAACCAACTGCCTCAATATTTACACAGCTTTGTTCACAGTACAGATCAATCAAGGTAAGGCTGGTATTTTTTCATTCGGTCAGCAAATCCAATAAAACACCAAGTCTGTTTCTCAGTACTTTCACCATTGGTTCTTGCTGAAGATGTAAACCTTTAAATACAGATCACAAATGTATATTTTAATTTTAGAAAAAGGCCCGGTCACTTCATAAACCTGCTTTTTCAAGTTTTACTTAAACAAAAGAGATGCAGCAGGTTAGTTGATAGACAGAAAATGAATCTGCAACTATTTTTGATAATCACTTAATCAGTCATTTCCAAAAGAAAGTGGCAAACATTTGTTAGTTTTGATTTCTCAAATGTTAGGATTTGCTGCTTTTCACAGAATCAGTAAGTCACTAAGTGTGGCTCATTGATGTCTTTTAATAGTTTTGGGGCAACATTGGATGCACACCTACTTATAGGCTTTGTTGACAGTAAGAAAATATGAAAATATCACCAGACTTTTCCATTTAAACTCCAAAATGTCAGTGGAACAAATGAGCGGTGATGTGAGAGATATTGTGAGAAATGGTGAACAAACTGGTTTTCTTCTCCAGGATCATTAAGAGAAGACGCCCAGGTGACAGACTTGAATCCCTGAGGATGGAAACAACCCTTTTTTAACAGAGGGGGTTCTAGATTTGCAACGCCTTGAAGACTTTTTTTCTTAGTGAGAAACACTAGCTGTAGAATGACATATGATAAAGTAATATTTCTAAAAATCAGGAACAGTTATTTGTTACTAAATGCTTGTGTACACTGTTATTTTGGATAGACAGTATCGGGGATCCCTTTTTGGACTTGAGAGAGCTGCTTGTTTTTCTATGTTTTCCTGTCTTTGACTCAGATTGTACCGCCAAAATGAACCCAAGAGTTGTAACATTTCAAAAGGCAATATGATCTATTTTTTCTAGTTATGTTGAAATGAAACCATGATTAGCTTAGCAGTCTTGAATACCATTTGTCCTATGTCATAAGATGTTTAAAAGGGTGTGTTAAAATGTTTTCTTTTACATAATTCAGTGAAATGAAACTGTGATGTTTTGTTACAGGAAATGTATTTTTGTTACAAGGTTTAAAAACATGGATTAATGTCAGCCAGTGGCAATAGTTCTGATAGAATTCCTATTGTGCATTGTATGCTGTTTTTCATTGTCATTTTATTGTACTCTGGTTTAAAAAGAAAAGGTGCAATATCTTATTTCACTTTTGAAACAAAGATGGGTTCTCTAATATTTTGACAGACTTTTAACTTGTAGTTTTAAGGTGTTTTTTTTTTTTTTTTAAATGGAAATGTCATGGATAATTTATTACAATTATCTGGTATGATAGGATTTAGGGGGATGTTGCAAATAGCTTTTTTGCCTTTGCTACCTTGTAAATCTGTATATATGCTCATATATTTGACTGTTAATTTAAAATATATATGTTTCATATATATATACTTATATAAAATATTTTTTTTCCTGTGATCGGTGTTGCAGGAAAATTGTCCCTCTTTTTCTGTTTTGTTTTCATACTGAAAATGTTCAAAGATTGTAATTGTGTAATTTGAAATTTGATGTTGCATCTTGTAATGAAGAAAAATAAGTGGTAGATTTTTGTGTATGTTCTGTACCTGAACTATTCAAGACTGCTAAGCCTCTGTACTTCTACCTGTGTAATAATTAATATAGTATTTTTATGTTTTAAGTATTAAGATAAAAATAAACTCTTATTTGGTACCTCCCAGTTCACCAACACCCCACTGAGCCCTCTCTGTGGACTCAGTGGGGCGTTGGACTCAGTCCATGCTAATAACTTTTTAATTCATTTTTTATTTGTGTGATCTAATATAAATGATGCATCATTATGGAAAAATGATTCTGGTATTAACTTCATTTCTTAATGAAAAGGGATATAATTTCAAAATGTCTAATTATGGTGTTTTTTTCCTTGTGTACAGTTAACCATGTATTAAAAACATTCAGACTACCTTTTGTGTACTGTTAAACTGATTTTCTGTTTCATGACATTATAAACCTTTATATCCTCTGCTGTATTCTGATACATAGAGGATATATAGGTCTACTTTATGTTTTTATAAGCAGAACATCTATTTTCTAGTAGTTTGCCAGTTCTCACATTCAAATAAATTTTCCACAAACCTCTCTTGTGGTTGATATAAACTATCGTAAGTTCTTAATGTTTTTTCCACAACTACACTTTGCAATCAGTTATTTTAAAGCAATAGCACATACAGTAACTGCTCTTGGTTTATTTAAGGGTAAAGTTCCACTTTAATCAGCCACTTACAATATTTTTGATGATACAATGTCATACATACATAGTCAGGCGAGGTTTCTGGTGTGATGACAGTTTTTATTTTTTTATTTTTTATTTTTTAAATATATTCAGAAAGACTGGTGTTTCATGTTTTGCCCACTACAGAATTGGGTTTGTCAGAATACGGATAGATTTCAATCTTTGCCTCTTTCAATAGCAGTGGATGTCCTCCACTGTCTTTTGTTCCCTACAACAATCCATGTAAGATTGTCATCCTTCCAGCACCAGCAGCATGCTGTCCCTCAGCTCTCCTGTCTTGTCCTCCTTCACCCCCTCCAGCTTTGTCACTGCACATCTTTGCACTCAGCAGGGAGACTCTTGCCACAGTGGACCCTGCACGGCCCCATACCGTCCACTGCATTGATGCGGGGCAGCTGTTTCCAAATCCAGCCCTTGATTTTGATCCTTTTTTTTTTTTTTTTATTTATATATAAACTGTGTCCCCAAGGACACTTTTGACCTGGAGGTCCTTTGACACCGTATGATTTAGTTGTTCCCGGATCATTCACAGACAGGTCGAGAGGCACAAATTATTAACATAGACAATTATTGGGCACCTTTTACTTTTTATGCTGCGGCATTTGAACCAAACCACATAAACAGGCATTTAGACTATGATACAGTGTGTGTCTCATTTATTTAGGGGAAGTGACAAAATATTATGGTTTGGGTTTTACAGCCCATTGGTGATTTTATGCTACCTAGACTTTACTGTTGGCTACACAATATAATGCAATTAAATATTACATTACAACAAACTGACTTTAAAATTGACCAAACATACACTAATAGAAGTTGCTGCAGGGAAATAATACACATTTGATTCAGCTGTTTTTGTTATTTTGTATATTATTTAAACAAACTGTGTGTGTTATTTAGTGGTAGAAAGTTTTACTGTACTTATTAATTTATGCTTGTACTTACTGAAAATCTGAGGAAAATATTGCACATGGTAAGTCTACAATTGTCAGATAAAGATATTAGTTACTTTGAAATGTTACCTTCAAAATATCAACTTATAAAATAGTGTTGCATAAAGCAACAACAACAACTTGATGGAATCAGCCACTCTGCACAATGACGACTTTAAATACATTCATCACTTTGTGGTATTTCTACTTTTTCTTCCAGCGCTGAGGCTCGTGCATCACTCCTAAATAACTACTCATTATGAACAGTTTTCTCATTGGATTGTCTGTAAAAGAGCAGTGATGGAAGAAGAATTGAGATATTTTAGTAAAAAATAGCAATATGTATAAGTAATAAGTAAAATTAAGGCATTCAAATGTTTACTTTTAATAAAAATACAAAAGTATTAGCATTAAAATATACTTAATAAAAGTAGCCTACTCATAATATAGAATAATATATTATTGGATTATATATTATAAGTAACACTATTGTTGCATCTGGTATTAGGGGAGCTAATTGTAATCTATAACATTGAATCATAATTTATTAGCTGATTATATTGTGTATTTATAATTTGAATTGGCAAAGCAACTGAAGCTGTAAGCCAAATGTGGAGTGGAAGATAATGGAATTATCGAACTGCCTCAAAATTGTACTTGAGTCAATGTTGGTTACTTTCCACCACTGCTAAAAAGGGAGAAATGCAATTAATCAAATGTATGTGGAGAGTGGTGTTTTGCTTTTGATTGAGTAAAGTTTTATAATTACTGAAGAGAATAAATCCACTTTTCCAATTTAATATTTTAGGCTAAACAATTTAAAACCGATCTCCCTTGCTGGGTAAATTGAGGCACACAGCTCCTCCACATTAAGCAGGTGTACTCGCCCCTCCCCCTCGTCCTATCCAACAAGAGAGGGGGAGAAAAGCTTTTTAGGGGGGGAGGAGGGACTTCAAGCACCTCTCTCACCTTTGCAACAGATGAGCCGATCTTCAGTCTCTTCCACACTGTGACAGCTACCTTAATCTGGTTTTAATGACCCTGCGGAGGATCCCCGGGGACCCTGCACTCTTTCCCCCCAGCTGGTTGGACCACAGCAGTTTGCAGAAGTGTGTGCGTGTGCGTGTGTGTGTGTGTGTGTGTGTGTGTGTGTGTGTGTGAGCGCGAGCGCGCGTGCGTGTGTGTTCCCTGCAAAAAAGCTAAGAGTGTAAATCTAGGAATATTGTTAGCCACGTGTGTTTTAATGGGGATTATAACTCCCCTTTTTTCGGACAGATTGTTATTTTGTTAGGCGCTAAAATACATACAAAAATGCAACTTTTCAAAAAAACTTTGCAAAATGTAATCATTATATTCTATTTTATAATTTGTCTTTTACTTTGGGTTATTTTGTCATTAAAGTTTAGACGTTCACATGTATTATTTTAGCATGACCGAGTCTATTTTCTCCACTTTATATTCTCTCCTGATATGCGTTAAACTCTGCTATTTATCCACAAACAAATGCCTTTCTTTGATAGGTTTCCCACCAGCTCTTTGAAATAAAACAATTACCGCGTTCTTTGTGCAATAATTGTCAATCATCCACGTTAAATTGATAAGCTTTAAATGGACAGAATAAAAGCTTAAATTGTTTTACAATGAAACAGCTAAGCAGGATGATTTGCTATTGCTGACATGCCCGCGGCTTTACCAGCTCCAGATAATGCCATAGGTTAATGCATAAATAAGCAAATCAAATCCATGCGTTACCCCAATTCAATTCATTTAATTCCTCTTTAATAAAGAAGCGGCCCCACCCCCACCCCTGCCCCCCACCATTTACCTCGGATTTGTGCGATGAATGCTATAAATGTAAATCAATCTAGATGAGAAAGAATCCCGTTGAAAAGGAGGAGAAATTTCATCTGGGAAAAGGAGACAAATGTAGGAGGGGCCCCGTCATAAAAAGCAGCTGTTTCACAGTAATCTTTTTTCGTGCCCTGTCACTCACCTTGCCTTTTCACTATCTCCTTAGCTCAAAAAACCCTCCGCTATTGTATTTAGTTGCCATTTCTTCTTTCCCATTACATTGCCATAATCCATATTCGTCCAGCAGAGAGAGAGAGAGAGAGAGAGAGAGAGAGCACAACTTGACCATTTTTCCGGACAATCCCCTTGTAGTTGTTGGAGTGAAAAGAGGAGTGCATGGATGTCAAATTGTCCTCAAAACACCATGAAAGATTGATTTGCAGCACTTTTCAGGGTCCTGACATTACTTGGAGGGGAGCTGAATAGGAAACCTGTGAGCCGGGGATGGAATAAAGATGTCCTCTCTGCTGGAAAAGAAGGAAAACTGCCCATTTAGCCCCAGTCCATCAAGCCCGAAAAATAGGCAAGAGAGGAAAAAACACAGAGGACTGTGACTATAGAGAAGAAAAGGACCGTATATACTCATCTAAACGTTGTCACAATACCGAGCGGGCTCCGAACACCCATGAATATTAAACCGCTTACCTCAACAAGGGCTTGAAAAAGTGAACCACGTCAAAGCAGCTTTGCATTTTTTGCATGCGAACAATGCTGTAAAAAAAAAACTTCACGACGAGTTTGTTTCCATTCTTGTTATTCCCGCGCTAACTCCTTACAAAAAAAAAAAATTAATATTACCACCGCATGAATACCAAATGCATGAGAAAAAAATGGGCGAGCAACTCCCAGACTCAATGACCCAGAAAAACTCAGCTCATCACTTAAACTCACAAAAAAAATGTTCTTCATTTTATTCTTTTTACATTCTCAAACCCTTTTGCATGATTTTTTTGTAAGTATTTATGGCCTACTTTTAAACAGCGTGACATTTATATCCCTATGTGTTACATGGTGCAGCCTATACATTCTGTTCGCTTTAATCTATTTTTACAACCCTCTTGGGGTTTTTAAGCACTTTTAATTCGTAAAGTTTTCAATGTTTAGAATACTTGTATAGAAATGTATAGAAATGTATTATGCATTTTAGTCAATCAACATGCATTTGCAGCTTTGCAAAACATTGTTGCATTCACTTAAAGTCCAGCTCAGTGCAGGATTTACTCAAATAAAGTTCCTGTCTCTGTGTTGGTGCGTCGCGGTGCAGCGGGCAGGTCCACGCGGTGAGGGGTGTGTCATTAATAAGTAATTAGACAGGGCTCCCACTGGCCACCTATATAAAGAGAGCCTCACAGCATGGCAGGGCAGCTTTACGCACAGACAGTTTGGAGCAGAAGGACGCACTGAGGACCAGCTCTGGGTGTCCACCTCTTCCTCTACTCTTTTCTGCTTCTTCTTTTTTGCAGCTGTTATCATTTCAGGGTTTTCTTTTTTTTTTTTTTTCATTTGCAACATGGGCTCCGTGCTACCCGCCGACGCTTTGGCTCTCAAGTCTGGATTTAAGTGTCCGAGCCGCTCGCTGTCAGACGTGATCACCTCGGACATCCTACACAGCTTCCTGTACGGCAGGTGGAGGAACGTGCTGGGCGAACACCTGGCGGAGGAGCGGCAGAGCGGCAGCAGCCCCAAGACCGCCTTCACCGCCGAGGTGCTGGCTCAGTCCTTCGCCGGAGGTAGGCTGCCCTGTTGCTTTATTATGGGACTATTTTAATTCATTTTAGTCCTGATTGTTTTATCATATTGTTGTATGTGGTTGGAAGTTTTTTCATTGCTGGTTTGCTGCCTAATTTTAGAAATGTATTACACGTTTTATTTAAGTTAAATGTTTTGGAATTAAAAGAAATCATGATTTGATTCCAGTTTTAAAGGAACATATTTTTAATGAAGAATGTGCTTATAGGCCTATTAGATTATTATGCAATTACACACAAACGTGCATCACTGAAATCCAAGAGGACATTTTTTTTTCTTCCACTAATTTACACATATAACTTTGAGAATGATAGATAATGCACCAGGAACTAAAATTAATTTTACTGTCCGTTTCATACATTATTTTCCAACGTTTCTCTCACTAACTTGTTGCTGTTTTCAGCATTTTCCCTAATTTTTCTGCTTTTATTTCGACCCATTTTAACGCGTTTACCCTTTCAGAGCTCCGAGACCTCGCGTTTAGAGGCTTGTTAGACGTGTAACTGCCGCTGATTGAAAGACGCAGGGCATTCAATTCATTTGGTTAACTTTGTGCTTGACCTGGGAAAGTTTCCACTTAAACCTCGAGGAGAGAAAGGTTTCCTTTCTTTGAGATGTCCCAGGTTTTTATCCTGCATTCATCAATCTCCGGACAGTCTCTTTTCCTCTCTTGGCAGCTATGGGGCTCCAGAGCTTTTCTCTTTCTCTCTCCTTAAAAGATTTGCTGTTCCTCGCATAATGCACCGTGAAGGCTAAATCTAATGCTATTCATTGCATGTCAACCATCTAATCGCCTTTCCATTTTTTTGTTGCAGAAATTCCTGAGTCTTTTTAACAAGTCCTCGTTTCATTCAGCGCAAATTTATTGCTACAAAGTTCTTAAAAGGATAATGAATTTGGAATTAGCCGTTGCTTTTCCAGTAAACTTTAATGAATATCACATCTGAAGCATGACAAATTGCTGGACCCTGGGCAAAAGAGGACCATTTAACCCCTATTCTGCCCAGCTTTTTTTCGCAGCCTAAAAAAACAACTTTGATTTTGACATTAAAGAAGCGCACGATTTTTTCTTCTTTTTCCCTTTCTGATGTGGATGAAAGTTCTTTCCAAGGGGGTTTCTCTGCACAACAAAACACGTTCAATTCAACCAGATAATCGAATTAAACGGAGGATAAGGTGTAGCTTAATATTTCGTGACTAAAATAAGATCCAGTCCATTTGCTGCTTTTAGGACTTTTTCAGCAATCCTGTTTCATGGGACGTTTTGGCCTCTACTCACCCTGCTGAACACCAGATAGACTAGGCCTACTCTGCTTTATCGGAATTACATTTATGTGCAGTTTTACTCATTTACGCATTTCATATAGAAATCGACTAGAAGAAATTGATGCTTAGTCTCTATTTCTAACATCTACATGTGGTGCTTTTTTTATTTTATTTTGCATGCTCACATTTCTTCTTTATATTTGTAGAGGTGCAGAAGCTGTCCAGTCTGGTGCTGCCCAGCGAAGTGATCATCGCTCAGAGCTCGGTCCCTGGAGAAGGTCTGGGCATCTTCTCAAAGACATGGATCAAAGCAGGGACCGAGATGGGCCCTTTCACAGGCAGAGTCCTGTCCCCTGAACACGTGGACCTGCTCAAGAATAACAACCTCATGTGGGAGGTGAGTTGAGACTTCAGTTTTTAAAGAGTCTTGACGTCATTCATTCATTCATCCGACAGGGCAGTAAGATCCTGTGCTGCTGTGATTGAGACAGTGTTTTATAACTTCCTTATTTATATTGACGCCTTTTTCCTCGCTGTTGTGTTGAGCTCAGGTGTTCAATGAAGACGGCACGGTGCGCTACTTCATCGATGCCAGCCAGGAGGACCAACGCAGCTGGATGACTTACATAAAGTGCGCCCGGAATGAGCAGGAGCAAAACCTGGAGGTGGTGCAGATCGGCAGCAGCATCTTCTACAAGGCGGTGGAGGTGAGAATGAACTTTCTGTGCAGTAGGCCTAATGGAGGTTGACGGGGCCTTCAGTGGCTTAGTGAGATTTTATTTACGACCACCAATAATGTAAATGTCCTTTGGAGCAGCACCGCCTGGTGGCCACAGGGAGAATTGAGTATATGATTTCTGTAATTCGATTGTCAGGTTGCAGCAGTCACATAGCAACACATTGAAATCACATATTGATTATCTGACCTTTGCTCTATTTCTTTCCTTCCTCAGACCATCCCACCAGACCAGGAGCTTCTTGTCTGGTATGGAAACACCCACAACACATTCCTGGGAATCCCTGGAGTTCCGGGAATAGATGAAGAACACCTGAAGAAAAGCAGGAATGGTGAGTCATTGGGACCTTTACAGACGGTTTATTTGTCTGGGGTGTCATTGCTTGAGTGAGTCTCATTAAGTTAGCCAATTTATTTCATTGTGGTTCATTTTTAGATCAAAATGTTTGATTCTTTTTTTTTTTTAGAAACAACACATACAGCTACACATCAGCAGCCCCCATTTGAGACCAACTTAATCTCACCTCCGTCCTCTTTGTTTCGTCTCCCAGATGACCCCCACTCCTGTGACGGCCCTTCCTCCTGCTCCCCACCCGCCTCCACCACCACAGCCGGTCGGATGCGCTGCGTCATCTGCCACCGCGGCTTCAACTCCCGCAGCAACCTGCGCTCCCACATGCGCATCCACACTCTGGACAAGCCCTTCGTCTGCCGCTTCTGCAACCGCCGTTTCAGCCAGTCGTCCACGCTCCGAAACCACGTGCGCCTGCACACCGGTGAGCGGCCCTACAAGTGTCACGTCTGTCAGAGCGCCTACTCCCAGCTGGCGGGCCTGAGGGCGCACCAGAAGAGCGCGCGGCACAAACCGGTGGCGCACGCTGCCGACGTGTCATCCAAAGTGTCCCCTCCTCCCCCACAGATGACGGCCATGCCCCACCAGCACCAGAGGCCCCTGGTGCACCACATCCCCACCATGGTGCTATGATGACAGAAACACGGAGGGACAGTCACGCAGAACAACGTTGCACTTTAGATTATGGCTGTAGTGGAGAAGTAAAGCAGATGACACAGGCTGTCACTAAGGAAATACATGAGTTGAAAGCATCTCACAAAGACAATTGAATACGTTGCCTTATTTTTATTGCTTGTTTCTTTGTGATCAAAATTCCAGCAGACAAAAATGATTGTCTGTATTTTGGAAAGCTGAAATTGCCTATGCTAAAAAAACGATTAAAGATTATACAAATAAGTTATTATCTGTGTAATCTTTGAATTAAGTGTCAGATATACAGTATATCACTATACATGTGAGACATAACATGTTTTCTACATTTTTATAGTGTTTATTTTGCATCATATCAGGTGAAAACAACAGTCAGAGATATGTACAGTAAGTAGAAACTAAGGGACGTGACCACCAGTGTACATTGTTACAGCTGCATCCTTCCATACTGTAAACTGAAATTGTCACTTTAACCTTGCACATACTGTATGCTATACTAATGTGTAATTGTAAAATTGTATTGTATGCAACTGTACATGTGAATGTAAATACATTTGTGCTTTCTTCTATTCTAAATAAATATGATATGATATTACATATGATGATTCAAATTATTGTAGTAACTCACCCATCAAAACACCTGTTGCTGCTGTAAAGGCTCTCATCCAGTAAACTCTGAGCATATAGTCAATTCCTGTTTTGTCATGTAGTTAACAGTGACTTTGTCTAATAATATAATATAGCCTAATACAGTTTAAATCACTGTACTCCCATTGAAAAAGACAATATTATTTTTTTTTAAAGATGATTCAATTTGAAATTGTTTGATTTGAAATTAAAACAGAAACGAGTCCACACTTTTATTAAAAATTAAACGTTATTAGAAACATACTTTGCCAAGGTCCTTCTTTTTGCAGGTCATTTAAGTAGAATGTTTTGAGAGGTGAAGTCCAGAAGGGTGATGCTTTCCTTCCTCCTGCAACTATATAAGCTGTTATTGTTTGCTGCTCAATTCTTGTTTAACTTCATAAAATGCTTTTTTGAAATTGTGTATTTTATTACATGGAGTGTTCATACTGTCTGTGTGTGTGTGTGTGTGTGTGTGTGTGTGTGTGTGTGTGTGTGTGTGTGTGTGTGTGCGTGATTATTGTGAATTCTTTTTTATATTTTAATGAACTGCCCAAAGACAATTTCCCACCTTTGTTGACATTAAAGTTATATTGTATTCTCGTCTAACTTTATTAAAACACGTTAATGCACATAAAAGTAGCTATAAATAGTTGGTAGATAACAAAACTGATAGTATTTTATGAATGTCAAAGAGGTGGTATTATTAAAAATGGGTTTTTATTCTATTATTTTTACTTTATGTGCACTAAGTTGTGAATGCTGACCATATTTAGTAATGAAAAGTTCCTTAATGTTAACATAGTGATTAAAAACTTTGAAATATTCTCAATTAATGTTTTAAATATAATTAATTATAACATTGTTTCATCTTAGTGATATCTAAACATATATATCTGTCTTTCTTCAGTCAAGGTCATTTCAGTTATTTTGTCTTCCACATGATGGCGCCAGATAATCCCAAAAAGCGAGTCTCATTAGCAAAAAGTGGGCCTCTCCTGGAAACAGGGTAAGGACACTTTAATGACAGACCTGATCTTAACAGCAATCTATTTGATTAATTTGATTAATTTGCTGTACCACACTGCATTTCTACTATATAAATGGTTTGTACATACAGCAGATGTAAGCCACTTCTGAGCCACTGCAGCACTTGTCTGCTGTCAAACATCATCCAACTTCCCAACAAGGAGTTTTCGGACAAGTCATCATTATAACAAGTACAGAGCGACACAGATCAATGTGCTAAATAATAAAGATAAATAAGGTGGAGGGGAGATGTGGGCATCTTTTCTGTCCAGAAGAATTAGGGAGGATTTTGACTGAATGCTGCTTCATCCTTAGAGACTGTCCACACTTTCTGCCCTGCACAGTAAGGAAAACAAGACAGTTTAGCCATTAGATCTACATAGATCATTATGCCAAAATGATACAATTTTACCCAAACAAGGTGCACCTTTACACTGGTTTTGTCATCCTGGGTTGCCTGCTGCTACCCTGTCCTTCTTTGAGGAGCCACAGCAAGAAGCTATCCACTCAGCAGCATTGCACAGAACTGAAGGAAGACAGTGTGAAATAAACAAGAATTCCTCTTTTATCTGTTTAGTATCAGCCTCACTGCGCCTGAGATAATGTTCTGGCAGGTAACCTGATCCCACCCATATCAGGTTTACACCTCCATTTTACACCCAATACTACTATGCATTTCATGTTATAAGTCTTTATAGTCTGTATAAAATATGTTATGTTATATTATCCCAACAGTGAAAAGAATAAGGCTTCCTATGCGAGCAAACATGTCATTTATCACGATAACATCTTAATAAAACCTGTTTGCTACAAAATTGTCTGTTAAAAAACGTACAATAAATTTATATCAGAAAGTTTAAATACTTACCAGAGAATAACAGTCACAGCATAGTTCCACTTTAAATTCTTCTTTACAAGTTAGTCTTAAAGTCATCTGTTCCCATGTGGTCAGTGAAATGATGTGTGTGCACTGACACTGCAGGACAATGACACAGCGTTTCTTTAGTTACAGAGACTCTAGTACTCCACTGGCTGATGTCAGAGAACTGAGGGCCACCACACAGATACAGGGTGTATATTTATAATGTAACTGTCAGGTGTCTTTTTCCTTAAGGTTCCCATTGCTTGTTTACTTCAAATACATCAAACCGAAGAACAAAATGAGATGTTGCCACGGACAGCAGCCTAATTAAGATAAGAACAGTGTATACATTTATGATGAGGGATAATTTAATACAATGTGTATGAATAAATAAAAACTAATTATTCATATGTCCACCATGAGGATTTATTTGTAATAACAACAACTGCAATCAATGTTCCAAGACTTGGATGCATATTTGTCAGTATATTTTATTATATAAGAGTAATATAGTAACTAAATGATTGCATCATTCTCATGCACACATTACAATCTCAGCTTCTTCTTCTAAATCTGCAACCTTCAACTCAACTCAAAGCTGGGAGTAGAAATGGTGTTGTAACAAATGAAGTAAAGGAAGTCTTACCATTTCTTTCATAATTTCACAAATAAGTGACATTTTTTACAAGAATTACTTTTCAATCATCATCATCATCATCATCATCATCATTGTCGTGTGTGTATTGTGTATTGTGTGTGTATTTACAAGGTTTGAAAAATAAATTCCTAAGAATAAAAAATATAGTATTTGTGCTTCACAGTTTTATAGAAAATATAGATCTAAAAATAATAATACAGGATGATCTGCACACCCTTCAATAAAGTAAATGAAAAGTAAATAAAAGATGGCAAATAATGACGAAAGCTCTTCTGGATATTGCCAAGAGATGATTTACTCAAATGGAGAATAGATTGAGTTTGCCTTGCTGGAGCGATGATGCTGTTATCTGTTAGTAGAGTCCTGTCCATTCACCGCTGCTGCAGGATTGTTGTCATTTCTCTGTGGCTAGCCTTCAGCGCTAGTTTGATTTTCTCTCCAACATACTTTGATCCAGCAGGTGGGTCACAGTTTATGTCCACAACTTTGTAATAAGCCAAGCTGATTAACTCCTGCAACGAAGACATTCGTTTATAAAACTAACCGCTTGTTGTCAGAAATAATTGTCGTGGCTAAGAGTTGAAAACAAATGTGAGCTAACAGCTAGTTTAACGTTAGCTCGATAGACGTTTCTGGCTAGCATAGCTTTAAATTAAGCTCGTGACTGATTATGCTTAAAAACACACACACAACACACACACGCACACACACAGACGTCTACTATCTATCAGATAGCTAGTTAATTTTTCGCAGGTCAGTAGGAAGGTTTTCAGTGTAAACACAGTAACTTGTAATGAGTTTTACGCCCAGCGACAAAGATGTCCATGTTAGGTCATTTTCACACGGCGGTCGGTTGTTCAAAGAATAGCTGCATTATTTTTACTCAAGGCTAGATCAGGGTACTGTTTAATTTTTTTATGAATTTTAGTTTGCATGGAATTGTTAACGTCATACGTTCGTTTTAGCTTGGAAATGAGAAAATGCCACGCTGACTAACATGGCTCTGTTCCAGCAGTGACTCTGCTTTTGCACATATGGTACCATACTCTTATTATACTGCCCTTTCTTTGACAGAAACACACCGACACGCCAAACATAATGAGGATTGCTGCTCTGACAGCATGAGACCTGTCAGTGATGTGTCTGCATCGTAACACACACCAGTGTAACTCATCTGACAGGCTCAAATTAGTCCAGTGAAAGTTGGGCCCTCAAGTTATTTATGGCTGCAGGGGGCAAAATAATATGACTGATTTCAGTTTGTTTTTCTTCCAAAATCTATGTGCATTTTCTCTATTTATTTGAAAGTTTATAGAAACATGAGTTATCGATTAATTGAAGCAATTTCAGCTAGGTTGTACCATAGCATTTATAGTTTGGCATCATCACCTGTTGCCTGCAATTCTCATACACTTTATTTGATCTAAAGTATGACTGTTTTGAAAAACGTTTCTTGAATGTAAAGGTATTGTCAAGTTTCAAGTCTCAGTATAAAATATTACAAAACAAGGGTAATTAAGCCTTGAAGGTTTGTCACACTTTTCTACTCTTAAGAGGGGAATTCAATATTTATATTTAAGTTGAGCCCATTATTTCTCTCTGGAATACACTGTGTCTTTTTAGTACAAATTCTTCATTTGGAATAAAAGAAAATATTTTAAACATACCAGTAAAATAATATTGTTAATTAATAAATTTGAATTTATTTATTTTAAACTTTTGCAAAGTCAGTAAGTTGGATGCCTTCTCTGTGTATCAGAGTCAAGTGTTAAATTACTTTAGTCAGGTTTGAGTTCAGGTCATGCACTCTTTGTGGCCACCTCTGTATTTGACTAGATTTTAAACAATAGAGAATGAAAAAAAAAATCATACATTACTGTATGTCTTTCATACAGTGGTAAAAATGTCTTGATGCCTTCTTGATGCACATCAGTTGGTCAGTTACTACAAATTCATGACGTGCAGTCAAGTTTTGTTTAAATCCACAGAACTTTATTTGGTGTTTTAGTGGACATACCAATGTTTTTTTGAAGACATCTTATGCGTCAGACTGAGTATTGGGTAAATGTGTATAAAAGGATGCACAAACATCTACAAATGTTCCATTTGATTGAATGGTGCAGACGTAAAAGATGGTGTGACTTTTTCATATCCTAGCTTCAGTGTACCAAGCTGTTACAGAACAAGTGTGTGTGCGTGTGCGTGTACCCACAGGATGTTAGGATGGAGTGTGGCCCAGTTCTGCCGGACAGCCTGGTGTTGGAGATCTTCCTGCGTCTGCCCCACGATGCCGTGCTGAGAGTTGGTCTGACCTGCAGACAGTGGCTGGCTGTCTCCAGAGATGAGTTCCTTTGGAGGGAGCTGTTCTACAGCTACTACCGCATACCACGCTCTGTACCCCGACACCCAGGTAAATAATTCAAGAAATCAAAGGTTTACTCAGTATAAAAGACACTGATAACAGTATTGTGTATAGATATTTAGACTGGTTGCAGCTTTAAAAAACAACTAAAAAAACACCTCCTTATCTTCCTTTGTGCAGCGGCAGTGTCATGGTACAAGGAGTTCCGACGACTATTTGACTGTATCCCCTGTGTGGAGGTTCAGACGCTGAGAGAACACACTGACCAAGTCCTCCACCTGGCTTTCTCTCACAGGGGTCACCGCTTCTCCTCCTGCTCCAAAGATTGCACCGTTAAGGTAGGGATTCAAAGATTGTTGAGCTTTCATTCTGGTTCTTATTTTCTTACTTTTTGCCAGTGTGTATTTGGTTACGTACCTAACTGTGGGGCTTTTCTCCTCTCTGGTTTACTGCTAGTACTGTTTTAAAGTACACACAAGCAAGTTCCAACAGGTGAACCTAAAAATAGATTAAAACCTATTGTAGTTACATTTGTGTCTAAATAATGGATTTAGAAAATCACAAAATTAATTTTATAATAATTATTAATTTTGACACTTCCTGTGTTCTAATTGGATTTTTGGTTCTTTGAAGCTGTTTAAAATTAATCTGAAACTGTTGTCAAAGCAACAAGTCCTTTGACTCAAACCTGCAAAAGTGAAAACGTACTGACACTAAGCTTGATGACATTTTAGGGTAAACCCGTACATTTTCAGAACCAATTTAAAACAAATATTCATTGTGTTTATTTGTTCTCCGTCCTCTTTATCATCCTCTCACTTCTTTCCAAACCTGACCTCTGGCTTGTTGTGTGCAGCTATGGGACACAGAGCGGCCAGATGGTAATATATCGATGGTGCACAGCTCCAGCATGCGGCAGTTTAACTGGGGCTACACCCAGTTCTCCCAGTTCAACGCTGACGACACCCTGCTGCTTGTGTCCGGTGTCTACCTGGGCCCACACCACTCCTCGTCTGGGGAAATTGCTGTCATAAGTCTGGGTAGGAATTGGAAAAAAATCCCACAACAATCACATGTCATCATTTGCTGTTGATGTTTCTTGAAGTTATTTTTAGTTTTCACATTATTTTTTGTGGGCGTCTTTCCTCAACTAAGAGTTTTGTGTGTTTCCAACCCATTCTCCATCTTAACACACTGCAGAAAATTACACACTGTTGTCGCGTGTGAGGAACAAGCCATACGATGTGTTTGGCTGCTGGCTGAATGAGACCCACCTGATCTCTGGGAACCTGCACTGGATAGGCAACATGACTTCCTGCTCTGTGCTTTGGCTCAATAAAGCCTTTCAGGTAAGACCTAGTGCAGCAGATAAAGTTTCTTAGAACCAATGTCAGTCAAAACTGTCAACACATTTCACATCCTTCACAATGTCTTTTCTCTCTTCTTTTCTGTGACAGGATGTTGAATCAGAGAATGTCAACGTAGTCAAGCGCCTTTTCAAGATCCAGAACGTCAATGCCAGCACCATTCGCACAGTGATGGTGGCCCACTGCCGTCGTCATGACAATCCAGACTTGCTGCTGGACTATGAGGCTCAGTCCCAGGCTCGAAGGCAGAAAGGGCAGCAGCAGCAGCAGCACCAGCCCCTTCTCTTCGACCTGGGAACCTCGGGCAGTGAGGAAGAAGATGAGGAAGAGGAGGGGGGCGAGGAGAGCCAGAGGGAAGCAAGGTTCGGCACTTGCCGCCATCTTCAGTCCACCATCTCTGGCCTGGATCACATTATACAGGTGAGCTAGATGTAAAGCTCAGGTATTTTGATCAGTTTTTTGAAGCAATATTGTTCTTCATTCAGCCCCCACTTTTGTGCTCCTCTTCCTTCCTGTTAGAATCGTAATGTAGGGCACACAGAGTTGGCAATAGAGACTCATGTGGCTAAGATGATGGGCAGAGCCCACACAAAGGCCCCTGACCTAATTGAGCCTTCTGAGCCCGGGGAGGGAGAGGACAAAACTTACTTACTCTTCACAACAGGCAGCCTTACATACTCTCCTCACCAGATAGGTAAGATGGCTTCAAAGCAATAGATTTAAAGCTTCAGCATGCCAATATAATTCAACAAATGTAAGAAACTTTGAATAAGAAAAAATCCAGACAATGCTGTCAGACATCTCATGTGGTAGTCTTTGTCCCTTTCCAGGTATAAAGCTAATCAAGCCTGACCAGATGACCACTTGTGGTCCAGTACTCGGGGAAGAGCGGAGTTCAGATGAGTTTTTTGATTCCCTGGATCATGTTATTGATATTCATGGACACATCATTGGTATGGGCCTTTCTCCAGACCACAGGTAACTAAACAATGTATAGATTCAATAGGCTTTCATTTAGAAAATAAGCTATATAGGCTTATATGTACTGCAATCACAACATCAGTGGCCAAATGCTGCAGTGGCTGAATGGGAGCAAAGGATTTGAAATCTTCCCAGAGGAGTGGAGAAGCATATTAATGCACATGGTCTTCGATGAGATGTTCAGCTTTCACATATGGATCTAATGTCACATAGCTTTGCCATGTAGTTTAGTATAAAACTGTTTTTACTGTACTTTTAGAACCTTAAATGACTTTAAAAAAAGCATATAACCAACGTTTTAGATTACGTTACAATTGACTCCGAAATTTTCTTCCTTTTCCTTTCATTCACAAGGTACCTTTATGTGAATAGCCGGGCTTGGCCAGCCGGGTGTGTAATCTCTGACCCCATGTCGCCTCCTCCCATTGCCGAGGAGATCGACCTGCATGTCATTGATCTGAAGAATTTGAGGGAGGAGAGAAGGAGCCTGCGTGCACACCGAGCCTTCACGCCTAACGATGAGTGCTTCTTCATCTTCCTCGACGTCAGTAGAGACTTTGTTGCCAGGTATGTACCGTCTCATTTTCCAGTAATAGATGCAGCTTTCACATATGCAACCCTTACCATTAATTTGCTTGCGTTTTAGCACTAAGGTGTCATGTATGATAAGGGAAGTGATACTGCAATGGTGGTAAATTTGACACCACAATTTAACACCTCATGCTGTAGTAACATCTGTGTTCTCATACTGGCATTTGTGTAGACAGGCCACACAGTGCTCCTGTTTTTACATATGATGCCTGTTATTTTTAGCATCTTTTGCTGTTTTTGTGTTTGCATGTGAATGCTCACACAGTTTTAAAATAATGTAAACCCGTAGCTTGTATGAATGACGGAAGCTGGCATTACCACCGGAATGGTAATTAATTTACTCAATGTTACAGAATGCATTAGGGAAAGCACCTGCACGTACAAGATGTAAGAAATACACTTACTATACCAAATCTGAGGTTTCATTTAATAGCAGAAGATGGAAATTAGATGTTCCTTTTAGACAGTGAGGTAACTGCTCTGTAGGATGACTTTCTTACTGGCCAGACTGATTAATACATAACAAAATACATTTCTGGAGAGTTTCCGCTTAAAAAACTATTTCAGAATAGAAATGATCTACTTGTATGTAGTATGTTAGTCAAACGCACCCACCACAGATATGCAGTGGGGAGAACAAGTGTTTGATACACTGCTGATTTTGCAGGTTTTCCTTACTTACAAAGCATGTAGTGGTCTGTAATTTGTTTAACAACTGTGAAAGACGGAATCTAAAACAAAAATCCAGAAAATCACATTGTATGATTTTATTGCATGACATAAGTATTTGATCACCTACCAACCTGTTAGTTCATTTTGAAGGCTTTGCTGACTTATCTCTCCACTCTCCTACCCATAGTGGAGCAGAGGACAAGCACGGCTACATCTGGGACCGTCACTACAACATCTGTCTGGCACGTCTGGCACATGACGATGTGGTGAACTCAGTGGCGTTCAGCCCCGCTGACCAAGAGCTGCTGCTGTCTGCAAGCGATGACTCTACCATTAAAGTGTGGCGCTCACCGCGCATGGTTCGCCTGGCACAGACCCCCTCCCGGCCACTGAGGCCCCGCAGCCTCCTGTCGTCCTGGCTGGGACGCAATAAGAACTCAACGTCTACCAGCAGTGTGAATGGAAAACCATGAGTCAGGTTATATATATATAAAAATAACACTCCATGTATATGTATAGTGTGGTTTTGTCAGTGGTTTTGCTTGAGCTCACAGTGTTGTGACACAGCAGTGCTGGGTGTCTTCAGCTAACGGGACTTGTTGTGACTCAGTATCAGACACAAGAGAGCGCTGTTGCGCCAGCAAAGGACAGAAATCGCCACACACTCTGGTGTGCTGTTGTCAGGAGTGATTTGAAATGTTCGCACAGGTAGATAGTGTAGAGCTGACACCTAAATTCACAAGACAGATGTCCAAACGTGTTACCCAAGAGATGGTTTGTCTGTTATTTTTTAGTTTCTTTTTTTATCTGTAACATTGCATCTGAACAGGTCAATACTCCTGGACCTGAGGTGTAAATGTCTTGCAGAGACAGTACCTTATGATCGCGGTTGTTATGTCCTGCTCAACAGCAAAGTGCTAGCAAACTGTCTTTTCTTATTAATGGGTATTTCCAATTGATGTCTTGAGTATGAATTCCCTAGAAATCCTGTTTTGAGATGATTATAAAACCATTTAAAACCAAAAGGGAAAACATTTAGCTGCATTTACTGCAGTCTGCCTTGGTTTTAACCCTTGTGTTGTCTTTTAAGATTTTTCAACATTATTGCTTTTTCCAACATTTTAGTCCTTTTTCAATGTTGTGGGTGAGTTTTTGATATTTTTAATTTTGACATTTTCAGCTCTTATTTGCCCATTTTTGTGAACTGCCAGTTTGACCCAAGGAAAACACAAGGGTTAAATTACATCCCATCCCATTGTGCCCCAGAAATGATCCATCACTATTCTATTCAAAGTAGAATTATTGAGTAATTTAATCTAGAAGAGATGTTGAGGAACAGACAAGGGGAAGCATGACATGAAAAAAAAGTTTGCTTATTGTTATTTGGGCCTATATTCTATAGAAATGTATTTCTATATATGAAATTGTTTTTAATTTGTAGCACAACACTGTGACACATTAAGATGAATCTCAGTTAAGTTACAAAAATGTCACCCAATTCTTTAATTTAGACATAAAATATGTTTGTAGTACATCTTAAAAGGACAAAAGTACAGGAAATATTTTACTTAGTATAACTAATGATGCATAATGATTTAAAATGTTCTTGCAGACCAAGATGATCAGAAGGACGGCCCCTAAATGTTTGTGTGTACATGGGTTACTCCTTAATTTCCCGTCATGTCTGTAGTCCTTCAAGGTCCTTTTACAGAACAATCAAAACAAAGTAATGCAAGGTTTAGGTACTTTACCTGGTAGATATTTATGTTTCAATGGAGATTCCCTGCTGAAGGAGGTTGTGGTGAATTAGAAAACAACCTTTAATTATGATTGTGGGTTGTGTTATTACCTGGACAAAGTTACATTTGCATGTTACATTTTCAGAGAAACCTGTGGGAATTAGTCACTTCATCAGCAGATTCTTACCACCAATTGAAAAATATTTTCCATGTTTTGAAATGTGTGTAATAAGTCATGAACTTTCTCCTTGGTTCCCTTTAAAAACTTTGGTATCTATTATTTTTTACTGTAGATCTATCTTGTTAATCATGTTTCCTGTCTTCTAATGTACTTTTCATACTCCCCTAAAAAATAAAAAGCATGCCCTGGAAAAGTGTCAGATTAATGTTTCTACTAGAAAATGTTGGTTCTTGGGCCATTTTTTAAGTTTCCTTGTTACTTTTGGTCTGTGTGGCAATGGTATAAAAGGGTCACCATGGAAATTACAGGGTATGATTGACTACTTACAGTAAACACAGATAGTAATGCTATTGTAGATATTAATAGTTCTCCTAACTTAAATTCTTTTTTCTCCATTGCAGTGAAGAATGGATGTTATTAAAGGTTGCTTAGCAGGTATAATGGTTACCATGTTCCCCATCTTAGCCAAGTACAGCTAAGGATGATGGGAATATCATTACTCTAGTTCTGATTGTATTTGGTCATAAACCAAAGTAGTCAACAATCCACCTAAGAGAATGGGCTTTTGTAAAGAAATTCAGCCGTTGAAAAATGACCTCAGTGTTTAAACAGAAACTGACAGCTCTCTAGGGCTTTCCCCATAGGCCCCAGTCTGTCTGCTTTAAAGGTCCCATATTTTCATATTCTCATATTTTGGTTTTACTAGAACATGTTGACATGGTGTAATGTCTGAATATATTTGTACTTCTGTGTTTTGGTCTCTTAACGCCCCCCTCCCGAAAAAGACCAGTCTGCTCTGATTGGTCAGCATTTCTGGGTCTTCCGCATCAGCGCTCAACAAGTCTACTACCATCAATGCAGCCGAGGAATGACTTTCTACCTCTACGTACTGTAGTTGTGACATCACAACTGTGCAGACGTTCTAAAGGCCCAGGTTCTGAATACGGGCTGTGTGCATTTCTTTGTGTATGGAGCTTTTTGACACTATATCAGTATTATGTATATAGCACCTTGACCTAATTTATAATAAGAAAGACACCTTTTACAATATGGGACCTTCAGCAAAGCTGTGCCAGACCAAGTTTATGCCTCACAACAGGGGACCTTTGTCATTTATTCATACAGATCTAACACAAATTGTGGCTATGGTGATTAACACTTGAAAGTAGCCAAATGCAGCAACATTGTCATTTTACTGCAACAGTTCTATATTGAGTCGTCATCTGGTTGTTGGTAGTCAGTAAGGTGGCAGGGTTAATTTTTTTAGAAACATGTTCTATGTGATTACAAATAGTTGTAATGCAATGGTTAAAATCAATGATTATCACTTTTTAAAAGGTCAATTCACTCAAATCACAAAATAACATATTTTCACGCTTTACACTAGAAAATGCATTTCCTGCAGAAAATGCGTGTGATTTAGGAAAAACAAAACTGGATTACTAGCTTGATATGATTTTAAACATGACATCTCATCTTTTAGATTTATGGGTAGTGAAAAGACTGCTAGAAAGAGGAGGTAACATATATGAACTAGAACATTCCGCAGAAATTTTATCAGTGTGCCTGCTATTGGGGCACATCCGAATAGCAATAAAACCTAATAAAAAAATAATAAAAGTGTTATGTGTCTTAACCCTTCAGAGATTCTTCTGTTTCCCAGAAACAGTTATGAAGTAGCTAGCGCTAAACCAACCAGACTCCTTGTAAAAAACAGTCCTTTTACACTCCATAGTTACATGTCTGCGACCGGCACAAGATTTCCTACATTTTCACCAAAAATGATGTCTGAAGAGTGAAACCTGGAGGGAGATCCGTCCTGCAGCCCCTCCTTCTGTCCTCTCAGTGTCAGAACCTGTTGCTATGGTGATTTCCTCAGAGAGGCAGCCAGATACTTTTTTCAATGATTCCTATCAGCTGTTGGAGTGAAGAACGCGAAAAGTTTTAGTCCGATAGACTCCATAGTTACATGTCTGCGACCGGCACAAGATTTGCTACATTTTGACCAACTATGATGTCTAAAGACTGAAAACTCGAGGAGAGAGAGACATTGGGGGAAAAGTCATCGAATTGTCGTCCAGCTGCATGGTTTTTTCATAGTTTCTATCGACAGTTGGTAGATCACAACCAACAATTTAAGTCCAATAGACTCCATAGTTACATGTCTGCGACCGGAACAAGATTTGCTACATTTTGACCAATAATGAAGTCTGAAGACTGAAAACTGCTTTTGCAGCACCTCGGCACACTGAACTATACAACAGAAGAGAAGTGTTTTGGATTTTTAATTTACAAACTTTATCTTCCAGGAGTTTAAATGATAACATCCCATGGCATGGGATGTTATAAGGAGCTGAAGAAAAGTATATGGCATAGGACAGATATTCATGAACTGTACTTGAATGATTCATGAAAACTGTAAGGCTGATGTTCTCATTCAGATAGTATTTGAACTTGTAAATATATTTAGAAAATAGCAGTAAATGTAAATGGTAGAACCACTATGAAGTATAGCTAATAATTGATATGAACTTCAGATTGTTATTAAAATGGTTATAAATATGAGTATGTGCTATGGTAATGGATATGAATTTGAGTATTGTAATTGATATGAATATAAGGATGTAGCAATTAAGTTGATATTTGTATTACTGAAATGTATATGAAATGCATATTTTCTCACTTAGGAAACTTTGTAAATATAAATATTTTTTGAGCATTAATAAGTTAAATTCTGGGCGTCACTAGGTATTCCTGGTGTGAAATGTTATTTGTGTGTGTGATTGTTATCGAATCGGGCAACGTATTAATGGCAAGGATGTAAAGAAATGTGTGCACAAATGACGTGTGTTCACTATGAGACACACTCACAGTATAGAACGTTGAAAAAAGTCATAGTATACTATGTCAAAAAACGGTATTAAAAAAAAGCAATAGTATGTCAAAATAAGTGAAAGTCATACTATACTATAAGTTCTAAAAAATTAATTGTTTAGTATGTCGGATAATGCCATTACAAAGTCATAAAAAGTTATAGTATGCTATGTCACAAAAACAGTATGTCACAAAGGATTCATAGTATAATTTGTTAAGAAAGTGATAGTATAGAATGTTGCAAAAAAAAGTATAGTATTTATTTTTAAAAGTCAGGATAGTATGTCACATGTGTCATAGCATAATTTGTCAAAAAAATCATCAAGTCTATGTCCAAAAAAAAATCATAAAAAGTCATGGTATGTCCAAAAAAGTCACAAAAATCACTGTACAGTATGCAAAAGGTTTATTTCTTACATATGCACAAGGTTGAACTGCATTAAGTCTTTGGCTATGTGTATACATGCATGAGGGAGTAGGAAAGCCATGAATGAAAGTGATAAAAAAAGGTCATAGTATACTATGTCTAAGAAAGTCTGGAAGAACATCCAAACTCCACACAAAAAGTCTAAGTCACACAATACACACTCCATCCTCTGGGAACAATCAATGTTAAAGATCAAGTTTATTGTCATGTGCATTTTAAAGTACAAAGTACAATGAGAATGCAATAAAAAAGATTGTTTACAAAGGTTTGTGCCAGGGAGAAAAGATTTCATTGATGAAATGGCACAAACCTTTTTACAAAGGCCATTTCATCTACTGAAATTCCCACCTGCTTTAACTTTGTGCTAGCAAATGTTACCATGCTTATACAAATATGTTAAACATATAACCTGCTAAAAATGTTAGTATGCTGATACTTGCTTTTGGTTCAAAGTAAAGCCTTACAGAATTTAATGGCTGTAGACTCTTAATATTGTGATGCTGGGTAAACTGACTCCATTATTGACATTTAAACACAAAGCAAGACCCACACAAGTCAATTTGTTCTTGTGATGACAATAACCTTGCATTTATCATTAACACGTTTGACTTGAACTTGATATAACATGTCATGCAATCCACGAGGTCAGTGGGTGAAAGGTCTTTTAAAAAGCAACTAACATGCAACTCAGAAGAATGAAAAATGAAACTGATTGCATAAGGTGGTGCTGTGTCGATCTCACCATTTTGTAACATTCTACCTCCTGATCTACGAAAGACAGAGCTGTGAACAAAACCTGCGATTATCAGTTTCTCTGCAAAGCAGCCAGATGCATTTTGTGGTGAAAAAATATCATGGGAGGGTAAAAGGTCTTTTACAAAGCAACTAAGAATGAAATTGGAGATGGTGGTGGTCTTTTTAACATGCTCCTCCCTGATCTGCATATGCAGAGCTGTGAACAAAACCTGTCATTTTTAATTTCTCTGCAAGACAGACAGATGAATTTTGTTGTGAAAAAAACAGTTGGGAGGACTTGCAAGAAAATCAAAAAAGGGTCAAAATTGCTACAAGAGGCCCAAAACATCCTGAATTGTTGTCCCTAGTAGGAGTAAAAAACACTGGATCCTACATTTCCCATAACGCAACCAATAATGTCTTTTCATTAGATTCTCCTTCTTGTGAAACTGCCCAAATATTTAAACTCCATGTCCCCATTTGGAACAGACTTTGATCTGATTTTTTTAGTCTCCAAGCACTGGTGACCTAGATAAAACATGATAAAGTGCCCTTTCAGTGGAGAAAATAAGATGCAGTTCACCAATGGGTGCCTTCTCAAATAGGTTGCCCTCAAGCTAGAAAACTTTCTGCTAGCTGGTGCCCTTTTCTTTTCTTTTTTTGCCCCTGCCCCTCAGACAGCCTGAGTCCACCACTGTTTCCAAGACACAAGAGACTATGTTTTAATTAGAACTTATAAACTCCCTCCTGAAGCACAAAAAAGCCTTCCTCAGATGTTTTCACAGAGGAGTTCCCCTTTATAGATTTTTTATAAATAATGTTTGGGGGCACATTGAACAGCACATCATGTCCACATTCATGACAACAGCATAACAAGAGCAAACAAAATACACCACTAACAAACAGTAGTCACAGTAGTTTGTGGTTTTGCAACAGGTATATTTTCAGTTACTGAGAGCGGTCCATGAAGTGGGTTGTGAGACACAGCATAGGAAAGTATCATAGAGCCTTTTGGTTGCTCACAGGGGAAAGTTGTCACCTTCACATGTAAAATGCGAGTTTCATATTTAGGAAATGATCAGATTCAGTATAAGGGTAATCGTGTAGATATGATAGTTCACCAAAATGAATCAAATGGCTAGGCGTTATATGGTTTAAAAGTGGATTTATTTTCTCTAGAAGGGCTGAATCTAATTATATTTATTAATGATTAATATGACTATTTTACTGTATAATCAATTATTGGTCTATAAAATGTCATAAAACAGTAAATAAAAAGCCCAAGGTAACTTCTTAGGTGTATTCTAATTAATATAAAATATATATATACTATAAACAAGGTATTTGATACAAATAGTTATAAGCCTTTAGGGTTAGGTATAAGCTGACAGGGTAACATTAAAATGACAGCTGATTATAGATCTCTTGTCATCAAGGAGATTTTTAACTCAGCTGCTCTTAATGCCTGCTGCATACATAAATACTACCTTTTTATGAATATAATTTCTATAAAGCACAGGTAAATCAGTAATTGCTTCACTAAAGATAGATACCTATAACCATTACAGATCCACTACAGTGATTGTGATTTTACACACCTTTGTACATTGTCATAATGTGACACATTATTACATGTATAGTGTAGATATAATATTGTGTAATATCATAGTCACATAGTATATATTATAAATATTACCATAATATCATATATATATATATATTATTATTATAATTATTATTATGAATTGTTTGTTTTTATAAATGCTTTGGTGTAGCTTCCACAGCTTCCCCATTTACAAGCCTGTGAGGTCTACAATGGCTTTGATGAAAATGGTATCATCTCTCAGATAGGGGCTCTTGCCAGCCAGTTTAGCCAGCGGACAGAAGAGCGGGCAGCCACTGGCGATGTTCATCTCACTGATCGGCCGCTGAAAGGAGGTGGAGGTGACATCAGGGCGAAAAGCATCGATGATGTGCTCCCTGTTGTTCTGATCTAAAAGCATTAGAGTCACCTGGGAACAAAGAAGGAGCTTGTTTTGAGCTATTCATTGAGGCGACTATTAAAAGATTGTTAATTAAGTTTTGCTACCTTCTGACTGAATGGCCATTTGAGCAGAGCGTCACACTTCCCCCTCATGACAACAAAAAACAGCGAAAGGTGCGTTCCTCTGCCCGTCCCATCGCCGTTCAGATAAAGCCTCAGACACATTTTGTAGCCGTATTTGCTGGAGTAAAATGCTGTAAGGAAGAAAAAGAAGGTTCCAGAATGTAACCCGAGTGCAAACAGTGTCATATGAGAATAGGAATGACAAGTCCACTCCCTGAAGGACAACAAGGGTGTAGTGATGTGGAATTTCCCCTGACTACATGTCAACACATCATACAAACCACATGATCTTAGCTTACTCACAATCACATAGAACCTTTCAGCTTAGAAATGAAGCCGCTGATTACGCCTTTATATTACCTGGTGAGAACATTGCAGGTGTTCGACCGGCCACAGCATCCTGTCTGCGCCGTGAGAAGTCAGAGATTTTCCACACAAATATCCCGTCGTATGTGCAGAACTGGAGTTCTCGCAGCAACTGTTCGGTTTCAGACAGCTGCAAGTCTCTCATGGTGACTGTCCGCTCCAGCTGACGCACTTTGTTGGAGAGGTTTTCAATTTTTTCCTGGTCTAAACGATGCTGATGTGAGAAAGCCTCCAACGTAACTGAACTGCGCTCCACTTCTCGGTTTAGGACACACACAATGTTTTCTAAAGCGTTCACCTGTCAAAAACAGCAAAAATTAAGTTAGATCCTTATTCAAAACCTAGAAACATTAGCAGTCAACAAAGAGGATCATATCCACTGAGGCGCACCTTTTTGTCCACGTCCACAGACTGCATGGAGGCTGCAGCTCCAGAGCCCATAGTGACCCCCTCCTCAGGAGCCCTGTACAGGCCCAGGCCAGAGTCCTCCTGCCACTCTCCGTGAGCAGCGGCATCGGCACGCGTCCGAGCCATGGACAGCACCATGGGCAGCAGCAGACGCAAGTGCTCCATTGTGCTGCTGTGCTCATGGTCAGCGAGCTTCCCATTATCTATCTAAGAAAACACAACCGAGCTTATTCAGCTACTACTGTACTTAAGACCCAACTGAACTGAAAACCTTTAAACTGCAGGACATAAATGATGCTACTTTCTGGGATAATAAAATCCTGTTTCAATGAGAAAAATACTAAAAATGTACTGAAGTAAATGTTCAACGATTTATCAATCATCATATTTGAGAGTAAAATAAATGTTAATGAAATATCAACCAATTGTTTACAGTTTTTATAAGATCCCCAAAAAACTTGGTTTGAAAGCTAACATTAATATTAACAATTATACCATGAGACAAAGCAACAATAGACAGTAAAGTTCAGGTTATTCATTAATTATTATTTGAATTAAAACCCATCTAATCTGCTTAATCAGAACTGGGTGTGGGTTTGGTTTCACAGTGCCATGGCAAAATGAACAAACAACGCCTCAACTGTCTTCATTTTTTAATTCAAATGTTGCTAAATCCTGATTGGTGCATGGAAGTGTGTGACATCATCCTTTTCCAACAGAGTCACACCCACTCCAAACCAGAGAGAAATCTCTCCAACCAAACTGACAGAAAATGACATGTTCATACCCTGCTAAATTTGAAGCTAAAGCTAGAGGAATTTAGCTTAGCATAAAGACTGGCGGCAGGTGGAAACAGGGAGCTAGATTATTGTACATACCACAGATTTACAGCCCACGTCACTGTACGGACATGCACTCTTTGACTTGGCGCAGGATTTGCTGTGGTCATTAAACTGAAGGTAGAATGGACAAAAGAAAAGGTTAGGAGTCAGAGGACCACCTCCAAACAGTGCATCAACTCGAAACAGAGAAGTGAAAGTGAAGTACAGGATTACTGGCCAAAAGAAAACAAGTGGTCATGAAGGGAATTCTAAAAAGGCACCATTTCTTTTAACTGTTCAGATGATCATTAAGTGGAACTCACATGCATCTATAGTTTCATGCTACATTACGTTTCATGCTATTGTAACATGTATGTTGGCCAATAGTTCTGTTTTGTATACATTTATGTTTTACACATATATCACATTTTATTTACAGTGGCTAGAATAAGTTTACACACCCATGCTAAAATTGATTAAAAATGGGAATAATAAAAAAATAAAAAATAAACATCTTTCAGAAATTGATCTTAATGTCTTACTTCAAACATTTTTGGAAAATCCAATCTTTTAAAAAGGACACTAATTTTCTTTGTGAATGAATAATGTATTGTAAATAAATAAATGTTCTTCCTTAAAATACAGGGGGCATAAATATACACACCCCTATGTTAAATTAAACTTGATTTTGAGATTGGCATGGCTTTATTTAAAGTTAGCAGCTGGTTTGATTTGCATTGATAAATTATGTTATGGAAAGTTCCCCATGCCTATCTCTTTGTATGGTGAAGGGTAGGAGAGGATGTCGGGCTATTTTAATTCCAAAGGCCAAGGGAACTTCATCAGGATGCATAGTATCCTGGATCCATGAAATAACTGGCCTTTAAAAATAAAAATGTGCCTGCCTCTATGAGAATTTAAAACATACTTATGTCCCCTGTATTTTAAGGAAGAACTTTTATTTATTTACAATACATTATTCATTCACAAAACGAATTGGTGTCTTTAAAAAGTTGGATTTTCCTAAATGTTTTGAGTTAAGGCATTAAGATCAATTTCCAAAACTTTTCTTTTAATCTGCTTTAATATGCTTTTTAATCAACTTTAGCATGGGTGTATAAACCTATACAAGACACTGTATTTCTTTCTTTAGGCATTTTAGCAATGTTTTGCAATACCAAGTTGAGTGTTTAAAACCACTTTATTATTATTATTATTATTATTATTATTATTATTATTATGTATTAATAATAAAGATAAACGGTAATTTGAGGAGCAGCTCAAACCTTTTCTCTTGGGATTTTTTTCTTGCCACAGTCCTTGCATTGTAAGGGAAACTTCAGACAGATCTCATCATGGGCCTAAAATACACCATGGAAGGAACATGAGAATATTATTTAGTTTCCATTTATGCAGATACAACCAGCAACTGCTTTACACCAGATAATCTTTATGCCTTACCTTGATGTCTTTAAAGTTGAAGGTAATTTTGCAGTATTTGCAGTTGAGCGTTCTAGCTTCACATTCTCTCTCATTATGTCTGTCCTTGTCTGTACGAAGGATTGAGGTTTGGCAGGCCTCACACTGTATCCGCTCAAATTCACAGCGACCTTCATGTTGAGCCTAAAGATGAAGGATAGATATACATTCTTACTGCCTGCACATGTCTGGTATTTGTTGTTTTTTTCTCTCTAAATGATATTTAAAAAAAGACGGTTGTGCTTTATGGTGCCACAGCACACTTGAATGCATGAGGTGTAATTTACATGGTAGATATTTAAAACATGTCATAAAAGCTTCTGGTCTTGTGTCAGTTTTTATATTGATGACACACCCTTGTAAACCATTGTTAAGATGTATGCCCTTCACAGATATAACTGCTAGACACACCTGTACATGATAGCAAGCATGGTACAGGATGTACTGACAGTTGAAAAGTGGAAAAACAAAACACCATTTATCCTGTTCATCTTCCGTGCATAACAAAACCAGGTTAAGGGTTACCACACAAAGCACTTTACTTAATAACAAAAGTGATATAGTTATGTAATTATATTTTTCCTGTAACCCAATTAAGAGAAATTATTGGTACTATATGCTTGTTAAAATAAAAATAAAACATAGAAGTGAGATAAAATAAGTAGAGCCATTTAAAACATCTAACCTTAAAACTAAAATAAAATGGGTTAAGAAAAATGAAAGTAGAAAAGAAAAAAAAAGCACAGAAAATAAGAAGTACAACAAATAACTGGAAAATGCTTGATAATCTAAAATGCCATTGTTTTTGAAAAAAGCCGGGAAACGAAAGCTCCGCCCAGACTATAAGGCGGAGTTTATTACATTCTGTTTCATAATGACTATCAACAGCATCTGGAGCCACAGAGCAGGAACCACAGGTAGGCTAGCCAGTTTTTCGCTTTGACTGTTCACTTTCCAGGCATGCCACACCAGCAAATCTCAAACCAAATAGCCAAACTGTATACGAATCATTTCAAATCGCTGTTTTACAGCATTACTCAGGGAGCATATTAAGTCTATTTTTTCAGCAAGTTTTGGGCGTGTATGGCTAGCTAACAAAGCAGATCTTTCCACACAACAGTGACTAAGACGGCAGTCCACAACTAATCACACAAACATGTGGGTGTTTCACACCACATTAGTAGTCATTTCTTGAGCACTGCAGTCACACACTTTGACCAAATTGTCCTATGAAGCAAGCTTGTGTATATTTACAACGTCGGTAAGCTAACAAGTCAGAACCACATTTGCAAACCATGGAAAAATAATTATCAGCTTGATGTTCTCATTTGAAATACCATCACCCCACGTTAAAACTTCCTATATGGAGCCTGATCTAGATAGGGTTATACGGTACTGTTAAAACAACAAACAGACAGAAAGGTACAAACATCCGTTGGCTCGTTACTGTTTCCTAAACAAACTTACCACACACAGAAACATTTATAGTAAAAACAAAACTAGTCATAGAATCACATGAAACCAGACAGCCTTTATAATTATGACTTTTCTGTGTGCAAACCAGTCGGTCTGAATGATGCGTTTCATTGTCTACCGAGATCCTGTTTTTCAATCTAACAGTAAGTATAAATTGAGTAGTTCCCTTGTGAACTGGTGCTGTCTAAATCTAGTTTCATTATCATGTTAGGGTTAAATTAACCATTACAAGATAGCTAACCTCGAGATAAAGGGCCTTTTCTATCCTGGTACTTTCCCACTAAGTTGATGTTGTTAGCTGGTAACATGGGGACTTTCCAGGCTGCTAAGTTTCACTTCCTGTTAGACTGTGACTCTGTTGCTAATGCATTGCTACATTGCATGTAATACGAGCACATCTTTCAGCTCTTTGTCAACTGAAAGCTGCAGGGGGAAAAATGTGACTGCAACCCAGAGAATGCAGAATATGTTACATATACTCTGTGGGGGTGGGAATGGATTAGAGAAATACAAAAACACCAACAGTACAGGTTTGGGTGTAGTAAACTGACACATGTACACGATGTATATGGGACAGGCAGTGACAAACACTGAAGTAGAAAGCATTAAGTACACCCACGATGACAAAAGAACTTTATACTTCACCTCATACTCTTTTATTGAGCCTGTCCAATCACAGCCCTGGTTCAAACACCTGGCAGGCAGACTTGCTATTTCACGGCCGGCTGCATTGTCAGGAAATGCCTGGTGGGCGAACAAAGAACAATGAGGTGAGTTATAATAGCAAACAGACATTAAAGAATGCATTGTGCGAGACTGTAGTAAAATGTCTTTTTTTTTTTTTTTTAAATCAGAATGAGAAATGATATACAGATTACAAGGAATTTATCTCATAAAATAACAATATTGGCTGACGAATGACATACTTCATAACTTACCTCATTACTATTTAGGATGGAAATAGGTTCCTCATATATCTCCTCATGGCGGCAGGCTTCACAAGGCTTTGGCCCAGAACTGACAAACAAAATAAGTTTGTGACTTTATAGTAAAAAAAGTGTTTGGTGCCAGTCAATTTTCTGCTGAACTTACTTGAACGACTGCTGATCAGTATGGATCAGAGCTCAATTAGATGAATCATTCATGAAAAATACAACAGCAGTGAAAGAAAGCCTCTAAGCACTTTACAAATTCTGTAATTTGCAACCTTTGATAAGGTGTGGGAAATTGATGAGAAAGAAATGTATTAAGTCCATATGAAATGTGAAACATTTCACATAATGAAAGTCACACGACACAGGCACTTGACATAGCATGCACAGCATAAAAGTGCTTTTTGCTGTTGTGTGACTGTTGGAAGATTAGCAAAATGATACTGCATGACATACATGTTATAAAAGGTTTAGTTTAAGATATGGTTCTATAAATTTGATTTCCTGTACTGTCACCGTATGATTAATGATACTTCCAAAGTATCATTGGACATAAGGAATTCATGAATAATGAACAAGCAGTGAGTCAGTGATAGGAAACAAGAACTGGAAAAGAAAACAATGGACACCTTTAAAATGAATCAAGAGGCATGGTCAGATCCTTGTGATTCACTGATTTCAGTTCAAGAGTCCAGTCATGTGTGGGATGAGTCTGAATATAGTAACTGATCTTGGGTGCACAAAATCCCCCAGAGGCGAGCAGAGATAAGAACACAGGGTGTGCTGAAGCATGTCCAGTAAGAAGGTAAGCATTGGGTAGGGGGTTTGAATTTCACACGGCTGTAGGTGGTCCAAGGACCTCCAGTCTACCTGGTGAGCTGCTTGAAACAGTGTACACAGAAGCGGTGGCCACACTGAGCCTGGACAGGCTTCCTCAGGACCTGGAGACACTGCTGACATTTGTACTTATTCTCCATAGGCACTGACAGCACACTGAGGGGGATCCCTGGTAAAGAGTTGGTGCAGTCCAACGAGATTCGGGCCATTCTTCTCCATCAATCTGGCGCTATAGCCTGTGAACAAGTACAACACAGCAACTGTTAGTGGCTAACCATAACCTTTAGAAGTAAAGAAACTTTACATCACTTGTGCAATCAAGATGTTATGTGTTTTCTCTGGCATACCAGTAACTTATACCGGGTTAAATTACTTATGTGACATGTATGTCAGAGTTAGTACACCTATTGGATAAATCACACATGGGTTATTTAGTAGCTGCACTGAAAGTACAATATAGGCAGCATCCAAGCCTTTAGGCAAATCATTGTACAGTGAGCATGAAGCAGATTCATCATTTTGATACTGGGTTAAGTTTGGCTACAGACTAAAACACATTTGAGATGTCTAAAGCCAAATGACGTAGGCATTAGGGCTGCACGATTATGGCCAAAACAATCACGTTTATTTTGATCAATATTGAGATCACAATTATTTGTTGATTTTAACCCAAACAAATTTTATAGTCACATAGGTTATTTATAACTGCTTTCACATCCATATTGTGCTACATTTCTCTTATGTTGAAGTTGTATGTTGTACCGTGGCCGCCGTAACAACAGAGTTACCAGCGGAGACACTAGTACAAATACAGGTTTGCCTCTCCTGCTTAACAATATACAGCTGCGTTAAGCTGTAGAAGAAATGGGTCATGTAACGCAAAATTAAACCATAGGAAAATTGTTAGTCACACTCTAGAGCCCTGTGAGTTAACAGACACAAACTAGCACTGGTCACTACTGTTGTCTAAAAAACAACACAGACGGGACAAAATGTTTACTAGTAAACCAGTAAACCTTGTGACCAACGTATAACCGACAGCTGTCTGTTGTGGAATTTTCCTCACATTACTCTGTCCTCTGTGACTGTATACATCTAGAAACTAATCTGCGCGGTGCAGGGAACAACTCTGACTGGCACATAATCAGACAGGAGTTTACGGAGCGGTAGATTGGCTTTGCAAAAAACTTGGAGCGTGAAACTTTTGATCATCGGAAACCAAAATCGTGATCGTGATTAAAATTTGATTAATTGTGCAGCCCTAGCATGTTGTAATACTATGGAATGAATGCCATGCAAATAACCCATGGCTGTGCATAAAATGAGAATACATGTAAAACTGTTGAGGCTACAATAGAACAAGTGTGCAACTATCATTCATTGATAATGTGAGAAAAACATTTGGTTTTTAAAAGTTATTAGCCAAAATGTAATTATTGCATCACCATTGCCTGACTTACCAGTAGCATGTCTTTGCTGTGACCCTAACGAACCTGGGAACCTTACAAAATTATTTCCCTGACTTAAAACCTAAATGAGATACGTGCAAAATCTTTTGCGTTATCTGCAGAGAGAGATACAGACCTTTTGAAAATAGACACTAAAACCTCTGTAGAATGTAATCACGGTGGGTAGGGGTGGGAATCTATTGGCACCTCATGATTCGATTCTGATTCAGAAGCCAACGATTTGATTCTAAACAGATTATCAATGCAAAAATTGTATGTACATTTCCATGCGTGATTTAAAAAATATACATATGAATCTGAGTTTGTTACTCAGAGTTTTCTAATCACTTCCTAGACCAAGCAGCTAGAAAAGGCTTAGATTTTGACATATACAGTATTTGTCACACACAAGTTTTAATGTGGTGTTTTGTCTAACAACTTTTTTTTTTGTAGTCATTCTATTCTTAAGCCTTAAACATTCTTGTGAAAGTCACATTCTCTCACAGTAATCTTCCATGTCAGAGGCTCAGTCATGTTTAAAGATGAATAATTAGCTTCTTAGAACATAAAACATGAGGTGGTCAGATGTAATGTGATAAAGTAGATGAACAACCTTTATGTGTTGTGACTAATTATTTTATGTATGTCTCATTAGATCATGTGTATACTGTATATGAACATTTAATTTAATTTTTCCTTTTGGCCATTTTCTGTGTTTTTTTCTGCTCTCTCTTAGACTCTATGTTGATGTCCATTATCCTATCCTCTTTCAGTCGCTCTGTTTTCTGATTTGTACGTTTCTATATTTATATATATATATATATATATATAAAAAAATTAAAATCGATTAACTTATCAGAATAGAGCAATGAATCGTTCTAAAGAGAATCGTGATGGATCTAAGAATCGATTATTTTACCCACCCGTAGGCAGAGGTTTAGTAAAGACAAAACAATGATGCCAATAGAGCTTTTGCAATATCAGAAAAATGAAGACTTTTTACTAAACAGTTTATCTTTACTTGTCTCATTGCATTTCATTATTTTTCTGGTATTTGTTTTCAGTAAAATTACAAATACTTACTTCCCAAACAAATTTAACTTAACTTTGTGTCTGTCAAAGCAAATTGAAAATTGATATTCCAATCTGGACAACAAACAACTCTCAATCAAAATTAATTGAAAATTATACAAACTATGAGAAACGCTAACAGATCGTCATTGCTGCCCCTTAATACAGCTTAGGAGATGCTTGCCAAGCTGTATTATGGCTGACTTACTTTTACACATGAAATTTGCAAAACTTTTCTAGAAATGTCCGCTCTATGAATGTTTAATCTGTTAGTAATACATGGTTTATCTAAAAAATCCCTTACGGGTATGCAAAGGAGTGAGGAGTGTTTTTCCCATCAGCAGATGTCATATATTGACATATTCCCATACACCCACATCAAATACTCCATTACTAAATATGCACACAGTTGTTTGTTTTCCTGTCAGTGCCTAACTGGGTTTGGTTTTACATAGAGCTGCAGAAAATGTTATACGATGGGGATGACGGGATGAAAATATAACCTTAATAATAATAATAATTATACATGTTATTTATGGGTGCCTTTCTGGACACTCAAGGTTACCTTACAAGAAAATAAAATCTTGAAGTATTTCTTGTCTGCATTGGCCTACAGGTTCTATGACAATATGTAGTTTATCCGGTTTGAACTCAAGACTATACAAAAGCCAAACAGCTTTGAGCAGTGCTGTCTCCACCTTTTCATTTGCTTGATTCAACACGTTTTAAAAAAACAAACATTTCTCCCATAAATTACAATTATATTTGAATCAAAATGCCACTAATCTAAATTTGCACAAAAACACACAACAAGAAGTTACATTTCAGTGTTTTCTTGAATTGGTAAAGGGTAACAAGGCTATCTGTTTACAGTAGGTGGTGGTAAATATATTTCCAACCTTTTTGAAAGCATACTATTTATCCTGCACAAACTGACTCCATTAAAACTGAATTTTAATGGAAATGGTGTGCCTCTGTAAAAAGCCAGCCATTAAAATGTTAAGAGATGAGGCTGCGGTAGGCTTATTTATTGTGCTGATGTGGCATAAAGTAGGAAATATCTGAATCCTCTTTTTGGTTAACCTTATATTTTATTTTACAGATGTAAGCACATTCTTAGACTAAGAAGTGAGATTATAAGATGGATATATTGATGGATGGATGTCTCAAACCATAGATGAAACTAGGCAAATTAAAAGGTTGCTATGCACCAAAAATTATTTTTAGTGGAACACTGAAACCCACAAAACAGGAGCACATCCCTAACATTTCATTTTCATGGTGGAAATCCCATGATTACAAGACTAATAGCTAGAGCACCTAACTCTCATGCTTATCATGAGACTTTATCCAAGTGAATATGTGACCGATGATAACATAGTAATGCAATAGCTGCTATTAGTAATAATAGCAAACAGTCAAGCATCTTGTAACATTCATACTTCCTGGCATCTTTTCTATTTCATTTAGTTAACATTTAAAATCATTTGTGGTAAGATAAGGTTATTAGTAAATCCCATTTTTTAAGATTAAATTACATAGCATTTTCACTGTTTGAAACATATTGTTGGCAAACTCTTAACAATTACTGACATTTTGTTATCCGTTCTAACTATCTTCTATATAATATTCTATTTTCCATCCGTTCTAAATCATGTTGATGCACCATTTTTGTATGAGTTTGTGTCAACATTTTAAATTATTAATACATTCAATTCATGTTTACAAATCTTAAATTTCAGTCCCATTACATGGAGAGTGAAACAGCAACATTGGATGATGATCTTACGTTAATGTCCCTGAATAATCATTAGTAATCATGCAGCTGTCTTGTTTCACCCTAGACTACTTCATGTCACCCTAGACTACTTCATGTCACCCTAGACTACTTCATGTCAACCTCAAGAGGGCAGGAAGTTACATACTTCACTTGTTAGAAAAAGCCCAATGCTGCTTATTATTGGAAAGCCACAATGTTTTTTCCCCTGGTATCATTACTTGAATGCATAGTTGACACATTTCCATGTCTAGAGTATGATGACTAACATATCTTCACTATTGCAACATAAAGCATTACAACTGTTTTGTCATTTTTCAATTTGATGAAACGCCAATGAAACACGTCCAAATGGAACAAAAAAAGGTAAATGATTCAATAAGTCCTAAAAACAATGCCTTGCAGTAAATGAATACCCAAACTCTTGTGTACTTTATGTATCCATAGAAACAGTGCGAGGGAAGCAATTTCAAACCCAGTAAAAACAAACATTAATCTCGTGTAGAAACCATGGTATTTTCTTTATAGTACACTCAACCATCCTGAAAAGACTACCAAACTGACCAGAACTTTTGCACACTGTGGCTAAAACTGTATGAAACAACATTAAAAGCATCCCAACACTAAGCACAAACATTACTAAACTTTAAACTGTGATAAAAAATAGAAACGACATAGTTTTATTTTAACGTCATCCGAAGCAATCTGGTCTTGAAGTTTTTGTAATGTGGAAAGGTTAGTTAAAGAAACAACACTAATAGCTGCATTCACAATCAAAACAATGCCTTAAAAAGTAAAGTACAACTAATCTAGCTAGCTATCCCTGCAATCTCCACATTCAGTACTTCTGTGTCACAAACAACTGTCCCTTTCTGTTTTTTTCTTTTCTTTTAAAGCCAGTAGCAGCTACATGTATCTGAAGCCAGAAAAAAAACATCTGCTCTGCCAGTATGCTCGTCCTCTCGGTTCGCCATTTCCTTGGTCAGTTTTTGTTTTACAACCATGTCAAGGGTTTCTACATTGTCTGGGAACCTTTCCACCCTCCGTGGGATACTAACTGCACTAAAACCAAACCGGAATCTCGTTAACGTTACTCACCCAAAGTCTGTTTGTTCACCTTAAAAACGCAACCGATACAACGCCAAGTATTTAGCTAGCTAAATTACGCCCTAATCCACGTCACTGCTGAGTGGGTAGTCCTCGGCAATACTCATCTGGATTTATAGATTTGCATTTGTGTAGGCCCTAGCTAAACATTTAACTTGCACTTCAACTTGGTTTGTATGAGTAGCTAGCTAGCTAACGTTACACAACTTCAGCCAAATGCTAAGTTACTATTACTATAGGTTTTGCGAATTATCTACTCAGTTGGCAAACTTCTAGCTAAGATATTCATCTGGCAAGTAGAAACACAGGCTAACTAACCTTGACGTCTTCACTTTGCCCCAGCCGACAGACAGAAAACGAACTTTGTCCGCTAATCGTATAAGAAGGACAGTTCAACCTTAAGCTAGCTATGTTTACAATTTATTGCGACATGCGCCGCTTACTTTGACAGATAAAGCAACTGCCGAGAACGGAGTGTACCCTCTGCAGTGCATTGACCTAACCGCCCCTTCACAGGGCTGCCCCGGAGTAGAAAGCAAGTTTTCAACAGATGACGCATGCGCATCAGCGTTCACCTATCCACAATGTGGCTGTACACTGGTAGACTTTTCCAATCGTTACATCAGCGACAATATGTTTTGATCTCCAAAGGTATGAGTTTCTACAGCTAACGTTACGCGTTTCTGCGGAAGTTGAAAAAGCGAAAAGCTACTAATATATTTTAAATAGATAGCTAGATGTTAGTTAACGTTACTGTTTTAATGTAAACATAAATGCATGTTGAAGCCTAGCTTGCAGCATACCACAGTGTACTCTACGTAACGTTGCACACACTTACACACTCCTCATCTACAGCTAGCTAAATTAACGTTATATAGCTAGTAACCTAGCATAAACGTCAGAGTAGCTTAACGTTAAGTATTTAGCTATATTGATTGTTTCCATGGGTGAACCAAATGAATAGATGGATGTAGCTCGAACTTCATTGCGAATATCTTTTAAGAAAGTAAGGTTAATTGAAAATTAAAATGTCAGTAATGATATTCCTGAAAATAAACTGAGATACCGTTTTTTTTCACTTTACTTTAGTATCGATACCGATCATTTGTAGTTAATGAACCAATATCATTTGTAGTAAAAATCTTTTAGTCAAAATGAACGTTTTGGAATGTTACAAACACAAAAGTTGAAATGCTTAAGGCAATTATGTAATACAACTAAAACACTAAACATAATACATTGTTTAGCCTACCTATAAAAATTATGTAGAGGGGAGAAGTTATCCATTTTATTCAGGAACAATAATTTCTCAAATTTGTTAGAGCTTTGGTGTCAGCACATTGGTCTAAAACAATGTAAACCTCGAAACGCCCTTCATGCAAAACATCCAGGATGACTGGACACATGCTCCAAAGCCTCGGCTAAGCACAGCAATACTTTTCAGATGTAAGCAGAGAACTAAAAAGAACAAAATTCACTTATCTTTGCCATAAAAATCTCATTCAAATTTTACCAAAATACTATAGATCTTTATCACAAACATGAGCATGCATGGTAATACTACAGTCTTTTTCAGTAAATAGCTGGTTTAACTGGCTTCTGTAGAGCATACCAACGGTTTTTGCCTCGATATACATCATTATCAAAAAGCTGAGTTGTTATTTGAGGGCAATGCAACAAATATCAAGTGCATTATTGCATTGTCTTGGTCCAGTTATGTAAATGTTTCTCATGCTGCTCTTTCCTTTTCTCAGCAGTGTGTGCCCACCAGGTGCACAGTAGTAGTACTGGGTTTACAAACAGCTGTTATAATGGGCTGTATCCTGGACATATCCACACCACCCCCATCCAGAAAGCCGTGTTGGCTGTTGGGTCAGGTGTGGCCGCACTACACGACCCCCACAGACATGGTGAGACTCACATAATCCCTGTTTTGATCTGGTATTAAAATCCAATCTGAGTGATCAGATCACAAGTGGTCACTCAAGACCCATTTGGAGACATTGTACTGCTGGGTGGGAACAAACATACTTAGAGTTGTCCACTTGTGATCGGATCACTCAGGAACCAGGTCAAAACAGGCCCATACATCAACATGGGGCCTCATTCTTTGTTGTTGTCTGTACTTTTTTTCCCCTTTTCATCTCCCTTTCTACATTGTTTTAAAAAAAATAGGCCTTCCCATGGGCCGAGTGATTCTGACGCATACAAATATAACTATAAACGCCTGGTTTGACTGTGGCTGGGGAAATATTTTATATGCCTGTACCTCTGATATCAAATCAAGGCAACCTGTAAAAAGACTCCAAGAAAAGCCTTCCCATGTACAACAGTTGACTGCATTGTCAAATATGGAGATAGCTCTGTTGATGGTGGTGCAATAGAAAACCCCTAATGTTCCAACTGGAATGGAAATTCATTAAAAATCAATCGTGTCTGTTTGACTGCTTTAATTATAAAAGAGTTATCGTAAAGTTCACTTACTTGTTTTTTTGTGTGGCTTAGAGCTTAGGGGTAAAAAACAAGATGTGAACGGTGTGATAATTGTTAGACCTGTAAAGGTTATTGGCTGTGGTACTTAATTGTGTCAAATGAATCTCTCTAGCAATACATTTTAACTGAATGCTAAAATGTTAAATTACACGTTTTGATGTCTCCGTGTTTAGAGTGTTTCTTCTTTTTTATTTTCCAGTGAAATAATACAAACTTTTGGGGACTGTACCTGAGGTTCTTTTCTCATGTAGTCTAACCAGAACAGATACTCATTCTCAAACTTTTCGTCTCTGGAGACTACTGTTACATGGTTTTAAAATGTCTTTGAAACAGAAATGAGAGTAGATACAAAGTGAGTGCACTTACCCTGAAACTTTCAGGGAGGAAGAGAGCACTAACACCTGTTAGTGAGAGCTACACCTGGCTTTTAATCCCCAGTATTGTTTGATCTCCAAAAATGCCCCTTTCACCCACATCCCTAGTTTGTAATGCAGGCACTCTGTTAAAACTTTGTACTATGCAAACACAAACCTATAATGACATCACCAGACTTGACATTTTCAGCCAGACATTTTCTCAGACTAAAGCCACAGAATACATTGAACAGCTGTTTTCACAGGCTGACTAGTACTCCCGGTAATGAGTAAACTGATCCTCATGTGAAAATTGCCCCTTAAATCAAATCCATTTAAGCTATATAACACACTTTATTTTCAGACAAACTACAGATTCTTAAACTGTATATTATCAATGTAACAATAAATATTTTAGTTGAAATGAATGCCATTTTGGGGCAATCAATTATTAGATTGTAGGTTTATCAGCAACAAATCTCTTTATTTCTATATTGTGCATTTTTAATACTAAATAATGCTTAAATCTCTCCCTACAGACATGGTTGCAGTGCTCGGGGAGGCGACAGGACATCTTGCATTGATAAATCTCAGGGACAAGATGAGAAACGACCCTGAGGGCTACACAATCCTTAAGTGAGTCCCTGTAACAATATTCAGTAACTTTTTGATTCAGGTGCTTTTAAATGGCATTTTCTCTTCGGTGAATGACATTTGATTTACTCTTACGTGTTAATGACTGGTAATTGCAGAGAAAGACCCCGGATCCGGCTGTCTACACTTGATCTAAGCGAGATGACCTCTCTGCCAGATGGATCTTTTGGGAGGGAATACCTTCGGTTCCTGCAGGACAATGTGAGTGTTCATGTTAAGACTGATTACATCAAGATAAATACATTTCCTAAGAGATTCCTTCCTTTTACGTTTCCCGTTCGGCTTCACTCTAGCATTCACTTTCCTGTTCTGTCAGGATGTAACCCCCGACTCAAGGGCAGACGTAAGGTTTGTGGACGATGAGGAGCTAGCTTACGTCATGCAGAGATACAGAGAAGTCCATGATTTGCTGCACACCTTACTGGGCATGCCCACCAACATGTTGGGTGAGTCAGTCTCTTCAAGTTAGAACCATATTTAGCAATAGTGTGGATTTCAACCCACTCAAACGTCAACTTCCTTCTAGTTTTCTCTTCTTCTTTCATCTGGAATAATCTGGATATTTCTTTCTCTTTCCGTCCCTTCTTGCTGCTTTCAGGTGAAGTGGCAGTGAAATGGTTCGAAGCTGCTCAGACCGGGCTTCCAATGTGTGCTCTTGGAGCTGTGTTGGGGCCACTTCGGCTAAGTACAAGGTACAATACCAGAGTCTAAACTACAGCACAGTATTGGACCACTGTGATATTTAGTAAGCTCTGTAGTATGAGCAAAGGTATAGGTAGTTAACAGTTTGAGTGAAAATCTTTGATATGCTCATAGTATTCAAGCTCACCGGTTTCTGTGCACTCACAGCAAAGAACAGAGCTTAAGGCTTTGGGGTAAGGTTGCAACCAACAACGATTTTAGTTTTGGCTTGTTTTTTCTTAGCAACAGTCCAAAATCCAAAACTATTCAGATTTATATAATAATAAAAAAAGCAAGAAAACCAGCAAGTATTATTCTTTTTTAGACTAAAGCTCTTTGTGTTTTTGATCGAAAAATGAACAAACAATATATCTTTTACCAAAATAGCAGATACATGTTGGGTTGACTTATCGATTGGTCAGCTTATAACTTCACTTGTACTGCTTCATTTGTAAAACAAGGAAGTACTCTAGTAGTGATTTAGCATTATTTTAGGAGATAACAAAAGGGCAACTCTGACAATAATGCAGCCCATTAAATAAACAATTATTTGCCTTTTGTCCAGATCTCACAGAGGCATAAGAGGAAACACTCCAAAAACTATATATCATTGTTATTCCCATAATGAAATGCCTGTAAATCATTCATTCTTCCTCATTAAATAACTGAACTTCCTTGTGCTTTTGGGGAACTGGTTTATCAGAGATGAATTCTGTTATCGTGATGAACTTTTCCATCTCTTGTATCACCTTCTTCTAGCCGTTTAAAGTTGCTGTTCACATCCTTGGGCCCTTGGGCTCTGCGGAATGGTCATCGGGCCCACTGCGTCCTCAGCATCTTCTACGAGAGACGATGGGCGCAGAACATCGAAGACCTCCGACAAGAGCTCAACATAGAGCCACCTCCTGTAATAGTCAGGACTACCATAAAGCGGAACAACTGAGAAACACAACAAAAAAAGATGAATGATGCAGGGATCAACGGACAAAAGACTCTTTTTATTGCAGACAAACACAAAATATTTGGAGTGAAATGAGGGAATTTCACAATTGCCAAACTTTGGCGTGTCAACATTTACTTTGAATTGTGAATCATTTTGAGTGAACACATTTCAGCTGATGAAATGCTCAAGTTTTTTTGCTCTTCTGATGCTTCTAGATAGCAGGTCTTGGTCAACATGTCATGTTCAGTCGTCGTCTGTTGTTGCAAATGTGACTGAAAGTGGGTATTTGTATCAAGTACCAAAATAAATGAAAATACATAATTATAACTAAAAATTATATTTCCGTGACAATTTATCTTCTTTAATATTGCTGTGAATTTACAACTAGTTGCTGTTTTATCTTTTCTTGTTTGACTTTTAAGGGAGTCTATTGAAACACCTGGCCAGGGACTACAGATGAAAACTAGCCTTTTGGCTAATGCTGGCATTTTTTTCAGAACTCTTCATTAAAATGCACTGTTTTGTCAATTAAATTAAAACAAAATGAGAAATAGTATCATGTGCATAAGTAGTTGTACTACTCACACATATGGGTGGAAAAGGAGCAGCTGTTTAGTGTAGCTGCTTCTGTTATTACATCACATACTGAAAAAATGATGCCTCTCCTTTTAACAGTAATAATAAAACATTAACAGGAAGTCAAACTGCTTGACAGGTGTATGAAATGACCAAACCCAATTTCAAAAAATACCCTTTTTGTCCAGTTAAATGCATTTTCCTCGTGAGAACCATTTTCAAGGTTATGAGGTTATTTGTGACCTTTTATTCCACAGCTCAGAAAACATGAAGACCTTTACACTACATGCTGTTATACATTTAATGGTTACATGTGAATACTGACCCCTATTGTGATGTGTTTCCCTCCAAATTAAGGAGTAAAAGCTTCCTCTCTGCTTTTTATTGTTGTGCATCACATTTTATAATTTATTATCTGCAGTTCTGCCAGTTAAAATGCAAATTAAATTTATATACCATGATTTACCCTAAAAGAGTCATTAACAGAGCAATTGGGATCAAGCCTAATACACACTATATTCAAATCTGAATGGCTTTAATGGGGAGATGTATTTATAGACAGTGTCTCTGTTGAAATAGCAAAGAATGGGCTATTACAATGTTACACAACATAGTACCAAAATCACTAGAAATATCTGAAATTGCTACATCCTAGGATATCCATAACTTAAGCATGTCCTGAAACTATTTAAATCAGTCCTCTCATAATAGTACCATGCCATTTCTCAGACATGGTCATTGGTGCCAAAAACAATACCTAATTTGAATCTAAAATATCACTGATGATGATTCAGTGAAGTCGCTACTTGATTCATAGTTTTTCTTTTTTCTCATTTTTGTTTCATTGCCTACTACCGTCTCCTCACACAGAGTTTCTGGTCACTTCACACTTCTTACTATGAGTTTGTTGCTTTCATTGTTAGTTTCATAATCCTAAAATTAATCATGCGTGTATCTGTATCTTACTGATGTTAAAGCTAAATGTAAAAATCCACAAACATTCATTTAACAGGAACCATATGTTTTTGTCTGATTGTATCAGCACTTGTAGCTGTCCGGGGTCCTGGAGACACATTTTCACTTAACATATTAATCTGAAAGTGCATCATCAAGAGCACACTGTTGCATGAGTCACCTTTGTGATGTTCTTGTTGACTTTACTGCCCTCCAGTGGGTTTCTGCCAAACCTCTGAGAAGTAGAAGAGGTGTGTACATCTGGTTTTGGACAAAAAAAATAGTAGTTTTGTGAGCTCACATATGATCTTAACAGTTGAGCTACTTTTACAAATTTAAAAGTTTCAAACTGTTTTTTCTAAGGATGTTTCTAATGAAAAGCGGAAACATCAACTGTCTTAGATGGTGGAGGGTTACTAAGCACATTCACTTAAGAACTGTTTTAGGACAAATCTAAGATATTTACTTTACTTGAGAATGTCCATTTTATGTTACTTCAATACATTTTGGAGATACTTTTTACCCCACTAGAATTATTTGACAGCTGTAGTTACTCATTACTTTACATATTCAGATTTTTGCATAAAATGTGAAAATGTAGAGTAAGTCCAGCTGAAATGATCTCTTGACAGAAAGTCAAGTAAAGGCAAAAATGTCAAACATTTCATGGTTCCAGTTTTTAAAATGTAAAGATTTGCTGCTTTTTTAATTGTTTCAGTTACATTTTTAATGATTTTGAGGTGTGTAATGTGGCTTCAACGAAACAAAGCACTGTGATGATGTCACTTTGGGCTCTGTGTAATTTACCATTCCTCACAAATTTTAGAATTTTTACAAACCAATCAAACAATCAATTGAAAATATAATCATGAGATTAATCTGTAATATAATTACAGCTCCATTATAGTAATTATAGCTCCAACTACCATAACAGTAAAATGCTGCTTAGACATTAATGCACAAGTGAGAAGCTAATGATATAATACATAATAGTAATATACATAATGGTATGCTACTTTTTTCCTGAGTATACTTACATACTTCAACTTCAGTAACATTTTCAATGCAGGACTTTTTATTATTATTTACTTTATTTTCACATTGTGGTATTATTACTTCTTTTAGTTAAAGACAAAGGTCTGAGGAAGAATGATTAGTGTTTTTAAGATGTTAGCATATAGTTCTGTTAGCATATCTGATCTTCCTGCGAGGTCCCCAAACTTGTATTGTAATGTATTTCAGGTACTGTTATATGTACTACATTGACAAATACACACAAAACAAAACCCTGCTGTGGCATGAAAGAACAAACTAAATCATCAATCTCTAAAAATATATTAATGCAAATTCTACCTTGTGTTTTACTATTTATGGAAAGTGTAAGAAAGAAAAATACTTACAGCAACTGCAGGGCATTAAGGAGGTCTGCACACTGTGGGGCTCCAATTAAATACTTTATTTCTTTTTTTAGGCCAACTTTTCAAGAGTCAGAAAATATACCAGTAAACAGTCATCCTGTAATAATTGGTTTACTGAGCATATAACATTGTTACAAAATGATCTCAAGAGTATTGCTTTCTAGTTTCACGCATCATTTAAAACAGTCAGGATCAACTAGTGTTATTATTTTTTTTGCTAAAGAAACACTTTATTACAAAGGGAAGCTTCATAACACAGATCAAACTGATGCTAAAAACAATTATATTAAAAATATTTTAAAAAACAATCATCGTCAGTCAAACAAAATACTGTTACAGCACTACTGTGTAATAATAACTATATAATATGATCAACAATAACGTTAAATTATCTGATTATCTCTAAATTAAAATCTATTAAATCATTTAAAAGAGTGAAAAAAAGAGTATCAGCAGCAACTAATAGAATATCTAATAAAATAAATAGAAATTGACACCTTTGCTAACTGCACAGTCAGATGGCAAATCATTAGCTGTTGATCATATTTACATTAGGGAATGGCATTTCTTCACATGTTGAAGGTGTTTGGCAGAGTGTGTGGTGTGTCAATGCAGTATAGTTATACTGCGGTCAGTCACGGCAAACGCCGGCAGCAGCGGCGCACTGAATGGATGTGTGACAGAGTACAGCACGGAGCTGGAGTTAGGCTCGTAAAACATCAGCGTATGAGTCGGCCAGTCCAGCAGCAGGCCGATCCTCTGGGGTCTCCTCACCATCTGCAGGGGGACCTGCTTCCCTGCGTAGCAGAAGGAGTAGTCCCCGTCGTAGTGAGACAGCACCCAAGACTGACTGTTGTAGCCCAGCCGGGCCTCGTTCCCAGAGCCTTTGCGCTCAGAGATGTGTAGCAGACCCCAACCTTAAATGCACCACTCTGGCCCACATCCACCACCCAGCTGTGGGTGCCAGAGGACATGGACAGTGAACCCAGCGCATTCGGCCAACAGTCGAAGCGTGCTGGATCGTAGGGCGGGGATTGGCGAACTTTTTTGTGAAGAAAGGTCAAAGTGTAGAAGTCGTCAGACAAAGACAGGAGAGGGCTCACTGTGCGCTCATCAAACTTTAAAAAAGATGATCCATAAGCTGCGGGAAGAAAAAGATGGATTGAATGTCACAAAGTGCTGCAATAGTAACAGGCATGTTTTGAGAGATTATGAAAATTCCTTACTTTAATAAAAACTTTGGTTTACTGTAATATCACAGCTTGCTCTTTACCACACACACAAGGATGTCAGAAATGCCAAAGTCAAAAGTTACAGTATCGATCAGTGAAGTATGGTACGGATCACTTTATGCACCGTGGACTATTAGTACAACTCAGAGTCCTGTCATCTGTAGAAATTCTCAGATGATTCTGCAGTTGTTGGGTATATTAAAGGAGGACAGGCGTCAGAGTACAAGGACCTGGTGGCCAACTTTGTTGAGTGCTGCAGAGGGAACCATCTATTCCTGAACGTAATATATCAAAATCATACACTTGCTAGGAGAACAAGGATTGCTATTGATTCCATCAAAATTCTGTGAGAGGAGCTGGGAGTGGCATCAGAACCACCACCAAAACAGACTTAAAACTGATCAGAAAGGCCGGCTCTATTCTGGGAAGCACCTTGGAGCCGTTAGAGAATCAGAATCAGCTTTATTTGCCAGGTATGAGGACACATACGAGGAATTTTGCTTTGGATCATCATTGCTAACAATGCGCTTACACATAAAAACCAACAACAAAACAAACAATATACACTATAAACAGAAACAATATAGACAGTTTGAGACAATAGTGCAATGAAGAGTGCAAAGTATGCAGGAGTAAATTATAATTATAATTAATTAACAGCTATACTAATTATAATAGTTATTTTAATTATGGAGCATAGTGCAAAGGGTGCTGGAATAAATAGTGTTATTATATAAGTATTATATTACAATATTAACAGTATGAACAGCTCTGAAATAGAGAATGAGAATGATGAATAAATAATAAGTGGAACCAGTAAACAGACTGATTAGAGACAGTGTTGCTGGGCTATTGCACATGAATTGAACCTGGCACTATGAGTAAGAAGTCAGCTGTTCATCAGAGTGATGGCTTGTGGAAAGAAACTGTTCCTGAGTCTGTTGGTTTTGGCATACAGAGGTGGTGGTGGAGTAGAGGATGGCACAGCTGTGACAAGGAACGCTCCAGGAGGTCCTTCAATTGCCATCTCTCTGAACAACCATCCCCTCTGTGTGAGGACAGGGGGGTCAGGAGGTAAAGCCTTACACTTCCCTCCTAACGGATGAAAAACTGATACAGATACTATCACGCCTTTATTAGACTTCTTTAAATGATCTGATCCATAATTGCACTACAACCAGTATAATTTGCATTTTATTTTGCACTACTTCTACTATGTCTACCTCACACATATATTTTCTCGCCTGTTAAGATTTATTTGAAAACCTACTCAGTAACATAAAAACATCCAGGCCTTATACAATCACTGTTTCGCCACTGTTTTCAACCAGGGAGCAAAATACATAAGGACAAAATGTAGGATAAATGTGTATATGTGCCATTATTATTTCCAGAGCTACAACACACTACCAAAAGCCAAGAAGGTTTTGTACATGAAAATACAGAACATCAAAAGATGTCAAAGCATCTGCACACTTACCTCCAATGAAAACACCAGTATATGTGTGATAAAAAAGTACATTTACTCTGGAAATTCTTGAGGACCTTTAAAAGTGTATGCAGTGTTGTGGAAAATATAGTTCCAATTACTTTTTACTCCTATATAATCATGCAACAGCTACACAGTAGTTACTAGTTACTCTTCTGAGTAATGTTTTACATAGAAAACCTTGGGTTACCTAACCCTAACCCAAAACAGAAGTGGCTTAGAAAATATAAATCCAAATTAGTATTAATGTTGTTAAGAAATTACTAGTTTTACTTTATTACTTAAACACAATGAATCTTATACTTTTTGAATGCAAGTTTTTTGCTTGTACTGCAGTATTTTTACATTGTAATATTGTATGTAATTACTCAAGTTAATGATCTTCCATTACTGTATGGATGTCACAGAAGGGGTTTCTCAGCATATTTCTGTTTGAAGCATAGCATCTAGTTTGGTATTGCTATCACATACACAAGACATACCCAGAATTTCTACCAAAAATCCTCCCTGATTTTCACATATGCTAATAACCATCATTAGTGTATGCAATAACCTTGTATGCTCATGTTGTGCATGAAGATTGAATACAAATCTACTAACCGTTTGGCCCCAGCAGCATTGCAGTGGCCCACAGACCTCTCAGCAGCTTGCTGTCGCTGCAGCCTGGGTTCAGGTTGAGCTGGTCCGTGTCACAGGGCTCCCCGACCCCCTCTGCTTCCTCCACCCTGACACAAATAAGAGGAGAAGAGATGTTACCTCTCTGGATTGTCCTAAGCAAAGAAAAAATATTCACAAACCATGTCATGTATAAAAAATTACCTGTCAGCTATCTCCTGGACACTAGTCTGAAAGACAGGAAAAAAGTGATGACTCTTTGGGGCATTCATGTAGTTTAGCAATTTCTGACCAATTTTAGGATATTGTTATTTGTCCCCCTCCTCCGACAAAAACGTCCCAGTCTCTCACCACCAGCTGTGTGTCTGGAGTGTGTGTCAGCGTGTGCACCAGGCTAGAGCGTGTTTGCGACAGACTCGCCAAAGCCTGACTCCAGTGGGCTCTCTGGGTGAGGAGACACTGCTCTACCCGCTCCTCCTCTCTCTGCACCCCTTCCAGAAGACGCTGCTCCTCTTCCTCCAGGGCTTCACGTGCTGCACTGACCTGAGCCAGCACCTGCTCCCTTGCCCTGCTCGCCGCTACCTACGCCAAAAGACAGAAGAGAAGAAGAAATATTGGACAACTTAACTAACAAATTACATTGTTTTTAATGTGATTGCATTGATAATACTTAATTGTAGGTCAGGTTAATTGTCACTTTTAAGTTTGTAATTCACTGATGTAATGTTTCAAAATGTATAAAACCATTAAAGTCTATCATCAAATGTGCACATTTTTTGTGATGTACTTTGGCAGCAAAGTAAGAAATGAAAGAGAAAACATCTTTCCCTTTAAGCCTCCTCCAACTCTATTGTCAGCCATGTTTCAGATTAAATACTTTTTAAAGCACTGGTTTTGTAATTTAAAAAAACAATAAGAGCTGCAACTAAGTCTACAAAATGTCAGAAAATCCTTGAAAATGACCATCACTTCAAGTTCCCAGAGCCCAAACTGTTATCTTCAAGTTAGGATTAGCCGATATGACAATACACATAGCATGACACAATACATATTTGTCAACCGTGCCCTACTATACCAGTAATACAGTTGTAGTTATCTTATTAAGATTTCTGGGCATGGGCAATGTTACAAATCATGGAGTGATGAATCCAAAGAGAATCACAATCTGAATCTGCAGCTTGCTGTGCAGCCAGCAAGTTTCAGCTCATTCATCTTGCAAGGTGATATGTCAATGTTACGTTCACAACTTGTTTCTGCCTCCAAACGGCAAAGAAAATTGTTATTGCAGGTTTAAGAAAGACATATTCTAAAGCCCCAGATTTTGAGCAAAGTATCCAATAAATCCAATATTAGGCAACATGTGGGTCAATAATGTTGCTGTCCAAGGTTCTGTTGCTTATAAGCTGCCAAACATTTGACGGTGGGCAGCTATAAAAGCACAAAGGTTGTAAAAGACATTTTACACACTTGACTTCTCATGTCTGACACAGCAATAGCTACAGAGGTTCATAGACCAGAGTTTTGACCAGCTTTGATTCCACAATGTTAGGTAAGTTTGTCTGTTGTTGCAGAAGCACATTGGTGATTTAATCTTTACTCATTTAAGGTCTCTCCGTATTTGTCTTACCTGCCTTTGTTGTTTTAGGCTTGATTTCCTCATGGTAACTTCTAACCTAGGAAACTACACATAAAGGACCTCTGACCCCTTTAACCACCCATTGTGGTGTTTTCAGGCAGGTTAATAACAATGGGTGCACTGAAAAGCTGAGAAACTGAAGCTGTTTGGAGCAGTTTGTGAACAGTGTTTTCTGTTCGAGATGGTAAGTGTCTTTGGGGTGGACTTTGGGCTTTTTCACTTTGTAAACCTATAACGTGCACAAAAAACATATATAACACAATTAAGGAAAGGGGAAAAGCCAAACTGCATAATATGAGCACTTTAATGGAGCAGTGAATTTTGGAAAAGACAACCCCTGAAGCATGCTTATCATACTATTTCATGCTGTATTTAAAAGTAGTGTTATGAATTAACACATGAAATCATGTAAAGGAATATGAGTCACATGGATTGTTAAGTGTTTTTTTACCATACAGGGATGATTTCTTTCACAATTTCCTCTTTCCTTGTTGTGACAACACTAAAAACAACAACGGTTTCAAGTGCTGAGACAATTAGTCCAATAAACAATTAAGTTATTTATCAGACAAAAATGTCAATCCTTCACTGGTTCCAGCTTCTCAAATGTGCAGCTTTTTTATATAATTGTAAACTGAATAACTTTGGGTTTTAGAAAACAGCTGTCCGGACCAAACAAGCAATTTGAAGAAGAAAATTAAACTCTTTATACTGTTCTGAAATCTTATACAGTAGAGTGATTAACGGTTGATTAGATAAATGAAGAAGCAGTTGGCAGATGAACTGACAATGAAAATAATCCTTAGTCACAGCCCTATGCAATGCAAAAAGAGCAATTGCAGGATAGCCACCTATAGTCTCATATTGCCAGACCTATCTCTATAGGGCATCCACAAAGAACATGTTGCCACATGGGAACTTTTCATAAAGCCCTTCAGCCAACATCCAAACCCTGTAAATGTAGGCTCCACTGAGCAATGTGTATCAGTATTGAGGTTGACACTTTGTGTGATCATTTGTGTGAGTGGGTGGGGATCAGTGGTATTTCTCACCTGAAGCTTTTGTTCTTTGGATGCAAGCGTCTGGTTGATAAACCTTTCAATCCTCAGTGCCTGCAGCTGCATTTTCTCACACACATCCACCAGTTGGTTCTGGTGAAAACAAAAACACAAGCATACACACACACACATACTCATCAACTGGAGACAAGACAGAAACAAGAAAATCCTGTCCTTTTAAATACCATGCAGAAAAATAAAAAGCACATGCAAAATGTACCACACCCAAGAAAGAATTATGAAGTAGGCAACACATTGCAATGGCAATTTTTTATATGAAATCTGAAAAACAATTTTTATACTTTTAATAAAATGTTTCTTATTAAAGAAACTTTTTACTTTTACCTCATATAACCTAACAGTTAAAAACAAGGCAAATAAAGAAGTTAGCTAAGGTATTCACATAAAGTGAAAGTAACCTTCCTGGGCTAGCCTAGCCCAGCAGGTATCTCATAATGAAAACATTATTACTTTTTATATTTCTAAAGCTGATATATGATCAATATCATGCCCCAGCTCAGTAAATACAAAGAAGCAAACAGCTGTTTATGAACAGGCTACAGTATCAGTAGGCCAGTACAGTATGACTCACCCTGACTGCGGTTACTCTGGTGGCCAGAGGGGTCACAATGTGTCCGTGGCAGGGGCCCACGATGGCGCAATGAGAGCAGATAAGTCTCTGCTCGGTGCCACAGAACCAGTCCAGCTCAGACTCATGCTCCACACAGAATTCACATTCACCAGAGAAGATCCCGGACTCGGTGTCGGCGGTGGTCGCAGCCGGGGAGGTCGACAGCGCCGTGTCCCCCGCCGCCTGGTGCTGCTGCGGCTTCACACCGCCGCCCAACACGGAGAAAATAGGCTGCTCAAAATCCATCTCCTTAGTTTTAACACCATTTAAAGTTTTCCCCGGGCCAGTCGGTGAAGACGGGCATGTTAATTCGCACGTTATGAGCTCCTCGGTCATGGCACAATAACGCAACAGGTGCACCGGCAGAGCTGGAGTCGCACCTAGCCTATCGCCTGCAGCACAGCGCTGTAATACAGGTGGAACAGGTGAGCAGAACACGGAAGTAACACGGACATCATAGGTCAGAGCTGAGTAAAAGAAGAAGAAAAAAAGCTTTCTTCTCTGCTGGCAGTTTGATTTGGGCGTCAGCTAGGCCTATTAGCATTAAATCATGGGCTACTCTATTCTATGGTTAAAGGCTCAAAACACTCAAGTAAAAATGGAAATCTGCTTACATCAATGATGTTTGCAAATACATTGATAAAATATATCACTCAAAATGTGCCTTGATTTAGGCCTATATCAATTCAGAACGAATGATGTTTTATCCATAACTCACCAGTTACAAATATAGGCTACCTGTAATTAATATGGTCAAATGTTTTTACTGTTAAATAGGTCTGGGATATGCCTCACGTCACGGGAAATTAAAAATGTTCTTGAAGTCATCACTTCAGACAACAGAATTCTAAAATGCTAACCGGATATTTATTACAAAACATAGCTGTTAAGATTTTTATGTGTGACCATTTGTAACAATGTCTTTGTTTTTAGAGCAGTCTCATATTCAAAAACTATAGCCAGGTATTTTGATGTGGAATATTCTTTATGTTTACTAGATACCATTTTAAGAAAACAGTGGAAGAGTCAAATTTTCCAGGGTGTATATGTGTGATAGATACAGTTTCATCATATGTGTGGGATTATAGGTGCAGCCACACCTCAGGAATGAGGTATCTGTTTAGAAATAGTGAGCAACACCCACTGTCTGGAAACACTCTTAAATCCAGAGGATAACCTCAATTTGAATTATAGTCTGCTCATTCATTTAAAATGACTGTGTAGTTGGGTTTGGTTGCAGCCATCATCACAAGAATCATGTTTTAATTTCTAAAGCTACACCAGAGTGCAACCAAAAAATAACCTTAACGATAATGTCCCAATAAAAATGTTTAACCTACAGCGTGCTGATAAAATGAGAAGCTGTTATCCTGTTTTTTTTTCAGTTTGTTTTGTAAAACTGGAAGAATAAATGAATGTACTGTGCTGTTCTTTAGTCTTTGTGCTGAATTTTTTATGTTATTTGAAGATAGTTTCTGTTCATTTAATTTGCCAGTGAGACCTATTGTCTTAACTGTGAAACCCTTCCGTGCGCTTTCACCAGTGGATGCCAATAAGAAAAGTTCACTTCCTGTTAAATTCTTGAAGAAGAACATTAGGACAAGAGGTTTAAATCAAAAGGAAAGTAAAATGGTTATCCTCTTTGTATCCCTTTTTATCCTATCACTTTTAAAACTAAGCTTTAATGAAATATGTTTTGTTAAAGCCAAATGCATGTTTGGGAGGAAACAGATAAAATCTCAAGAAATTAAAACTTTTGCAAGAAACCAAACACTTCCGACTACTCACAGAAGAGAGTCGTGCCTTCTGGCTCAGGCAAGGTGGGTTTGCAGCAGAGGCACAGGGCTGCCATTGTTTCCAACAGAAATAGCTGCTTTGTAATGGGAAAAACTAAGTTTGTTGTGGAAGAAAGCTGAATGTACCATAAAAAGTGAAAAACAACAAAACAAATATATATTGCAAGTGGTCTTTACTAAAAAAGAAATTTACACTCATCTTTTTCCCTGTTGAGTTTTGAATATCAGGGAAGTGTATCACAAAAAATATCTTACCTTCTACCTCATGTCTCAGGGCAGCATGTTAACATAATATGTTTTGTTGTATGCAGCTGTGTGCAATAGACTTAATATGTAGCCTATATAACAACAGAAATTTCTTAATACAATTCTAAACCATTTTTAATGTCTTGAAACAATTCATTTCTAAGTTTCTTTAATACAGGTCGCTTTACTAACTGAACTGAGAGTCAGCAGATGTGTTGGTACAGAAGATGCTGGCCCTTAAGATTATTTAGAATGATGAATGCAATTGGAGACATCCTCAGTGCTACGATATGAGCATCCGAGTTTGTGGTACATTCCTTTATATGAATGGGAATACAATGACAAAGGTATAAAAATGTCTGTGAATTATTCCTGTGAAAATAGTAAAGTAAAAAAACGAGCAGCATTTGCATTTGATATTTAAAAACTTCAGTCCTTTCCCCAAATCAGTGTTTCATTGTCTTTAAATGTGTTATACTATTTTAAACACATATACATACACAGGCTACTGTACTTTAATTGCAATTACATTGACTTACCAAGCAACCACACCAAGTAGCAAATAGAAAACCATCATCAATTACGTAAAATTGACAAAAAGGGGCAAATCTAAATATACTTATTACCTGCTAATTGGAAACTGTGTTGTTAGTTTAGTAATGTAATGCACACAGCCTACATTTGGTCACTCTGATCAGTGTCATCATTTTCTATCAATATTCTTTCTTTGGGCTTCTGCAGTAGGCTAGTATAAGTGCAGGACTGTCATACTGATTTTTTTTAATTTAGTCAATTTACTGAACATTCATAGCGAGACAACAGCATGTGTTAGTGTTGACGTCAAGCACCACTGAAAAGATGAGTAAAAAAAAAGGCATGAATGTAGGTCTATGCCTATTAAGATTCCAAACTCAAAGATGGAAATTCCATTAGTGTTTCCCCCGCTGGCCCCGCACGCGCATTTCCGCTCGGCCCATGGACTTCACATTACAATGACGTCATAACCTTTCTAGGCTATGGGAAAGTTTTAGAAATATAAAATCATGGATTCAAAAAATCTAAACACAAAGAATGATAATTGACATTGCTTGCAGTTTGAGGTTCTCAACAGTTTTATGGATACCTCATAATAGTGGACTATGGGGGAAATGCTTTTAAGCCACTGCAACAAATTTAAGACGATATTCCCACCCAGCCAACATTTCGCGCGAAAATGTCTGGAAGTGGTCACGAGAGTGCGATGACGTAATACCTATAACAAGCAGTCATTAAAATTTGTCGATTTCTATTGGACAAAATGATCGGAGGCTTCCTATTAGAAAAAGCGTAACTTAAGTTTGATTGGACGGTCTGATTAGTGGTTCGTCCTGTCCCGCCCATAGCAGCTCGCACGGCTTTCCTGCGCCAGCAGCGGTGTGTCACCGAGGCTGGGTTGCTGCCGGAGAGATCAGGGCAAACAACCAGCTAACCCAAACTGGCATCGCAGCGGGGCTGAGGGGCTGCCCCGGCGAGTTTTAAACCTGAATACTGCTTAGGTGGGATCCTACGCCTCTCTGTCACCGCCGCCCTTCCTCCTGATGTCGGATTTCAAGCTAGGGATCGTACGGCTCGGCCGTGTGGCCGGGAAGGTGAGCTGGATCCCAGGACTGCCATGTGCGGCCGGGGGAGGGCCCGCGGGGATCACAAAAGGCGATGGAAATGGGATTCGCGGTGATGAGTCGGTGCTAGCGAAACTCTTTTATGGTTATCAACCCGTTGCTGATTTATGAGTGGCATATTTATTTATTTTAACCGCATTTACCGGATTTGAGATGCCGGCCGAGCCAGACTGGTTTTCTGTAACGTTGACGTTACCTCCACCGCCACCACACAGTCTCGCTATGAAGCTAGCTAACGCTAACTAGCACGTAGCAGGTTTCTTAGTTGTTGGATGACGGTAAAAGAGCGCAGCCCAGGTAAACACTCATTTTAAACAGCTCAATTCTTTGTTATCGGTGTCGGGTAGAAATGGCGAAGAAGGTTATTTTTTTCGACGGTTGGTCATATCTTTAACGGTCGGTGCGCCGGAACGTTACTGTTAGCAGTGCCACGCTAGCTATGTTATTTGGGTTATACGGTGAAGTGTCTGCTAATGAGGAAGCCATTGCCATGCTCCATCAACTGATTCTTTTGTGCAACGTGACAAAGCACCGATAGGACGGCACACAACTCATCTGTGACTGAAAACTTGCATTGTTTTTTGGCTAAAGTATCATTATTAGTGCTCCACACTGATGTGACATTAAACTATGGCTGTCTGTCTATACATGCTCCCAGGCTGCTCGTGTCACAAGACACTAACACTCACTAATAGTTTTGTTTGGGCTGTAACGACTCAGTTGCCCACCCGTTACTTCTCATGGGCTCCAAACAGCAGTCACACAACTTATTTACATGATGTCAATACTGTTAAAATCTACACAATAGTCTTGCAGTCAAGACAAAGTGTCATATTGCATGTTTCGACCTTTTTTATGTGAACAGTACACCACCTACCTTTTGATGTTGTACCATGGTCAGTGTAGCTTGGGACTACTGTGTTGGTATCTTGTCACGTGCATTTGTAAGTCCCACCTAGGTAACATACTCAAGTCGCGGCCACGCACAGTCAGCAAACAGGTGAAATAAACTCTGGTCCCCAAACTGTTACAGCTTGATTAGGTTTGGATACAAATTCAATATGTTACTTCTAACTCCTACCATCGCTAAATATCTTGCATACACACAGACGTAAACATATGTAACTCGTATGCATCGTACTGAAGTATTGTGTATTTCTGCTTCAGAGAAAAAAAATGTACCATTCACTGTCAGTGAAAGGTTGTTGGTTATGTTTTAGATTCAGATTTTAATAATAAATACAAAAATTTTTTTAAATGTGTGTGCCTCATTATCCATTACCTTGAACAAATATGCCTCTCTTCATTTTAAGTAACCTTTTGATAATAGAGGTACCTATTCATAAACATATTCTCTCATTTCAGACAAAATACACACTGATTGATGAGCAGGACATACCGCTTGTGGAAAACTATGCGTTTGAGGTAAATTATGGTGATTTAACTGCAAGTTGTGTTTATGAAAAGTATTGCTGTTACCTTTTTTTTTTTTTTGATAGTGCCAATGTTAAAAAGGTACATTATTCCATTTATAGGCACGCATGGAGGTAGATGCGGATGGTAATGGAGCTAAGATCTTTGCCTATGCTTTCGACATTGGCAAAGGCCGCTGGGCAGGAAGGCCTTTGCATGAGCTGCTCTGGTAAGTAATTTGTTAATTATTTCATGGGTCAAATAAGCACTTATTTCTGTTTAACTGTCACTGCATCTGGGGTCAAGACTCTTCGTAGGAAAACATTTTTATTGTGGAAGTGTCCTTGATCTGGTCCTCTGATCATAATCAACCTAACCATTATGAATAGGACTTCTGATATTGTTGATTTTAAAAAAAAGGTTAAATTGCCAAGTTAATGCTGAAGAGGCCACTTTGCAGCAGCCAGTAAAACTATAGACAACCTGGAGATGCACCAGCGGCTCTCTTGTTACTTCTTTATCTTAAGAATCTTAAAGGTCCCAAGACATGGTGCTCTTTGGATGCTTTAGCTAAGCCATTGTGCCCTAAATTCAGCCTTGGTGCAGAATTACAGCCACTAGAGCCAGTCCCACAATAAGCTTTCCTTAGTATGTGCCATTTCTGAGTCTGTTGGTTTTGAGAAGGAGAAAGGGGGCGCAAGGTGAAGGGTGGGGGTAGGACCTTGACCAACTGACACTTTTCTCATTTGAAAGCCATGAGGAGGAGAAAGGGGGGACAAGGTGGAGGGTGGGGGTGTGGTCTTGACCAACTGACACTTTTCTCGTTTGAAAGCAATGATGTCTCTCTCATGGGTGGGCCAAATTCTTTGGGCAGACAAAGCAGAGAAAGGTAGGTAATCTTGCCCCTTATGAGGTCATAAGGGGCAAGGTTACCTACCTTTCTTTCCTGATTGGCCCGTCTGAGCTTTCATTTGCTCAAAGGCAGAGCAGGATACCCAGGGCTCATTTACAACTATTACCATTTCTAGCCACTGGGGGACCATAGGCGGGCTGGGGGAACTCATATTAATGTTAAAAAAAGCTCAGTGGCTGGCCTTCATCCTGCTGGTATTAGTATAGCTTCATTCTCTTGTAAATTGTATTGAATACTTAACAGTATATATTTTTTTAATATTTCTTACTGTCCTTTCTGTTTTTATTCTTTATATGTTAAGTGAGTTTTGTACTTTTGAGAGCAAAGATTAACCAAAGTCAAATTCCTTGTTTGTTTACGCAAACCTGGCCAATAAAGCTGATTTTTGATTCTGATCATAAGAAAGTTCAGTGGACCAGTATGGTTTATCCCACAAGTTTGGAGTTAACAGTTGCTTGTTATTGATCTTTAATCTCATGCTTATCAGCAAATAAATTGAGCCTTGTCCCTCGATCCACGCTGTATTATTTGTGCAGATTGTTGTGAGCTGCAAATACCGTTTTGACCTAGAGGAAGTATAAAGTCTCTGCTTTCCGCCTTTTAGAATTTATGCTCTTCTTACGCAAGATCAAAGTGTTGAAATCAGTGGATTATCTTAATGAGCTGCCATTATTTTGTTACTGGTAAGGAACTGGTTGACTTATGATCTGGATACATGCAGGGCTTAAAGTATTCCGCTAGTCATTAGATGCTAGTCACAAAGCTTCGTTCTGTGCACTCTGTGTCATACGAGTACGTTACCGGCATCGACCACTGCCGCTGCGCCTTCACTGACCGACTGTTTGTGATTAAAAACAATATGTGTGTGCACGTTCATAGCGGAACACAATTTGTCATTAACGATGGCCACTGTGTAAAATGTACCTCAAGCCCAAACTGCCTTGTCTGTTTGGAATCAGTGTGGCAGTTAAACATAAAGGCCTTGTCCCAGAGTTTAGATGTATAGCTATATAAAAGCTAAGCAAAGTTTTTAATAAATGTACATGAAGCTACTAATGTTAACATGGACAAAATCATGAATGTACTAATTCACATTTTTAATGATGGCCTGGCCAAAGTAACAACACATCTAGAAAGTTTTATTTTCACAATGATAAAATGTAGGATTATATTATTGCAATTTGAAAATCTACATTGACTCTTTAATATATGGTTGGAAGAAGTAAAAATGTATCCAAAACTTTTTACTTCCTAAAAATGACTTATAAGGACTTTAACTGTCTTGCCAGTCAAATTAACTTTAATGAGTGCATATCGGGAAAAAGAATTTCTCACTTTTAAGCTCTGTACATGTCTTGACTCAGGGAGAAGCACAGAGGAGGCATTGCCCCCAGTTTTCAAGTCATCCATATCAACTCTGTGACAGTAGACAACCGGCTAGACAACCTGCGACTGGTGCCAGTGGGCTGGAGCCCCAAGCCGGAAGAGATTTCCAGCAAACAGAGGTAGGACTGCAGCTATGCTATTACTAAAGTAGGGCTGAACAATATTATATTTTAGCATTGACATTGAGATGTGCACATGCACGATAGTCACATCGCAGGACTTTGCGATGTTAAAGCTAATCCTTTTTTTGCTGCTTGATAGAAAAGTAAACTTTCACCGTTCTCCTTTTACATGATTCTTACCGGCCGACCCTCCCCCTTTAAGACAGGATAACCATGTGGGCAAAGTGTGTATGTGATGTTAGTCTGACGGGGTTTGTTATAGGAAGTGAGGCTCTCCAGGTGTAGAAAAGTACGGTAGGCTACCGCTGACACAGTGATGCGCATAGTTTTGATGGGTAGTCAGTGAAGCTACAGCAGTCAGTGTTTTATGTTTATAAATCATCTGATTAATGCAACATAATCACAACATCTCCTGGCCATTTTACCCCCATAGAAAGCTGCTACCAGCCAGGCTAAAGCTAATATAGTTAGCCTAAAGAAAGTAACGTTACTACTCGACGCTGGAAACGTAACACTAATCTACAACAGAAGTCTGATCTAACGTCATTTACACTGATTTGTTCTTGGATACACAGTTTGTTGCTAGTGTGCGTGACATGCAGGTCTGATCAATTTATCAAACAAACGAGCTGGCCACGCTAGTCGACCACAACCTGGAATTCAGAGGAAGCAACGTGCAGTCATTATTATACACTTTAGCCTGGATTATTATTATTATTATTATTATTATTATTATTATTATTATAATATGAATACAATGGTGTCATAGTCAACCAGCGTATTTCTACCTAATTGCCCTCCAAAATCATTTAATGTTTACGAGTAACGTTAGTCACAGCGCTTACTTGCTTTGGTGTTTGTAAAGCATTAAAGTTCAACAAAGAATGGTTCACATTAGAAAAGATGCTTTTTCATTTTATCTTCTATCTACAAAATCACAGCAGTAGTCGAATGATTTATTTCCAAATAGTGCTATATATGTAATCTTTTAAAAATTACTTTTTTCATATCTATCTATCTATCTATCTATCTATCTATCTATCTATCTATCTATCGCAATGTCAGATCTTCTGACACAGTGATGCGCTTAGTTTTCAATGGTTAGTTACAGTAATCAATGTTTTATGTTCACTGCAAATACAATCATCTGAACCTTAATGCAACATAAACACAACGTCTCCCAGACGTTTCCCCAACAGAAAGCTGCTACCAGCCAGGCTGAAGCTAATCTAGATAGCCTAAAGAAACAAGCGGTCCGTCCGTCTCAACTATGAAAAAAAAAATTAGTAACCATTTTTTTCATTTTGTATTCTTGTTATTTGACTCTTTAATGATATTGAGAGTAATAGATGGACTTCTTGTGTGTTTCTGTGTAAAAGTCCAAAATGTCATATTTCCTACAGCTTCCGCTTAACATAAATATTTAGTTTAGCATAATTTTTCTTGCCATGTTCTCTTACTGGTCCAGAGAGCAGTCTCTGTACTGGCTGGCCATCCAGCAGGTACCAGCTGACCCGGTGGAGGAGCAGTACCTGGAGCTGAGCCGCACACGCTACTACAACGCTAACGGAGAGCTGGTGGAGGAAGAGGAGTGCTCCTGCACTTACTATGAGTGTCATTATCCTCCTTGTTCACTCATTGAGAGAAGGGTATGTACTGTAGTTCCTCTGAAGCTTGGCATGTTTTTTTTCTAGTTTTAAATCAATTCAATGTGTAGTTAAGTTATTTTATTTGGGATCTTTGGTCTTTCCACAGCTCCGGGAGTTCAACATCTGCGGTCGCTGCCAGGTGGCACGCTATTGTGGCTCCCAATGCCAACAAAGGGACTGGCCCGCTCACAAGAAGCAGTGTCGTGAGCGCAAGCGGGTGCTGGCCCTGGAGTCGGAGCCTGAACGATGATCTGCCCTCATCCTCGCCTGGGAGAGAAGGAGCCAGGACAGGGGGGATAGGATTAGACATGTGGGAGGGGTGCGGGGATGAAGTGCAAAATGGGGGGAATTCATGACAAGAGACTATCGACAGAGGACAATGTTGGTTGCTTGATTGTTTGATGGATTCGGGGCTAAGAAGATGGAGGCGAGGAAGGAGAATTTAAAAAAAAAAAAGAAAAAAAAAGGCAAAAAGACATCTGCTACTTCCCAGAACTGGTAATTCTCCGTAGCTTGCTTGCTGGATGACAGGGAAAGTTATTATTATTATTATTATTATTATTATTATTATTATTATTTTACATTATTTTTCTCGAGGAGGGAGACCCTCGAGCTCTACCTGCTGCTATGGTTTTGTATGTGGGGGGGGAAGAGTTGTCTTGTGGATGAACTGGACAAGTTTCTTTGGACCATAACATGGACAGTTGTCGTCATCCACTTTTGTTTCTCCACCCACCTACTGGGTGCGGGGACGTCTGTGCAAATGGGGGACCCAGAGGCTGCAGTACCCGTCGTTGAGTTGGTACAATGGGACAGGGACCTTTTCACTGTATTGCTCCCTCTGTGACCTGTCTGGTGCACAGGGCTGCTGTCTTCATGGTCATCGACACCTTAGCCGCCATCCCTGTCTGTTGTACTTCCCATGCAGCCAACCACAGCACACATTGGATAGATTTCACTTATTGAATCACACTACCAGTGTTGGAGTGTGTATGAGTGTGTATGCTTGTGTATGTATGACCAATCTGTACTGAAGGACATTCAAATGGTCAACATGGCTTACGGGCAGGGTTAATGTATGTCTTTTCTCTTCTTAAAGGGGCCATATTACAGTTTTAAATTTCATATTTAATAATTGGTGGGTTAAAATATTTTCACTGTTAAATAATAAAGTAGCTGCCAAATAAAGGCTTTAATTTTTTCTAGTCAAGTCCTTAATTTTTGTTGACCCATGAGTTATTTCATTTCATATATCATTTGATCAGACTTTTGTTTAAAACAAGGTACAAAGTTTTAATCTTACTTTAATCTATACTTTTTAAAGTAACTGGATCCATTAGATTTTTAAAGAAATCTGCAATTTCAAAATTTACCAGTTACTATTTAAAAATCTGTTCCAGGTGTTGTTAGTACTTTGACAGACCTTTTGTCATGATCTCACAGAAACAAAGCTTGTTGTGTTGGTCACGGTATAAGAACCTCCAACTTAATTATTTCATGTTTTCAAGACACAAAAGTATGTCAAACTTTCTGATTATCTTTACCAAAGTCTGCTATGACCTGTAGCTTGGCCCTCCTGTATCAACTGGTTTAAATCCCTCCAGTCATTCTTAGTTTGCTGGTTTTAACAGACTCTTGTCTATTCAACTGTATTTTTTGCACCTGCAGGGTTATGGTATGCTTGGGTTGGGGAGGGGGGGTAGTGCGAAGTTTATTGTGTGAGAGTTTGCTCTAAGGGTTATTTTTTTTGAAGATTCTATCAATGGAGCTATATTTATTTAAAACATTTGATTGTGAAATATGTTCTTGTCCTGGTGATATTTGAAGGCAAATGTTATAAAAAAAAAAAAAGTGGACAATATGGGACCTTTTTATGTCACATCTTTTTGGGCAGGGAGGGGGACTGAACATTTCTACCCCATTACTTGATTATTTTTCTTTTCTTCACCTGAATGAGTGAAGTCTCCTCAGTGTTACCCTTCCAGATTTTCCATGAAAACACTGCACACAGTCATTGTAACTAAAACTCTTCCACGTGAGAGACGTCTTGGAGCGTAAAACTTGAATTTACCCCTTTACACACCTTTTTGGCAAAAAAAAACTTTTTGTGGAGGGGGGAGGGGGGGTTTGAACTGAACATTTCCTGCATTTGTTTTCTAAGACACAGCAGTCAAAGTGAAATTGTTCTGTGTGAACTTCATCCTAAATCGCCTGCCTTCCTTGTATTACCTACAATGCACACCTGCTTAATGTGTCCTCTTGTGTCTTTGATGAGGACTCCAGACACTTATTAAGCATGTAATTCAGATGTACATGCTACTTGTTGATTGTTATTTTTTTATGTGTGCAAACCGGTTTTCAACACTGCACTAAAAATTTGGCTCCCATGTTAGTGCATTTGTCATAGATGGGTTGAAGGGAGGGGTGTGATTTGGATTTGGAGTGTACAGATTGTCTGAAATCTTTTTGTTTTGTAAGAATATATACATTAATCACCTAGAAATAAAGAGCTACAATATGTGAATGGAAGTACAGTTGAGGGGGATTACTGACCGTTGCTTTTCCAAATGTAAAATGACAATAAATAAAATGAACCTAAGTTGTTGGAGTTGGCTTGTGGAGTTGTTAAAAGTGTGAACAATACTGATAAATGCGGGAATGGTGTGTGATACAGTTTTCAATTCAAAGATGCTGGTGCACAGGTTAAGTTAATTGATACGTTTAGGTTTAATTGTTGGCTTGTTGGCAATAAATGCATAAGGTTCTTAATAATGAAAGTTAGTTTTAAGATAATCTAACCAGCCTATGAGTCTAAAATGTCAAATATTGCAGCTCTAGATATTTTAGGTGTTTATTGTACAAAGTCAACAATTATAGATTCTCCTGCATTTTACTATATTTTTACCTGCTTATACCCCGGCCTCCACTTGTGGAGAAGAGTTATAGTTTTCAAATACATTTAAAAACAATTGCATTAAAGTGTGTATTAAATATTTACGTAAACCCTTTAAATGCTTAATATGGGACATTGTAGTGAAGTGTTACCAGTTTTTTTTTTACTGGCGCTGAACTTGTCCCAATATTGAAATAATTGGTAACTCATTTTGACGATCAATGTTAACAAGCTATTTTATTATAGAATTAATAGTTTAAGACATTTATCGTATTGATCCTATTACCCGCCTAAACCATTTATTTGAAGTATACCTTCATGGATTTAGTGGAACATACCTTTTAAAGTCAAAAGCAAAGTTTTGACAAGATAGAATGATGTGGTTTGGGTAAAATACTGTTAAAGGGTAACTTTGTTTTTTTCCCCTACTTGTGCAGAACATTAATTTGTGCTTCTTATTACCCAATACCTTTTAAAACATACTAAGTCTTTCTTCAACTCTCTGTCTTAATCACTCTCCGGAGTCTATCTGTTCTTTCTCAAGTAACAGCTGTCTGGTAACTTAAGCCTCGGTGTTGTTACTTGTCTCAGCAGCAGTTAAATTCTGTCCAGCTGCCTCTTCTTCTTCAAGCTCATCTCCAGCCTCCAGCAGAACCCAAAGGTCACTGTGGTGTCAAGGTTCAACAGAGGGGTCAGCAGGCTGTGCTGCTGTGGCAGGCCTGAGCTCACACATGGAATGTAACAGACACAATGACAGGCTATGACTTTATTTAACATTCAAATGTTAAATAACTGGTCCTGTAACATAATGCTGATGTTAGTAACGGTTTACATTTATCTTTACATTTTTACATTTATTAGTGGATGAAGATTAGAAATGTAATATATTTGAAGCACCAAAATCGTAATGTGTTTAATGTGTAAATGATCAATAATGATAGGTAAAATGCTGTTTTGGTGTTTGTAACATTTGATTATTAAAACAACACAGAGGATTTAATGATTGTCCATCTGAATAGACTGAATAGAAGTGTTTTATTTCTTTTTGTGAGATGACTTCAGAATTTATAAAAGTTTGCGTTTTTTTTTAATACCACCAGAACTCTCCTTTTGTCCATTAGTGGTATTTAAGTGCATGATGCCACAGCAGTACCACCTCCTCGCCCTTAAGTGTCGCTAGTGTTTTAAACAAACAGCTGTTCCTCTTCTCTTTCTGTATTTCTTGGTTTGCATCACGGAAGTTTTCTATCAGTAGAGTTCTTCCCTCCTTATGTCATACTTCCATTAGGTAGCTAATGCTTTTTTCCATCCAAGACTTTAACCTCCATCTTCACAACAGCCAACAGAATGGTCAATATCGGCCTTACCAAAGTGGACGATGCGCTGGCAGCAAAACACCCGGTGGGTTTTTTGTTTTGACCTTTTTTTCCTGTTAACTGCAGCATGCTGATCTCTGGAGGACACGGACACTGCTGACAGCCAAAGGAATTAGCTGCTGCACATATTGTAACTTGTGTAATATACTGTAGACGAACATAAAAGTGTTATATAGGTTTAAATCGTGTAGTAAAAGTTGTTGTGGTTTGTTTTCACACTTTGTCTTGCAGGGTTTACAGAGGTATGCTGCCTGTCAATCTCATGCCTTCATGAAGGGGACTGGGACCTTTATACTTGGTAGGTAATATGTAATTTTCCATGCTAGGAAATACACCATATTGTCATCTTTATTGTATTTAGATAAACACCAAGTAAGATGTAAGAAGACCAATGAAACTATAGTCAACAATATCATTTTGCCCAGTGTATACCACATGAGGGAGCTATATTCTGCAAATGTTTCTGGTATCTATAAAGCAGGATGCTTTCCATGACATAGTGTACCCTGAACGCCACACAGATGACGGTTGTATAATCATAATAGTTTTACAATAATATAAGCTTTGATATGCTTTATATTATTTGTTATAGAAGTCCTGCACACTGTCCATTACGCTTTGCAAATACTTTATTTCACAACATTTTGGTCACACAGACCTTCGTGAGGAAACGTTGTGAAAACAAATATTGCTGGTAACCTTTGCCGTTACCGACTCATCTGCCCCAGAAAAGAGGTGTGCAAAAGTGCTTTTGAATCTATATTATTTGTAAACCATTTATGACAATACATGAGACCACTAGCAGAAAATGACCGTTCGGTTTGTCTTCTCTTACAATGAAGTCTAACACGACATCTCTGGTTTCACATGTTGTACCTTAACAGGTATAATGTATATTGATATTGGATGAAGGGACACAAGAAATAGAAATGCATGTGTTTTGGTCCATGCTTCTGTTGCTGTTAACCATCCTAATAGTCATTATTGTTAGTGGACAGTGCACTGCCATTGCTGTCCTAATCCTCTTTTCACCTACAGGGAAAAAAAACAACTGAAATCTGGAACATTTGACAAATCTAAAGAAATGTACACTAATTTCTCCCATAATCTCTTATCTCCTAGGAGGAGCATATTCAAGCATCACATGCAGGTGCAAGGTTACTGGAAATCAGCATAGATGAAAAGAGAATTGCCTGCAGATTGACTCCAAACCACAATTGACAATGTTCTGATCCTAGTCGGATCCTTGTCAGGTCAAAATAAATCCCTTGTAGGTGCAAGAGGACTATAGTGTTACAAAGGACCTGTGCTGTTGTTGAAATGACACTGAGTTTTATGGATACCTAATAAGTCACAGAAAGTTTGAGTGTTTATTATGGAATATAACAGATATGCCATTGAGATGTGTTTTGTGTTGCTTTTACAGGTGCAGGTGGTTTATTTGCCATTCAGAAGGTTCTTCAGAGGAAGCTTCCTTATCCTCTTCAATGGAACCTACTCATTTCAATAGGTCAAAAAATTAAACATGAGCTTTAAATAGACAAGCATACAAACACACAAGACTCCCTAGCTACCCATTATTTCCTCCCAGCTTACCTGTCCCCTCTGTGACCTTGCCTCTCTCTTCTCTCTCAGTGGCGTCATCTGTGGGAAGTTATGCAGTGACTCGCTGGGAAACGCAGAAATGCTCAGACCTTTGGTTGCTACTAGAAACAGGAAAAGTCCCGGACAGATCGCCACCGCAGGGTGAGTACAGTGTGTGGCTGCAGACCTGCTCGCCATCTCTCATGGCTCATAATGGAAAGTTATGAAATGTGCATGTTGTTGTGGTGATAACTGTCTTGTTAGATCATCTTTAAATAGGAAAAGCAACAGTGTTTTATGGAAGTAAATGCATTTTTGTTCTGGGCTCAGTATTCTCAGCAGATTTGTCTGTCCAGCTTTGACAGTTTGCAGACTTTAATGCTCTATGTCTGTATCTGTGTTTGTCTTTCAGCGTCTAAACCAGAATTTTCAGAAGAAGGACCTGAGAAGACAAAATACGGCGATGTGATGGAATAAACATTGTTTTAAGCAAACTTGTGTATATACCGTTTAGAATTACACCTTTTCAGAAAATGTACTAGATATTCAGATACTCCATTTATTGACTTGAACTCTAACCCTGGACGTGAGAGAGTAGTTTTCAGTTTCAGAGTTTGTGGAGCTTTTGAATTTCATAACGGCGTTACTGTATGGATAAACAGATGAGTTTCCCGAATCAGAGGTCAGGAATTAGTTTGGGTTTTTAGGGGGAATCCGATGTTAAGCTTGTGATCCGGTATTATTATTTGGATGTGTTTGTTTGACATGCAACAGACTTAACACTGAACTGCCAAAACCAGCCACTAGCTGTCACTGTGTACCCCATAGGGTTAGCCCAAGCTGTATATTGTTCTGGTGGCGGGTCAACCAAACCAGTAGATGACCGGTTTGTGTGGTCAAGCGTATGATCTAGATTACACATTGATACTTTTAATTATGTATTCCTTGGACTACAGCGAGCAAATCATCGTGGAATGATTCCTCCTTTGAAATAGATGAGCATTCATAGTTATTTAATAAAATGCTCCGGGCAGCAGTGTAATCCACATGAAAACTATTTACTGTTGTCACTTTCAGCCACTGCATGTTCATTCATCCGCCTCCAGTTCAGTGATGTTCTTCTGCAATATCTCAGGATGACTAAATATAGTTTTTAATTTATTTCAATATGTTTGCAAAAAACATAAATTCCATGAGGTTAGGTGCTAATTAATAATGGCAGCATAAGCAATAGATTAGGTAGATGAAACGATTTGGACAGGAAAGTCATTGCTTATTCAATATTTGCTGTTTTTTTATTATTCTATTTAATTGTATTTATAGTGTCAAGCGATAACAAAAGTTATTTCAGGACACTTTACTATAATTTATAGAGACCCAAACAAAAAGTTTTATAAAGAAATTGTCATTGGATTTGAACAAACTCTTTACTTTGATAAAAATCTAAAACTGCTGCCCATAGTGTTCAAGTGCTCAAAATGCATATAAATAAGATCTTTTTAAAAAAAATTTAAATAAATGTGCAAAAATCTCTAACATTTAAACTGTCGACACAAAATCTTTTTTTCTGCTTACAAAAAGACTTGAGTTTATTTGCTGAACTGATGTCTGCAATAAGGTGTTAGTAACATAGAATCTGTACTATGCAGTGCAGGCCATTGGAAACAACAATAGAGTCTTTCAAGCCTCAACACTCTGACCAAAGTCCAGGCCCTTGATTCACTCAGAATAAGCCAATTCTGAGATTCTAATTCTATTGCTGCAATAGGAAACTTTTTTTCTTTTACAGCATTTTTTTCACCCCCGCTCTTGCTTCTTCTTGCTCCCATTCTCCCACTGTAATTCAAATCTGATTTAACACCGCCAAGATTTGAAGGTTTTTAATTCTTTCTCCATCCAAAAAAAACCGAGGCGTCATGAATTGAATAAGCTGCCATATCCATTGTCACATGCACACTGATACTGCTGAAGGAAAAGACTTTAGAGAAATGGAGAGCAAATCGGCAATAATGAAGTGTGTGTGTGAGAGAGAGAGACTGACTGAGACTGACTGACTGACTGTGTGTGTGTGTGTGTGTAACATTACAAGGACTGACTGGCCAGTGGAGCTGAGGACTGGCATTTGGCACGCTTGGCAACCACTTGCATGGTTATAAAGCCTAAAGAGTGTGTGTGTTTGGCAGCAGTGCATGTGACAACATGAGAAAGAGGAGTACAAGAGTTGTCTGACCCTGTGAGTCAAGAGAGCTGAGCTGCAACTGGACAGTGAGTGCTCTCTCTTTCACTTTCTGTCTTTCTTTGGTTATATAACCACCAAGCCTGACATGCAAGTCCAAAAAAAAGGGCAAAAATCAAACACAGTTCACAGCAACACTATTATTGGGTTTTTGAACATCTGATCTATTTTGCCTCTCTGTTTAGCCTAGAGTCATGATCAATTCAAACCAATTGATGTGTTAACAAGAACAACTGGTGTGTGATTGACTGTCAGCAGGAGGTGGTTGACAGCACATGTTTGTGGGGGATTTATTGATTGTGTGTCCTCTCTTTCAGTCTCTTCTCTCATAAAGAAATGTACAGTGCATTTTAAACATATGGGAAATGTATGATTACTGGTACAACAGGAAAAAATCTGCAACATGCATTAGGCAGTTGGTAAATTACAAAGGGTCCTTTGTGTGAGTGTGACGTTATCTTCAACATTAGTCACTGCTAAAGGTTATGCAGATGATGACAGGATGAGTGCTCAAGTCTGGGCAGGTTATAGATAATCATGGGTCTGAGCAGGGACAGATCGTTTCTCTTATGTGACTCATTGCTAAAGAAACAGAAGAAGTGTCCCTGAAGTGCCAGAAATGGTTGCAATGTGTTTTGAATCTGTTAAAGTTGGATTTATGTGTGTATATGGGCGACTGCAGCTGTCTAGCCTGACCGAGCAAAAACCTTGATTTACATCACATTACGTTATATTAGAGGTGATGCATGATGAAAGGGTCTTTATAAAGGAGGGAGAAACACAGTTAACACTTAAGATAGTATACATTGTCATTGGTTTCACTTGATAGTAGCCTCAGTTGGAGGAATGTCTATTGTGTAAGGTATTGCCAAATCAATTAGTTAAAGTTTTATGCTTTAATTGTAACTTGTTACATATCAGTGATTGTGTCTTTGAGATATCCCCCACATGAAATGCATACATTGAAGTAACTCAGGTATCTAAAAATATGAGCAAATATATAGATTATTTTAAATTCAAGTATAACTTCCATAAAAATGGCAACTTTATACACTGCTTGATATAGGCTACTTGATATGTCTGCAATGAATCACCAGACCAAGCAGAAACACAATACCATACACACTGTATAATCTAAGGCAATAGCTCTTGTTTAGTTTTTTTTATAATGAGGCGTTGAACACATTATTTTGTAATAAACATGGGTCATGAGCTTTACAATTAGCCTGTATGTAGGATACAACTGTGACATTTCTTTTTACATTTTTTATAGTTAACAGTTCACAGTGATTTTTGCCATCAAATCATTGTGTTAAAGCGATTTTGTTGCTGTAGTATTATTGTTTTGAATAGGGATTTTACAATGAACAATAATGGTAGACTACATTTTAATATTGAATCCACATAAATGGGTAAATTGTTTACTCATTAAAACTACATATTCCATTCCATTCGATTTCAAAGTTTAGGTTATTTAACGCGGTGAAACAAAAGGACTCTGTTTCCCATCATGGCTGTGTGGGGCTGTAAGTTGATAGTTTATCCAGCTCTTTCTGATTATGTGGGGGTAATATCCAGGCTTTATGAATAACGTCTCAGCATTAGTAATAACAAAAGCACAACTCAAACTGGAGCCTACATCAGGCCTGCACCAATGAGCTCTGAGCTCGTGCACACAGCGGCCAATAGCTGGTCCCGGGGCTCTTGAGCACAGCCGTTTGAAGGGCGGTCCTCGGTAGAAAAAGGAAAGTATGGAACATTGGCAGCAGAGTTTTGACGGGAAGGTAGACGGTCAAAACGGTAAAATATAGGACGTATTTGAGGCAAAACATCTTCAAAAGGATATGTAATTTTCTGCTTAGTAGCCTAAGCCTGTATTTCTTTTATTATTTCTGTATTCTCCGCTGTGTGTTTGTTTAAAGTTATCCGACTCGTGTTGGTGTTTTTGATTGATTAGTCAGTGAAGATTATCAGTAACGTTATATTCATGGCTTTGCTAGCGACCGATCAGGGCTGCAAACTAAACGGGACGTCGGCGATTTACGGCCGAGTTGGACCAAAAAAAGAAGTGTTTCAAGGCCAGACGGAGGGCTTTAAAACTGGCAAAATGCAGCCAAAAGAGACGGAGTATTCAACAGATGGCCTGCCCAAAGCCTTTCTGCACAGCCTGAGGACCCTGTTTGACATTTTGGATGATGGTGGACGGGGCTATGTCCACATCTCGGAGATCGAGAGCCGCTGGCAGGGGGCAGACACCCGGGAGCTGCCCGGCGGGGTGCTAGGCTGCCTCAGGAGGGTCACCCCACCGCATGGCTGCCTCACCTTTGAGCGGTTCGTTGCGGGGCTGCGTTACTCCATGCTAAACCCGGAGCACAGCGCCCTTTTCAAGGCCCAGGCTGCTGTCCACCCACAGCAGGCACCAAAGCTGCCCCAGAAACCCGCCCCGCTGTCCACATGCAGTGTTGGGACACGGGTTGAGAACAAGGTCCGTCCGCTGGGACCCAGCAACGTGACAAACACCCAGCAGCACCGGGCGTCGTCTCTGCAAAGCCGGGCCAGGCCAGAGGATGGGCCTGGGTACCCCGCGTGTGGACCTGTGCGGTACAGCGCGGGCTTCGAGAGGCCCGGGCGGAGTTTGGAGCAAAATTCCGTCGCTACAGGGGGCGGGTGTTACCGGGCCACCAAAACCACCAAACCCGCACAGCCCCAGCAGAGCCGGGTCAGGTCCATTGAGTCGCTCGCTCTGGAGTCACCGCAGCTCCAAGGAAGTAAGTACCGAGCGTGTGTGAGGGGGGTTGGGGACAGTTCACAGAGTTTATGGAGGACTCATGTCGATTAAACCATGTCTGTCAAAATTCAGATCAACACACACTCAAAAGAAAATGCATGTCCTGCAGTTGTGTCTGCATCTCACCACCTTCCTTTTATCGATAGTAATTCAATTAGCCTCTTTTATCTGTTAGTTCTTTTTTCAGTTAATGTTTAGCTCATATACCATGTCAGGAAAGTGAAAAATACGGTAATACTATCTACATAAAAATGACATGGCACTGTCATGACACAGTCATGACAAATGACCCCTAACCATAACTTGTCATGACAAAACCGAATGACACTTACTAAAAGAAGCGTCACGTCATAAACGTTTATGACTTGTGAATGTTTATGGTTCATGACAGTGTCATGTCACTCTTATGTAGACTTATGTAAACTCTTTGTGCCTTAGTTTTTAGATTTGCTGTTGACTTAAATTAAAGACGAACTGTTATCTGGACACCAAAAAATGTGCATGAACATGAGCATTGACTGTTAATACTACTACTACTACTACCGTCCCTGCATATCCACCATAACACAGAACAAATTACATTTGAGACAAAATTCACATGAGAAAGCCAATTGATTGCTTGCTGAGTTGATATGTCCACTACAGTCTTGCCAGCTTCAATCTGATATTCTAATTTAATTGGATGCAGTGATCCATATTGTACACACAAGTGCACAATGTCTGCAGAGTGCTTGCATTTGCATGCTAGTATTTGTCATCCAGAGGGAGCCTTACAAAGATAAAATGGTGACTTTAAAAGTGAGTCTTTACGTGAACAGTTATTGTTGTTTTTGTCAACGCACTCCTCAGGTATGAGTATTATGTCACAGCTTAAACAGACCCTGTTTAAGGGCCTCTGAGTTAACTTTGGGTGGCTAGTTGAATAATTGCTGTTGTTAACCCCAGGTCAGGTCAGAGTTTGTGTCAGAAATTCCTACAGAAATGTATCTTGAGGGTTTTCACCCTCTCAATGGGGAACAGGGGATGGTCATGTGCATGCATGTTCATTTGTTCAGTTTTTCATTGGTGAGCTGGATGTAGTTTGGAGGAGCTGCTGCTGAGAAATTCCCAGTTTGCCTGCTCATTAATACATACAGGCTCTTTCACTTTGGTTTCTCTTGAGCGCACAATCATACAAGAGTTATTTCACATCCTCTCTCTCACTCTCACACACACACACACACACACACTCTCTCTCTCTCTCTCTCTCTCTCTCTCACACACACACACACACACACACACACACACACACAACTAGTCTGTCCGAGTTTGCTGATCTCTGCACAGCCAGGCCTGTCTGGAGCTATAAGAGTGACACTCGCACAATTTCTCTGTTGAGCCCTCTGGGCTTTTACTGCTTAGACCACTTGCACTTGCATTACATTTGTACAGTGTTTTTCTTTAGATAGACAGAGGGATAGATGGACTGATACGCTATATGGCCAAAAGGTCACATACTCTTGTTTACATTTGTCAGTTTTTTGTCCAAAATTTTAATGCTACAATATACAATGACAATGTCCTTGTGCACAAAGCAAGTCCCTGGAAAAAAAGGCTCTCTGAATTTGGTGTGCTAGAACTTGAGCCTGTACCTCAACCCTGTCCAACACCTTTGGATGAATGAATGATTGGCCAGTTTCTAAAATCTTGGGGAAAGCTTTACCAGAGAAGCAGAGCTGTTATAGCAGCATATTATTGCCCATAGTAGTGGAATCTGATGTGATCAGTGCATCCAAAATTCACTTATGTGTGTAATGTTATGTCCACTTACTTTTTTAGCAGACCAGCAGTGTAATCTGTCACATGCAGCCAAGCCCTTTTGGATTAGGCCAGATTACATCAGACAGGCCAGGGCTCACTGAATCACGGCAGTGGTGAAATCCTCCCCAACACCCTGGACATCACCACAAAGGCATTTCACTCTCCTTCACTTTCTCATGGTTTTGGTAAAGTAGCAGTGGTGTTCTTAAGTCTAAAAATCTGATAATAATAAAATACCTTAGTTGATATGTGGGAAATACCACAGAACAAATACCACTGTGATGCTTTGACATGTTTACACACAATTCTGAGGGCTTGGAGTTCACTTTATCAGACCTACACATCTTTCAGCTGTGATAGAAAACCCTCAGAAACACAAACTCAAACTCCACACAGAAATGAGCAGAGATTGACTGAGAGCTGAAGGGGAGCCGGTTGATAAATCTTTTAATATGTTATATTTGGAATAACTGAGTTGAGTTTCAAACTTTGTTCTTGAGCTTGGAAACGGCAGCTGACAAAACACTCTCTACATAAGGTCTATTTAGCGTTGGAGTTTTCGATCATATGATCTTCCTAGGCAGATGGGGTTTGCTAAAGTGGATAGAAGTCTTTCTCTTGATCACAACAATGCAAACATCCTAACTTTTTGGGAAACCTGGCAAAAAAACAAAATGGAAAGTAGTATTTAGGCTTCAGGTTTCTGAAAGTATTGTTAATTTAAAGCAGTTGTCTTTTTGTTGAGCTGTCTGAGATGTTCTCTCTACAGTGTGCTTGAGCTCAGATACTTCACATATTTCTGTCTGCTCCACTAAACTCATCCTCAGTCAAGGAAACTTCAGACTCATTTGCAGAGTACAGCTCCCTCCTGTGGTATACACTGGCAACTCAAATGCATTATGGGGCCAAATTATTGTTTTGTCTGTAATATTGTTTATTACTGTCTGTCTGTGTGAGAGTATTTTGCCCAGTTTTGCATGCCCTTTTTAGGAAATTGCAATTTGAGCGTTTACCCTCTCTATAAAAGGAAAAGACAATTCTACATATTTAAATGAATAATTATGTGGCATACATCTGTCATTTCAAGCCCCAAAAGTATTTTCCCTACACTGTTATCACAGTTAGGTGAAACTGCATTTATTAATGATTGCATACCTGACAGGGGTGTTGAAATAATCATTGCATTGATGCATCTCGATGCAGACCTGGACGATTCTGCTTGGATGCAGTGACAGACATAATCGATTATTGTCTACTGATGTTACTTGTCTCTGCTTTTTTTGTGTGTTCAACCTCAGCTCTGTTCAGGAAGTGTCTTTTTTAAGAGCAGATACAATAAAAATGGGAGTTCATATCTGACTGATTGAATTTGTTGATGAAAACCATGTGTAGCAATAACTCATAATAGCGAGGGTATACATCGATTTGAATTGTTGTCAGGATAATTGTAATCAAATTGAATCGTAAGACCAGTGAAGATTCACACCCCTACCTGACAGTCTTGATATTGATTAAGTCTTTGTGTTTTATATTTGTCTAGGTGTTGTGAAATCAGGTTTACCAAGATCTCAGAGCGAATCAGCAACAGGATTTACTAGCGGATCCAGGCGACACGGGCGGAGTCGGGAAGAGCAGAGGCGGCATACCATATCCAACGGAGTCGATTACGGAATGGTTGGTACACACTGACACGCACACACACACACACACACACACACACACACACACACACACACACACACACACACACACACTTCTAGATCCAACAGTCTCTGCAAAGCGTCTTAAAGGGGCCACATTGGGGCCATAGTTTTACTCATGTTTCATTCAGGAACTATTCTGTATGTCAGTGCTGTGCATGCATACGGTTTACTTTAATAACTGGTTAAACAGCAATCCAGGTCATTAGTTGACATTAGTAATGCATGGGTCTGCTGAGGATCCACCCTGTTTCTATTCATTTCACTGCGAAACACCCACCATTTCAAACATGCTTCTTTAAAAATATAACTTCCTTTAAAAACCTTTAAACTTCACAGGTAAAACCACAGTTTTTACCAAAGTTGACGTGAAAACCTGCAGACTACTGATTGGTTGGAGAGAATTGTCACTAATTACTGCATCATCATTGCTAGCAAAAGACGGGGCAGGGGGTGTCCTGAACAAACCTGCCATGTTTACTGGTAAATAGTTTATCCAGCGTTTTTTTTTTTTGCTGCCTCCAGCTTCTAATTTGCCTTCTGGGTGTGGCAACAGCCACATGCCGACAATCAAAAACAGCACACCTTCGAAGTTCTGTGTGTCGCGTTAGGTCACGGCAGTTTCCTGCTATGACGACCAGCCACGGCTTGCCTCACGCATGAGGTGGTACTAATCTGCAAAGGAAAAAGGAGGACAGGGCACCGCGGTTGAGACGAGCCGAGGCGAGTCGAGCAGGTACCATTAATGGAAAAACGCCATTAGTGAGCTGTGCCCATTTAGGATCATAATTTCTTTCCACTTCTAATCCTGCCTTGTACTGACCAAAGTTGGAAAAACAGTTAGCTAGCTGATGTTATCATTACCTAGCCACTGCGCATGTGTGACTCCCAACAAAGATAGTATAGAAGTGAGATGTCACACTTTGTAGCTAAAACAGAGACCAAAACACACAGGGTGAAAAGAGGATCTGCAGCAATGTGCAGTACAACAAAAATACGGTGTTTTTTGAAAATGAAACCATGTAAACCTATTCTGGTACAACCTCAAAATACAATTATCAATCTGAAAATGAGCATAATAAGGAGCGCTTTAATAGTTCAATAATTTTTCAAGCAGAAATGCCAAAAACTGTGAAGATTTCCAGCCTTTTCGTTGACTTACTGTATATGAAGGTAAATTGAATATATAGTCATTGTTGGCTCAGCAAAACTGTGATGTGTTTTCTCCCCTCATTTCTTCAGTTCAGTTCAGTTTATTCTTTGTCCCAGAAGGGCATTTTGTTATCTTCTTAATGTCTTAGACTGCCAGATCAATAAGTAATAAAAAAGTCTTTTTTTGCAGCCCTAAAGAACAATGTCCAGCAGCTTTGCACCAGTTGTTAAAACTGACAAAATGTGACAGCCACTGGATGAAAGTGTAACATTACATACAGTACGCAACTAAGGATGATGTTGTTCGGAGATTTACCATAGTTTTCAGCTGATCATTCCTCGATGGGTGGACAGTGTTACACATGGCACATTTTGATGATTTTTCTTTGGTATCTATCTAATTATAGTGTTGATTAAAAGAGTAGATTATCAGTACTAAATTACTTTCAGAGAGACAGAGGTCTGCTTGGACTAAAACATTAATGGCTTTTAAGTGTGATTGGATTTAACAGGGATTGAGGCTTTTAAAGATAAATGTCAGAAATATTTTAGTTAGCATGGGAATTCCAGGAAAAGGTTTTCTAGTAGAGGCTTTTATCCATTTCACTCTCCATTGGCCCCCACATTCCCCTCCCATCTCTCTGCCTCCCCCTCACTCTGCCCCTCCCACCCTTCAGTCAGGAGCTCATGCCTCCCTTCACTCTCCGTCTCTCCGCCTGCCTCACCATTTCTCACTCTCTCTAGCTCGCCTCCTCTCCCTCTTTTTCTCCCTGTTTGTGTCGCCGTCTCTGTCTCTTTTCCTCTTGGCCTCTGTGTCTGGAGAGGCTAATTGACCGGCTCCCCTCCTTCTCCCTCCCTCCCTCCTGTCCCTCTTCTCCTCCCCCTTCCCTCTGGCCCTCCCACCCAGGCCGACTTGGCCCGCTGCTGCCCTGATGGTAGTGAGCCGGGTCGGGCCCAGGGGCCTGGTAGAAGTAGAGGACTCGCTCAGCCAGCCCGGCCCAGCCTGGACAGCCGTGTTGGCTGCCTACACTACCGTCTTCATCCCCCTCAGCAGTAGCCTCTACAGCAGCAAGGCCCTGCACTTTTTCCTCTGGGTGAGTAGGATTAGACAGAGAGAAAGACGGAGAAGGAAAGGGAGAGATTGTTGTAGAGGTTATATGAAATTAAAGTTTGTCCTTGAGATGGTTTAATATAGTGTATTTCAGCATTCAGAGATATGCATCAAGTTGTTTTGATATTTATTTGTGACAGAGAATTTATTGTTTGTTGAACAAAATAAACTAGTTATTTGGGCTAGTTTTAGGGAGTATAGGCTCCAACCTGCTGTGGTATTGTCGAGCTTTAGTAGTTAAACTAGTGCTGAGAGGAGTAGTTGATTAATCGTTGACAGAATTTAATTAACAACAATGTTTCAAGTCGTTTATCAAGCGAGAATGCCGATTATGAGCTGGTTACAATTCCTCAAATAATGATTTACTTCTGTTTTATATTATTGTAAGTTTAATATCTTTGAGTTATTAACTTTTTGTTTGACAAAACAAGCGAGAACTTGGTGGGCCTTTTTCAGTGTTTTTCTAACATTTCATAAACTTACAGTTATGATTAATTGATTAATCTCTTCCTTCCTCAGGAGCGTTGGGTCTTTTTCTTAGCTCTAACCTCTTGTGGAATTGTAGAGCTTTATGTTATGGAAAGTGCTGTTGATTGACAGAATCGACCAGAACATTTTAAGTTATTGATCAAGAAAAAGTGCTAATAAATCCCTTTTAAATGTTTGGATTTGCTGCTTTTCTGTCATTAATATAAAGTTAAATTGCCTATATTTAGGTTTGTATACTGTTATTAACGGTTCATTAAGTAATGTGTGTAAGTGAACAGATAAATCTATGTAAATAGTTAGTTGTAGCCCTAAATCTTTGTTTCAGGGACTTTTGGACTTGTATATTGCCACTGATCTGCTTTTGTAATGAAGAGCTTCAATGTTCAGACCACACAGTTTCACAGTGCTTTGTAGATGCAGTTTGAAAGGCTGTTATGTTCTTCTTTGTGTTTTTTAGTTAAACAGCTTGTGCAACGAGTGTCGTGTTATTGTATGTGCGTTGTTGTGTGTATTCATGCCGGCTCATTCAGTCAGCACACAAACATACATGCGCCGACTTTTCCATAACCTTTCCACAATTTGCTGCTCTGTTCCCTCTCTGTGTGTATTTTCTCATTTTTTCTAACTTCTTTTAAACCGTGGGTTTTCCTGCCTGTGCACATTCATGCAGCTTGACACTGGGTCATGCTTCATTCTAGACACGGACCATACCCCTCCGAGTCTGTGACCCCCTCCTCTTTCCCTAAACCCCCCTTCCTATCGTCCTCTGTGTGTTCTCTCGCTTCAGGCTCTTTGGTAAAGAGCACAAATATGTTAAACAGGGTTTGAATTAGACTCTTGAATCCCTTGTCCCGTTTCAGTTTACTTTTGCAACATGTATCCCTGTGTATGAGCATGGCTGTGTTTTAAACAGCACTGATGAGTGATGATCAGAGGAATGTACTGAGCCACACAGGGAACGCAGGGATGGAGCAATGGGTGGACAGAAAGATCACACACCAGGTGGCTGAATGCCAGCAATGAGGCCTGGACTGTGGCAGTGTGCCGCATGGACAGCCTGGTCAGCACAACTCTGCAGCATCCATGCACACAAAAACACACACACACACACACACACACTGAGGGGGCTATTTACCCCATTCTTAGGTTGCTGTGTGGTTGCCATGACGCTGGACTGATTGCTCCTCTAAACATTGTTCAGGATGGGAAAGAGTCCGGCACAACTGGTATGGCGCCATTGTCTCAGCCAGCACAAAAGAGTTTGCTGCAGATTCCCTTGTGAAAAGATGGGAGTTCGTCTACTATGCAGGCTGCTGACAGAAATCAATAATTAGATTTAATCTTGGCAGCGATCTGAAAGCTGTCTTAGTGATGGCATGGGAAATTAAAAAAATTAAATGTTTTTCTCTATGTGAGATCTGTCGGGAAAGTGATTTCAAGCGGGTTTGTTTTTGTCTGTGTTTAAAGACGTTTCTCTTTCCTCTTCCACCCCTTTCCTGTCCCCTCCTTTTCATTCTCCAACAACATACTCTCCTTTTTAACTTTCAACTCACACAGTTGAAGCAAATGAAAGAGCTGGAGCAGGAGAAGGACTCCCTGCTGGCGGGCCTGGAAGTGGTGGAGCGGGCCCGCGACTGGTACCAAGGACAAATCCACAACGTCACAGAGAGACAGCGGCAAGTCGGCCAGAGCTCCCACTGCACGGTCAGTTCAAACGCTGTTGCCATTTTTTTTATTGATATGGATAACTAGACAGAAATAGAAAATATTTAATCATGAGAATATATTTCCATGATGTATAGCTGTTGAACTTCTTTTATTTCCAAATAAAACAACATGTTTTGAATATAAACTCTATGAACTCTATATGTGTTGGGAGAGATATATAAACACTTAAAGATGCAGTAGGTAAGACTTATAAAACTAACTTTCTGTCATATGTGTTGAAACTGATCCTATATTCGAGTAGAACTACATGAAGCAGGTAATTAAAAAAAACAATCCAGCTCCTCTGGCACCACCTACAGCCTGTAGTGGAATTTGCAAAAAGAATTGTTTTAATTATGACAGAGTAGCTCTCAAAATGTTTTACATGCGATCTGTTCATCCATCCATCCATCTTTATCCGCTTATCCGGTATCGGGTCGCGGGGCAGCAGCTCCAGTAGGGGACCCCAAACTTCCCTTTCCCGAGCCACATCAACTAGCTCCGACTGGGGGATCCTGAGGCGTTCCCAGGCCAGGTTGGAGATATAATCTCTCCACCTAGTCCTGGGTCTTCCCTGAGGCCTCCTCCCAGCTGGACGTGCCTGTAACACCTCCCTAGGGAGGCGCCCAGGAGACATCCTTACCAGATGCCCGAACCACCTCAACTGGCTCCTTTCGTCGCGAAGGAGCAGCGGCTCTACTCCGAGCTCCTGTCGGATGACTGAGCTTCTCACCCTATCTCTAAGGGAGACGCCAGCCACTCTCCTGAGGAAACCCATTTTGGCCGCTTGTACACAATCTGTTGCTGATTTCAATTAACAACAGACTGTAGATGGTCCGTGATCTGAACGGATTTAGTCTCTCTGACTTCTAAACGTCACTATCAGCCACACAACGTGTGTTCTGTACAGAATATGACTTTAAATCAAACAAACAGCAGTTAAAACCCATGATTCAAAAACAATAAAACAAAAAATAAAAATTTATAAAATCTTCATCATGTTAAGTCGATTGTGAACCAATCAGCTGAGAGGCCGGCGTTTCCCAGCATTCTCTGGGTCCGCCTGGGTCTTGCAGTCTGTGAAAAGCAACTGCGCTGCCTGCCTGCCTCTCAGAACTGCGGCCGCCTTGCTCTAGTGAGATAATTGTTGCCTTCGTGTGCATGACATCAGAGCAAGTCGGGATTGAGTCGGACACAAATCTAACCGGCATGCAATGGGTGCCGATCGCCGGTGATTGATTCTGCGCAGACCTGGCTCATCTCGGACAAGTCTATTCACTGCTCATGCACACACATTCATTCTCACTTTTGGGGGGAGGAGCTTAGGAGACAATTTGGGCATTAGCAGAAAGGAGGGGAGGGACTGAGAAGTTGTCAATGTTAAAATTCTTTTGCTATGTCCTGGATCTTTACAATCCAACCTACAGCACCTTTAAAGTATCAGAATATGGATAAAGTTCGTCAGAAAAGAATATTAAGGGCTCCTTTTTTCAGTTTTTTTTATTCATGGTCAGCAGTCAGACAGGGTAAAATACCTTGTGATAGAAGAAAAAGAAAACATGTTTTCTTTTCTAACCCTCAGTAGCCTCAGTAATCTGTAAGCTCATCAGTAAGAACTGGCATTTGCAGAAGAATATGTTCTCATATATTAAAAACATTTTGACAAGTATTTTTGTATATTCCCCTCAATTACTATTTTAAGTTAACCTCCCTTTACCAAATCTTGTAATGAGTTTGTTAAGTCATCGTCCCACCTTATCATTTTTCAGACTTTACACTACTTTCTTAAAATTCATATTAATTGTCTTTTATGTTCTCTACTCTCAGGAATTCTTCACAGAAGCCAATCAGAGTCGCATGAATGTTCTAATTCCCAAATTGCAAGAAGTCAACCGCTGCCTTAACGACCTTATTTCCTGCTCTGGGATGGTGAGTGTTCGCTGACCCATTGACTTTTGCATTTTTATGTGATTCTGGTAAAACCAAAGGATTAGGGTTAGTCAAGTAATTCTCAATGTCTCACAATCTTGAATTATAAAGTAAATATAAAAGATCAAATGTATGAACAGATTCATATGGAGTTTTTATAGTTCTTTTGATACTTGGTTGGATACTTTATTTGGATCCCTGCTGTGATTTGCTGTCGTACAAAACTAGAACTGCACAATGTTTTGATTAAATTGGATTTTGGAGAGAGTGCAACTGGATCGGGTCGACGTCTGCTCCACATGAAGTTCTGACAGATATTATGAGAACATTATCACAGTCCTGAGTCCGGAGAGCAACTGTATACATATATAAAATAGCTTTGAATACACATTGTGTGAAAGTAGATAAGTATTACTTTCACACAATTCATGTGATTGTGGTAAATGTTAAGTGATTGTCATAACTGACAGTTTTATCAAATTACCTATTCATCATTTATATTTTTAGCCATACTAGTGGAATGGCCTTAGGGATGGCAGTGTCCAGAAAGTTTGTTGAGACATTCATGTCCCCCACAGGATTAATTGTAAAACCTTTGGTGATCTCCTGACTTTTCATCTAGATCCATCACTAGGTCAAAATTTTAATTTTTTCAATACTTTTATACCTTCATCATAACTAATGACATTCAGGTGCCCAGATAGTGGAGCAGACGCCCATGTGCGGAGGTTTACTCCTTGACACAGTGGGCCCGGGTTTGACTCAGGCCTGCGGCCCTTTGCTGCATGTCATTCCCCCTCTCTCTTCCCTTTCATGCCTTCAGCTGTTCTGTTAAATAAAGGCCTAAAAATGCCCAATAAATTATCTTAAAATAAATAAATAACTAATGACATTCCCATCAGCCTCAGCTGTACTTTTTGTTTCATGCTCAGTAGCACATGCTAGCATACTAACATATTAACCTAAGAATAAGACCATAGTAAACATTAGTATGCTTACAGTGTCACTATGAGCATGTTAATATGTTAACGCTAACATGGCTGTAAAAACAATGTAAAAAGGCTGACATTGCTTAGCCATAACACTTGTTATTGGGAAATTTGTGTGACTCAAAGCTGAACACTACGTATTATAACTCTAAATATTCTTTTGTGAAATTCCTGTCTGCACCAGGTTCTTGGAAGCTGGTTGTACTAGACATGTAAATAATGACACTTTACGTTTAACACTGGTTCCTCATTGTTTCTCAGCAGTCATTTCCTTCCAACGCTGCTCAGACAGCAGCTAATCCCCAGCCTCCGTGTCCAGCCCCTCCCCAAGCCATCCAGAGACTGAAGGACCAGAACCGACTTCTCACACAGGTTCGACACAGTCAACACACTGCCAGTAGACAGGAGTCACGAATAGTTACGAGTCATTATGGTTGTTTTCAGTCACTCACTTTATTTAATTTCCTTCTTTTCATTTAGGAGGTGACGGAGAGGAGCGAGCGGATCGCGCAGCTGGAGCAGGAGAAGTCAGCATTGATAAAACAGCTTTTTGAGGCTCGAGCCCACAGTGCACAAGACACCAGCACCATGGACTCCACTTTCATCTGAAAACAATTACACTCCAACCAACACCATAGCATGTTAGCACCATGATTCAGCTGGGAATTATCGTGATGCTGGTCTGGAGCAAAACGTTTACAAGACTGTAAGCTGACTGTTGTTTACCCACACTTGCAGTAGCAGTGATGCACCTTTCAGCCATGACAACCCCTCACCCATGACTGCAGCATGTAGCTTCTCCCCTTCACTCCACCCCAAACCATGCACTACCTAGATGTGAATACTCAGAGGAAAACATGACCCGAATTACTTGACCTGAGAGAGACTTTAACTTGCCGCCTTTAAGGTGTCCTGCATAAACACTCCACCTGAGCTGAGAGAGCTGGAACGCTATCAAGAAACCAGTCAGGTTTCATGAGATCCCATCACTCAATTTCTTGCATGATCACAGCATCTGCAAGATCTCCACTCCCAAAAGACAGTTTTTTTTTTTTTTTTACTTCTGTTGCTCCGCAGGCAACATAAAAGAACATGAACTTTAGCTTAGTGGGGGGATGGTTTCTGTTGGAATAAAATGCCATATTCTTACAGTTTAATATAATAAACAAATCACCAGCTGCTGGAGCTGCTGCCCCCATGACCCAATACTGGATAAGCAAACGAAGATGGATGGATGGACCAGCTGCATCTGTTTGCTGTGACCTATCAATTACATTTTTCTTAGTTTGGTACTTTGATCTAAATGATATTAAGCTACACTTTGCCCATGTCTCTTAGTATTACCTTGCTCTAAAAATAATATGTTTACCTGACGTTGGCTTTCTGGGTTTTAGAGTGTTTCATTTCAAACACTGAAAGACAGGAATTACAGAAAAGAACAATTTTATATTATGGTAGCATGTTTATTAATGTTAGGACCTTTTTATGAATTTTGAGATTTTTTTTGTTAAGATTGAAAAAAAAAAAAGAGATGGGAGGACAGCCTACAAGCCATTGAGATGTAGAGGAAGAGAGACTTGAGAAGTTTGGAAGTTTGCACGTAGAAGAGAGCTAAGGAGGATAAATATGGCAGATGGTGAATGTGTCGAAGACCGAGCTCCTTGGTTAGGAGATCAAAACAAAAGAAAATCACTTTGGCTATCTAGTGCTGTATGTCTTTACAGTGGATTTTTGCATGGGTCGTATTTTCAGCCCCAAAATATTTATCTTATGAAGAGATTTAGTTTGAAACCTGGAGATTAGCACAGATGTAAAAACCCATTTAGTCCTCGTAAGCGTCCCTCTTTACCAGGATCAGCCATGAAACGGTTGGCTTTAGACTAAAACTGTAAAAAAATAAATAAAAAAAACTCAGCCATCCACAAAGTTTACAAAATAAATTTTAGTTAGTGGGTGGTGTTAGAATTAAAATCATCGTAATTTTATAATGGATCTGTTATGGTACTGCTGGGATGTCTGCACATAACATATTGTTAATGTCTGTTTCCCACTTGTTTAATTGAATGTTTCTTGCTGCTCAAACTACATTATGTGTGAGTGAAACTCTTTTCCTTCAGTTTTCTATCAAAACTTCAGAGAAAATGTAAAATAATAAATACGAACAAACACTGCTGACTAGATTCTGTGGTTACTTGCAATGTGTTTTTCTCATATTTACATTGTTGCAATACAGTAGTATAAATACTTGTATCTAAGTTTAAATGATGGATTTCGAAAACCTTGTAAAGCAAAGCAATGCATAAGAAATATCAAATGTAGGTTACAGAAATGATCACATATATTGTTCACATTTTAAGAGTTTTTTGTCCTTCTATGTGAAGACAACCTTTCAACAATTTATCCTACATTTGTATGTATATTCAAACCTTTGTACAGATGTGGTAAATGACATTGATGTTAAATCCGATCTCTCCATTGCCAACATTAAAGTAGATCATAACTGAGCAACACTAACCACCCAGTGGTTTCTGCTTCCACGTTTTGATGTGCATGAGTAGTCGGTGAACGCCAATTTCAATTTCATATACACTTTGTCCCATTTGGATTTCAGTGAAAGAGCTGTTTAAAACAAAGAAAAACTCAACTTTCCATAAGAAAGTCTGTTAATCTCCAGGGTGGTCTGTTTGTTCGCTCATGAGATTTCCTGACTTGAATTAAGAAAATGTCCCTAGATAGTGAGAATCTGATGTAATTCATGCACCACATTTCCACTTCACCTTTGGATGTGATTAGCTATGCTCAGTTTTAATGAGGATTAACTGGAGACCTGCACAGTTGGTGCAGTGACTCGTGGATGGGTGCAGCTGTAAACTCAAGAAACTACTTAGTCACAAATAATATATATTCATCCTACAACAATGATTTTTCATTAATAAACTGTTATTGTATACCGTATCATTCTAACTAAGGCATGTTGGTTGCCGTTTTTTCATTACAAAGTTTTAAAGTCCCCCCCACCCCACTCGAAAACGTGTTTTGTTAATTGTTGCTTCACTTGAATGTTTAAGCTTCACTGGCAGAATGACACTAGAAGGCTAGTTTCATTCATTGGCTGGGAAAGTTTAGACCCTGAAAACTTGGTTTCAATTTGAAAATATTGCTCCATAACATTAAATACTCATGACCAAATAAGCAACCTTTTTTTTGTTAAAAAAAATATTCTTTTTGGGGGATTTTTAGGCCTTTATTGACAGGAAAGCTGAAGAAATAAAAGAGGAGAGAGAGGGTGAATGACATGCAGCAAAGGACTGCAGGTCGGAGTCGAACAACGGGCCCACTGCTTCAATATATGGCCTCTATATATGGGCACCCGCTCTACCAATACTATCCATTTAATGTTAAACATTAAAAACATCCTTAGGTTATTATTAATTAGTTTAACACTCATAACACTAATAACATCACCCTTTACCACATTGAGTCCGGCCCACTTCAGACCAGTAAGTAAGTATCACAAATACAAAAATCTGTTTTGCAACCTTGGAAAGTTTTTTTGTTGACTTTTTACTTTTACTCCTTCCTTTTTAACACGAATATCGATACTTTTTACTCCTTACATTTTACAAAATTGGCTCGTTACTTTAGTTTTGTACAAAAGTTAGTCTATCAGGTGTGATTGTGACCGCATGTAGGAGAATAGCGCGGACACGCGCCTCGCACCGCGAGCGGGCACGCACGGCACACGGAGAAAAAAGTGAGAGAAAAGAAAAAGAAACTAGCTGTATGGAGGATAACCAGTTGAGATCGTGTACGCCTTTGAGAACTGTAAGTCATATAACTTATGTTGTCGGTTCATTTAAGCCTGTTGTTGTATTGGTCTATAGTTCTGGCACATTTAAAAATTAACTTGTTTGTGTTCTTCACCTGTTACCTAGGTTACACCTGGCTGTTGATTTGATATAATGGCGATTGTTGAACGTCCTTGCATATTAAGATAATGTAATTGATAGTGGGTTTATTGTTATTATATACTAGCATATATGATTCCAATGCATTGTGTATGGTAGCCTTTACAATGTTTTTATTTTATTACCACACAAACGAACATACCATACACATACCTCAAAGGACACTGGAATCTGTGCAATTTCATACAGTGCAATATTTAATATATTAACCATTCCATTTCATTACTGTGTAATATTGATTTATTATTTAGTACTTAACCATTTTATTACTGTGCAATATTTATTTATTTGTTAATACTTATCTACTTTCACACAATGTGTATTCAAAGCTATTTTATATTTGTATACAGTTGCTCTCCGGACTCAGGACTGTGCTGATTTTTGCTGATAATCTTGCTTTTCCTCTGAGAGAAAATATGAGCAGCGGCTCTTGGATACCTATAAATCACTGGACTATACATTTTTTGTAGACATAGTAGGCTATTGCCATATTTTAACATTTTTCTGCGTGAGTGTGGCCTACCATTAGCTCAAGCCTGTCCTACAGTGACTGTAGCTAAAGCTAATTAGCAGCAAGATGCCTCCTTTCTCCGTGGATGACTACTACAAACGCCTTCTGAAGATTGCACTTCTGGAAACCAAGGCTCACCGATTAGAAGTGAACGTGGAAGTGAACAGATCTTGTGGAAATGACACCACTTTACCATGGACCCAAAACAATGGACAAAAGCATGCTAACCCACGGCTAATTAGCACCAACAAGACTACAAAGAAACAGGAGGGCTGTGGAACGGGTAACAAATCAACAAGTGGTAGTCCTCCCTGGAACTCGGCTGGTGCGAAATCTAAGACTAAATCATTTTCCTGGGAAATAGGAGGACGACTAACAGGCAGGGCACAGCGCCCTGAGATTTGTGATATGACCGGCTGGCCTGCATTATCATCCCAGCAGAGCACCTCTTCAACCCCTGTACCTAGTAGGACACAGCCGTGGACTGCTGCAAAAGGGAAAATTAGCAATAAAATGCCCCCCAACAACCTGGTGTGCAACTGGATAACAGATTTGCTCCTCTGCTGCTGGACGCTGGACAGCCATATGATGACCGGGATTGCATCTCATCGCCACACAGCAGGGTAAGGACTGAGAGCTATTCAAAAAGTAGAAAGCTAACAACTGGGCCTCAAACCCTGATTGTGGGCGACTCTGCTGTAAAAGATTTAACACCCAACTGTGAAGAACATTATACTGCATATAGGGTCACATGATGTTGTAAAGCAACAGTTTGAATTACAGAAACTGGAGTTTAGGGAACTGCTGAACACAGTCACCTCCCTAAAAGCAGACGTGTTTATCAGTGGTCGTATGCCGCCATTGAGAAGAGGAGCTGAGAGATTCAGCCGACTGTTGGCACTAAACAAATGGCTTTCAACTGAATGACCGTCCATTCGCTGCAGTTCATTGACAATTTTAACATTTTCTGGGAGCGCAGACATCTTTTTAAAGCAGATGGACTTTTCCTTAACAAGCCAGGAGTAAAGCTGTTTATCTCCAATCTACTCTACTTTCTGCGCTACATATCTGCTCCCTCTGCCAAGGCCACAAGTCAAGACAAATCTAAACAAGAGGAAGACACAACAAGGTGCGGCAGTGATCCACCACAGCCCCCAATTGTGCACAGATTTGACCGTGGGAGACCACAGAGCAGAGATACGAAACCTCAACTCCCCTTTTCACCAGTCCAGCACCCCTCTAACCCCCTTACCAACCCCAAACCCTTTGAGGATCCATCGCTGACTCCACTCAGCCTTTCCCCTCTTTCCCCTATCCCCATGTTGGAGTTCACTGACCCAATGAAGCAGCTGTTAGATGCTGGAACCAAATTTACACCCCTTCCTTCCCCCATCGCTCAACCCCGGGCAAAAGTAAAACGCCAGGCACCTCTGCCAGGATGTCAGCAAACTCCTTCCCACCAGAAATCCTGCAAGCATTAACTGATATGTGCCGGGCCTAGGCTGCAAGGCTTATTACACTCATGACTCTTTCCAAGACAAGCCCGGGCCCTGTGTTTTCAATTCTTCCTCAATTTATGTTGTGATAGGCAATAGAAAAAGAATGGCGAATAAGCACTTAACTGCAAACTCAGCAAATTTAGCCTCCATTCCTTGTCAGCCACAGACTGTCCCAAAAAATGAGAACACACTAACACTAGCTTTACTAAACGTCAGGTCTTTGGCAGGAAAATCATTTTTAATCAATGATTTTATTATTAATCACAATCTAGATTTTATGTTTTTAACTGAAACCTGGAAACCTTTTATGAGCAAGAATAGAGTGAATAAGAAAGGCGGTGGAGTCGCCATTTTGTTTAATGACTCATTCCACTGTACGCAAATATGTTACTCTCTCTGACCATTCCTGTGTTTTCTTTAACGGCACTATCTCTGTGCCCAAAAGTTTCCAAACAAAGATAATCAGAAAACGGTATATCACTGAAAACACCAATGAAACATTTATTCAGCTTTTCTCCTCCACACCCGCCCCTCCCTGGGCTCTCAGTCACTGAGCTTGTAGAGCATTTCAACTGTAAAGTTACAAATGTTATTGATGCCATTGCTCCCACTAAGGTCAAAGTTATCACTGGTAAGAAAAGATCTCCATGGAGAAATGTCCCACTGGTGAGAACAGAAAAAAGAGAGTGTCGAAAAGCTGAACGAAGGTGGCAAAAAACAAATCTCTTGGTCCATTATAACGCCTATAAAGAGAGACTTCGCATTTATAATTTGGAACTGAGGAATGCAAGGAGGTCCTTCTTCTCTGACATTATCTCTAGAAACAATAATAATTCACATGCTTTGTTTTCCATTGTCAATAGGTTAACAAACCCTCCAGTACCAGTAGCATCTGAACTTTTATCTACCAAGGCCTGCAATGATTTTGCATCCTTCTTCAAAGACAAAATTCAGAAGATTAGACAATCAGTCAGTGCCTCCATATCAAGTCCAGGATATGTGTTGTCACTGTGTTCAAGCAAAACTAGTTCCAATATGACAGAATTCCATACGATCAACCAGAAAAACCTGGAGGACATTATACAACATCTGAAAACCTCCTCCTGTTGCCTTGATATTCTACCAACGGGTGTTTTCAAAAATGTCTCGAATTGTTTGGCTTCTGATCTTCTACAGATTGTGAACACGTCTCTTCTTTCAGGAATCTTTCCACAGGCCCTGAAAACTGTAATCAAGCCTCTCTTAAAAAAGAACAATCTAGACACATCACTAATGAGCAACTATAGGCCAATATCAAACCTTCCGTTTTTAAGTAAAATCATTGAAAAAGCGGTTTTTCAGCAACTCAACTATTTCTTGTCACTAAACAACAGATACCCTTCAGTCGGGTTTCCGACCACACCACAGCACTGAGACGCTCTCGTTAAGGTCTTTAATGACTTGTCTTTCACTATGTCGCAATGATGAATCCACCTTATCACAGATAGTGGCAAAATTTCAGTCTTAGTATTACTTGATCTCAGTTCTGCATTTGACACGGTCGACCACGACATATTACTAGACCGATTGGAAAACTGGGTTGGCCTTTCTGACTCAGTACTAAACTGGTTTGAATCCTATTTACAGAATAGGGATTACTTTGTGTCAATAGGTAATTATACATCTGAACTTACAAATATGATGTGCGGAGTTCCCCAAGGCTCCATTCTGGGGCCTCTTCTGTTTAACATCTACATGCTTCTACTGGCTCAGATTATGGAAAACAACAAAATAAGTTACCATTGTTATGCGGACAACATACAAATTTACATAACCTTATTGCCAGGGGACTATAGTCCAATACAAAAACTGACTAAGTGCATCGAACAAATTAACGGCTGGATGTGCCAGAACTTTCTGAAATTAAAACTGAGGTGGTTGTTTTTGGAGCAAAAGAGGAACGATTAAAAGTCAGCGCTCAGCTTCAAACAACAATGTTAAAAACAACAGACAAAGCCAGAAATCTTGGTGTAGTCATGGACTCTGACCTGAGTTTTAACAGCCACATTAAGACAATTATAAAGTCAGCCTATTATCACCTTAAGAATATATCAAGGGTTAAAGGACTTATGTGTCAATAGGATTTGGAAAAACTAATTGGATGGGAATATACACAGACTTCTCACAAAATCACACTTGAATTCATATCATGCTACTCCGTCAGAATTATTAACCTGGAGTCCCCATCTCTGTCACAATAAATAAGCTATATGTTTTAGGCCTATTGACAGACAGCCATTTAAAATGTAGGCAATGGCATATAAAAAGCCTTTTTTCCATGCCCACTGTAGTTTCGTAGCGTGCTCTTTTGTAACATGTGTGTGGTAGCTTTGTCATTCGCAAGGCTACTTTTACTTTTATACTTTAAGTAAATTTCCAAGCCTCTACTTTGTTACTTTTACTTGAGTAAAGAAGTTAAATCAGTACCTCTACTTTTACCAGAGTATTTTTAACACAATTATCTGTACTTGTACTTGAGTACGGGAAATGAGTACTTTTGCCATCTCTGCCTGAAACACTCATGGAACACACTGCAACACAACCTGCAGTACACTGAAGAAGAAGTGAAACAGCCATAACATCAAAGTGATGTACACATTAATGCATCAATAATTATAATACCATTATACAGGTATGTTACGTTACTGTGAAATGAAGCCATTCTGCAAAATTAGTACTTTTTTTAAGTATATTTTGATGCTAATATTTACTTAAGTGAAATTATGTATTTTATATATGTAGGTAAGTATTGTCTATTTACTTATACTTTAAGTAAAAAGTTCTGAGTATTTCTCTCACCTCCTTTTTACTGTCAAATACAGTAGGAGTAAAAGGTCAACATGTTCACCATGTCATTCAATAAGCCTCAAAAACAACACGTTAGATGCAATGAACGAGCTAAGACTGAGAAAAACAAGATACATGCTGTAAGTGTGATTTGTGGCGTGATCTGATCTGTAGTCCTCAATAGAGATGCTGTACAAACCTTGTTCTGCATGTTGGGTGCAGCACAAACCTGCTGATGGACATCCAAACATGTCAGCCCTTACGTAACATATTACACATTGTTACACTGAATTGAATCAGAAGTGATATTCTGAACTGTTGCATCAGTTGTTTACTGCCGATTTTCCGTCAGGCACCATTGGTTTGTTGCATCATTGCCAATCAGTGTGAATGGATGATGACTTGCCACAACATGTCCTCATCACAAACCTAGATTATATTTCCCTGCTTTTCCCCCCATCCCAAACTCATTTTCTACAAGTGTCATTTATCATCATCCTTGTTTTATAATTATTTAATTTCTTAATTTAAAAAATGTGATGGATGTACATGGGGCCAAAGAAGACATTGTGGCATCCAGGGGGAGAGCCTCAGCTTCCACACTCTTGTCTCGACGCTGTGATTGGAGGATCAGGATCCCTGAAGTGTTGTGTCATCTTCCAAAAGATGTGTTCCATTCATTTTGAGGTGAGGGCTCAGGATTTGCTCATACTGGGACAGATGTACACAGGAGTCACACAAGGATTCGGTGGAGAGAGGGGACATCAGTCACTTTAGGAAGGTCCTGTTTAACAGGTGAGTGTCATTTTAGCACAGAATGGTAACTCCTAACCTCTAAATTCAAATTCTGCAATTTTATGTAAGGGTCTTGTGTATTGGGAATGTTCTTCAGTCGTGTAGCCGTGTCTTTTACAATGGCAGACTTTATTATATTCTGCAGGTGACAAGGCCCTATTTATAATCAGGTGTCATATTTACATGTCAACATGAGATATAGTCAGGAAAATGGGCTGCATGTTTACATGGTGTAAAGAGACATGCAAACAATTCTGTGAGCCCTTTCATTAAGCCACTTTCGACAAATGTGGGGGAAGAAAGGAACTGGGTGTCTGCAGAGTCAGAGTGTGACAGTGTGACAGTGTGACAGAGACAGCTCAGGGCAGAGGGGAAGTTCAGTAGACAGATCAGCACCAATTCAAGGTAAGAGGCTTCACTTACTATACAAAACTGCATAGAACAAAAAGAAATTTCCACTTGGTGTGTGGTTTGTTTTTCAAGTTCCAGTAATATGTGTAGTAAGTGAAAGCCATTGTTTTCCTATCGTTTCCACTTTTGTTCTAACAGAAAATAAAGCTTTTGATAAAGACTGAAATATAGTTTGGTAACACAGTATCATATGTTTGCTTTCTCTCTTTGAGATCAGTGCATTAGCTGCAAAAATATGCATTTTTCTATATAACCTTTTTCAAAAGAGCATGCCTAGACTTAATTTTTTTTTATCGTTTTACTGTGGTCCACGGTATCATTGATGTTTTTGTTCAATACGTTTAGGGAAGTTTTTTAGGTAATTAGGGGAAATATATTTTTTTTTAAATATGGTGGTATTTGTAGTGAGACCAAGTTCAGGAAGTCACAATTCACTTCAAAGCTGGACCTTGAATTCTTACTGTGTAACCACAGTTCATCACATCATTATTTTCTGTATTGTGTGTTGTCTTTGTAAAGCTGCAAAACAGACAGAGTCCAAAACAAGTTTCCCTTTGGGGACAATATAGTCATCATCATCATCATCATCATCATCATCAAAGGTCCAGAGATTTCATTTTTGTGATAGAGTTCCCTCTATCTTAACAGTGTATGTGATGATATTCAATGACTGGTGCGTCTTTACAGGATTTCACTTTGGTTGGGCAATGTAGAGCACAGTGGATTAGCTATGATGATCAAGCATGTAGAACACATTTATTTCACTCTACTTGAAGAGCCTAATTTAGAAACTGTCACTTTGCACTCGCATTTCAAACATATCGCAGACATTGGGTGTTAAACATAACATGCACAGTAAGTTACAAATGCATCAGTGCAACCATATTTGCATGTTTGATAAATGGACCATTATAACCTTCCTCTAATAGCTAACTGACATTTAACTGGGTTGATGTAATACTATACAGTATCTAACAACTGAACATGTTATGTGTTTGTCTAAAGATCTTAGTTCCCCCGGCTGGTGTCTTCTGATCCTGCTGTCATGGAGCTTTTTATCAACTCCTCAATACTCTACGTCTCTCTAAGACCCCTCAACTCAACAGTCAGTGAGAAGACAGTGTATGACATTTGCAAAGACATGCCTGCTGTTATCATTTGGTACCTGGGCCTGCAGTTCATCAACATGTTCCTGGGCATCCCGGCCAACCTCATGGTGCTCTGGCTCATCCACAAGAACAAGGGGGACTCCTCCACCTCAGATATCTTCATCCTTCATCTGGCGATTTTAGACATACTCTTCTGTCTCATCCCTCCACTTGAGCTGGCCAACATAGTCTTCCTCACCACCAGCAGCACCTGGTACGTCCTGCGCTTCTTCTACGGCCTCAAAGACTCCTCGCCTCTCTTCCTTTCCTGCATCTGCCTAGACCGTTATATGGCCGTGGTCCACCCCATCACCTTTACCAGGCTCAAGGACCGTGATCACAGAGCAGTCCTGGCCATCATAGTCTGGCTGATCACTCTTGCCTACGCCGCTGCTAAATGTGTGGGCAACATTGTCAACTTTGAGAAGGTCTTTACGGCGATGATCCTTGGGGCGTTCGCCTTCATGGTGTTCTGCAACATTACGATTCTCTGGGTGCTGAGGCAGTCTGGGCCTGGTAGAGACGAGATGCATCCTGTGAAGAAGAGAGCCTTCAAGATGGTTCTCATCATCCTGGCCATCATAGTGTTCAACTACTTCCCACCTGTCGCACTGTTGCCCTTCCAGGAATACTTCTCTCCTAAAGTGTTTCGTTGCTACATTCACTATGTCGCATTCGGCTTGATGGACTTTAGCAGCAGCATTCAGCCGATGCTCTACCTGTCCAAGGAAAAGCTCAACTGCTGCCAGTGTGGCAGCACCCAAATCCAATAGGGATACATGTTTGCTTTCCTATTAATGTTCTTTTGTGTAATATATAGTAGAATATATTATGTTCTTGGTTGGTCCTATGTTGAAAATGCTGATTATTAAAAAGATGTATTTTCCAGTGGTTCCCAATTTGTGTAGTCTGGGTGCACAAAGGATGATTTCAAAGATTAAGCTTTAGTCTGTTCTGAGGCAAAATTAATAAATAGCATATTCTTTAGACTTATAGATTTCTCATAAATTCTCTCTAACATAAATAGCATATTTCCTGAAATGTTGAGCTTTTCTGTTTTTTTCACCAAAAATACAAAATAATTTCTCAGTTATCTTAGGTGACATAATGTATTCATGCAGATAGTTTGGGTTGTATTTGTCTAGGTTAAGAGATGAACAAGAGCTGAAATAATTATTGACTACAATTATTTAAAAAATAAAAACAGTCATCAAAAATTTTAATCATTGGGATTAATCATTTAAATTTTTTTTAACAAAAATTGCCACATAAATGCAAGTTCCAGAGTTTTAAATGTGAGGACAATCTTTTCTTGTTTTACATGGAAGTAAATATTTGGGATGTCACTTTGTTGTCTGAGAAATTGTGATGGGCTTTTTCTGATTGATTTTTCTAATTGATTGGAAAATACACAATAAATCAATAATGAAAATAATTGTTGCAGCCCTAAGAGATGCCAAGTCTAACCCATCTGAATACAATGGAGGTCAACGTAATTTTGTTTGTGCTACTTAAAATGTTCAAATATGACACTAAAACAAACTACAAGAACTTGCAACTTGTCTTTCCAGAAATAATGTCCCCAATAATGGTCATTTCAATGTTTTGAGCACCACATTTGAAATTACATCCATCTCCATTGTACTGGAAAATCTCACTTCCACTCTCAGTCAACTGGTCTTACATCTGTTTCATAATGCGTAAAGTAACTTTCAGATATGACATCCTCGTTTGTCAAATATCACTATTTTACTAGTAAAATCACAGCAATAACAGGGCCAAAACATTTGATAGCCTTAAAGCATGCTTTGTGGTGATAAACTAAACATTTGTGCCCGTGTGTGTGAAGTGGTTAAACAGGATCAATTTTCTTTACTTTTACTTTATACTTCAGGTTGCAATGCCCTGGGAACTGACTGACAGGCTGAGGTTGTAAGGCAAGGCAACTTTATTCCTACAGCACATTTCAGCAGCAAGGCAATTCAGAGTGCTTTACATGATACATTAAAGAGCAATTAAAAACGGTCATAATGAAAATAAATATAATATATAAAATATAATAATATACAAATACAAGAATAAAAGTTACAGTAAGTAAGAAATTAATAATTATTCAGTTTCATAGGTTGTAGGGATGGGTTTGGGAGGAGAGAGGAAGGAGTTTTATTTTTGTTTACTTTCTGTCAGTGTAAAATATTCAAAATAAATAACAATGTTATAAGTAAAAAGGTTTGGAATTATTTTTACAACTGAAATCATTTTTTGTAATTACAGAGGAAAAGTACTGAAAAATGTACTGTTCGGTACAGGGAACAGAATTTCAGATACCGGTATATACTGGGACTAGTATTGGTGTAGATGCGAAAGGTACCCAACCCTAGTTACAACCCTATAAATCAGAGTAACCATTGATGTAAAATAACTAATAACTAAAGGAAGGATGGGAGGCGCTGTAACTTTATTAAATTATCATTACAATTTATTAGCAAAACAAACAGAAATGTGCAACGCTGCTCCACAACAGCATGCACACACCAGAAATACCAAACCTTACGTAACAAAGACATACAAAAAGCTTTTGGTTAACTTTTCTCTTTAATTTAGACACAAATCACACAAAAGTAGGTCACAATAAAGGCCTAGTAGCAAACACTCATTTTAGTATACATTGCTCTGCAGGTATACCAACCAGTTGCCACAAAAAACAGTAGCCCTTTAATCATAAACAAGACATTTTACTATTACTGTGTGTTAGTTGTACATAGTTCATTCATCGTAAGAGACGCGTTTCCAACAGTGAATGACTTAAAATGATTCCTCTAGAAGCTCCACATTCTCTGATCGCAGATTATTTGTGGGAACAATACTTTCAGTAACATTACTAGACAAATACATTTGTGTCAGTTTACTGGATTGCTGACTGTATAGTTAAAGCTATATACAGCAATATATTAATGATCTTCACCTTAAGTCACATTTCTAACCCTCTGGCTACTACGATGTGTATACATGAGCATCATAATATCCTAATTCTAAAACACGTATGTTGTTTTTATTTTATTGTTGTTATACTGACCCCCTGTGGGGAAATTTAACTTTCAAGGCGGTCGAAAGTCAGAACAACAGAAGAGAAACCTGAACCTGGATTTCAGTGTCTTGCTTTAGCAGGTCGGTTGAAATCATTCTGACAGTCGGACAGACACTGCATTGAACTTTTTCATTAAAGCATTTCAAAAATACCAACATTTTGGTAACATATATCATGTTTAAAAGAACAACTGTCATTATCTGCCTCTTTACATTGTGCTGTGAAAAAGAAGACAAGAGGAATATCAGAGTTTATCAATCAAGATAAAAAAGAATTAATTAGGCATGGACCTACTAAATCACAGCAAAGACTAGACAACAGTGTATTGCACTGTACCACAACGACACATACAGTTTTGAACTCAGGAACAGCAGTTAAGACAATAATAATCTAAACTCAAGCTACGCTTAACAGCTTTTTTGGGAGCTTTTAATCACAGCACACAACAACAGCGATGCATTAAAACAGCGCAGGGCGCTGAATTGTGGGTGGCTTTTTTTAAGTTACCAAATAAATGATAAAATACGATCCGGGAAGTCCAATTTGATTAACAGACAAAGTGTTTAAATGCTCAGTTCTAACTATAATACCTGCTTGTGTAGGCTGTGAGATGTGATTCTGTAAAAGCGAGTTAGTTGATCTTGATTTAAGCTTATTTTGTAAAATCACAAACAGCACTCATTCTCAGCTCTTATATTACTAATCTTCTAAAACTTTGGTTTTAATTTCTGAAAGTGTCTCCAAAGCTGAAGGGCAGTTTGTTTCCGCCTCGCTGGTGCTTCCCTCTCTCTGAGCCTTCTGCTCCTTGGCCGCGTGCATCTTCAGGTGCTTTTTAAGGGAGGACTGGTCAGTGTAGGTCTTTCCACACTGGCTGCACAGGAAGACCTTCTCTTTGGTGTGGACCAGTTCGTGTCTCTTCAGGTGACCTGACCTGCTGAAGCTCTTGCTGCAGTACGAGCAGCTGTACTCCTTCTCTCCGGTGTGAGTCCTCTGGTGAAGTTTCAGGCTGCTGGCCACCGTGAACTTCTTGCCGCATTCGTTGCAGCTGTACGGCCTTTCTCCCGTGTGCATCCGCATGTGTATGGTGAGGTGGCCCGCCTGGCTGAAGGTCTTCTTACACAGCTCACAGCTGTAGGGCCTCTCTCCAGTGTGAATCCTGTAGTGTGTTTTGAGGTCACCCAAGCCGTTGAACCTTTTCCCACACTGAGCGCAGCAGTAGGGCTTCTCACCGGTGTGGATCCTCTCGTGTATACGCAGGTTGCCTGCATTGCTGAAGGTTTTGCTGCACTCCTGGCAGCTGTAAGGCCTCTCCCCAGTATGTGTCCGTAAGTGGACCTTGAGCTGGTTGTGCTCGTTGAAGCGCTTCCCACAGTGCAAGCAGGAATACGGCTTCTCTCCAGTGTGGACGCGTTTGTGTATCCTGAGCTGACTGGGATGTGCGTATGTTTTACTGCAGACGTTGCAACTATAGGGTCTTTCTCCTGTGTGGGTACGCTTGTGGGATTTGAGGAGATCGGCCCGACCAAAGCGTTTCCCACAGTAGCTGCAACTGTGCGCCTTTTCAGCGCTGTGTGTCTTGATGTGGATGTTGAGCGAGGCTGCTCGACTAAATGTTTTGGGACAGGTGGGACAGCGCAAAAAGTTGTCACGGATCTCCAAAAACCCATCTGGCAGAACAGCTGCGTTTTTCTCCTGCACTATTTCTTCTTGCTCCACAACCTGTCTGCTCCCTGCCTCAGGATCTATTTCTGATTCAGGGTAATATCTCATTGCATGGCCCAACTCTTGCTTAGAGAAAATGTCATTGTCACCATACTGCAACACGCCATTCTGCTCCTCTTCCTCTGTCTTAATGAACTGTCCATCCTGCATGTAAGTGTCAGAAACAATGGTGACTTTGATTTCGCTGTCACTGCCTCTGGATTCTTGTTCAAGGCCCGTAGATGGCGGCAGCGGTGCATATGCATCATGACTGTCAAAACTGACCTCCGTGCTTTCATTTTTTATTGGCCTCATTGTCAGATTGAGAAGGGATGAAGGCTGGGAGAGGTCAATGGCACCACTTTCATCCAGGCCAGGCTCTGTTTTTACAGATATCAAGTTTGGGATGGGCATACCTACCTCTGCTGTGTTCATGCATGGTCTTTCTACTATATGATCAGTCTGTAGTAAAAAGGAGGAAGGGGATATGCTCTCCCTAATCTTGTCTTTCTGCTTTCTCCTAAAGCTCTTCTTGTCACTACTGCATATGGACATTTTGAATGTGCCCTGGGTGGAGCTGACGTGATGACTGTTCCATTCTAAAGTGGGAAACTTTTCAGTGGCATCTTGTTCACGAATATCTGTAAAAAAATAAATAAAATGAAAGCTTAAATACTGAAGAAACTAGTACAAACTGTAATTTAGAGTCATACATACTGTAAATTACAGCTACAATGTTTCATTAGTTAACAGTAGTACAATAAAGTCTCTGTTTTTTTGTCTCTACTAACTTCCTGAGTAAATTATAAAGCTCTTTAAAATGCTCTTAATGTTCCATTATGTTCACAAGACAACTGCTAACGTTGTCTGTTATTTGGTGTTGGACGGGTAGTGTACAGTGGGTTTATCAGAGTTTTGTTTTTTGCTAAAATAGCTGCCTGTTATAAGGGAGACAAGGTGGAACTAAGTGAACTTGCGGGCCAGAAGAAAAACAATGAGCTGAAAGGCACTAAACTGCTCCATAGAACTGAGGGCAACTGGGTCTTTCTCACAGTGAGCGACCCCCTTAGCATTACACAGCCATTTGATTAGCATAGCTTTACTCAGAGGATGCATTAACGGCACTACAGCACAAAATGAGTATTATTAAGGCTTAACTAAACATGATGAATGCATGTCATACAAGGGGATATCACAATGTCTGGAACGTTCTTAAAATTATATCTGTAGTAATACTAAGGCAGTGGTGTTGTTTTTATTGATGTTCAACACTGTGATGGATGGATGGACTGACACACACACACACACACACACACACAGTTAGTTGCAGTAGCTGTTATTAAGGCTCATATTTCTTCAAATTTGGTGCACACATTTTCAGCTTAGCTGTCTATAACTCAACCTAAAAGTTCTAGATAATGCATAACGTTAGATAAAAAAAGTGATTGATTCTTACATTTTGAAAAGTACTTTAAATATTTATATCTTCAGGTACACAGATATGTGTACTGTGTATTGTAGAATTGTCTGTGTTAACTTAATCTACCATCAGTATGGGCAGGATACTGTGAGAGTAATATACTACAGTGTAATTAGTGCTGTATTGCACAGGATGAGTGAAACCAATGCCTATTGTGTACCTAAACGTTTGCACAGGCTTGTTTTTAATGTACTTAAACCTGCTGTACGTCTGCTTCCGGTCTTCTGTACACATACACAGGCACAATTTGCTGACAATGCAGGAGATGCTCGAACAAAACATCAGCGGCTGCATGAAGCTACAGTGTCCACTGTCGCAACGCAGACACCCGTATTTACTGAGTGTAGCCGACCATACCTTTTGCAGCAGACGCGGTACTTTTCTGTGCAAACAGCAGCCGCTTCAGGCCCTCGTTTTCAGACTCGATCCTGTGTATTGTGCCCTGGTACTCAGACAAGGTCCGGTCCACCGAGTCCAGGATGTCGCTTACTGTGGCTTTAAATATCTCATTCAGAGAAGACTCCAGGAAGAGTTTCAGATCACTCGACTGGGCCATGTTAGACCGCGCGGTTGCAGCTGTGGACAACTCGCCAGATGGTGTGTACACGGTTGAAAGTATTTGGAAAAATGTGGGCGTGTGGCTGTGCGACTCTCTGCTGCCGTGTGCGGAAGAAACAAAAGCAGGAGACAGTCGCACGAAAGTGACGGTGAGGAGAAGCTGGTTTAGTTTTGCTTAGCTACAAGTCTGCAGCGTCCCTGCTGGTGTGGAGGGGAAGTCGTTAGATTAGCCCGGGCCCAAGCTAACGTTACTGTGATACAGTTTACACAAATAACAACGGTGAAAATGGTGTTATAATAACCAGAAGAACTGAAAAACCATAGCAGCACTACTAGGACTCTAACGTTACTACATAGCTACACTACTAGTACCACCACTTCTACTAAATCAGCTACTAAAGCCACTAGATAGCAACTAACTCACTACAGCTGCAAGGATGCTCACATAAATGCTAGGTAATGCTAATATTCTATCAACCGTAATCTGAATTCTTATCATGCTAATGACACTTATTACAATGCTTACTTAGCAAGGTTAGTATGCTTTAACTTCAACTTAACTCTAGCTAACTGCGACAAAGTTAGTCAGAGTAGTGCTAACATTTTAAATGAAAATACTAATTAGTTAGCTAAAAATGCTGATACCCGTGATGAATACTACTAGCCTACCAGTAAAGCTAATAATGATTTTTCAGCTGCTAAAGTTAATCATGTGAGTAATGATAGCTAATTATATATATATATATATATATATATATATATATATATATATATATATATATATATATATATATATATATATATATATATATTAACGCTGCCAACAGTAAGTTAATGCTAAAACTATTTTTTATTATTATTCGCGTGGTTACGCTACATCAATTAAATAAAGGCAGATGTGTGTGAAAGTAATTAAGTGCTAAAAAAAGAAAAGAAAAATAAAGTCTTATAAAAGAAATATGCAGTCTAAGTCTTGTAAAGGTAAGCCTTTTAACACATGTCTTTGTTAAACAGGGGTTTCTGCCCATAGCCAGACAAAGCCAGTAAACCAATAGTAAGAGGCCCAGCTAATTCAATTGCAGCTATGACTTGTGTACATTGAATCTCTAGATACCTTATGGTTCTGGCACATGATTCCTCCTGTCATTTGCAGGATTGAAGCTGAGCCACTCCCCTCACCTGACCTGTATGTGTGTGCTTGCATGCCTTCAGGGTAGTAGGCGTGGACAGAGTCCTCTAAGGTGTTCTGAGCGCTTAGGTCATCTGCCAATTACAATGTGCCCTTTATTTCCTCCTCTTTGTATACATTTCTCTCATTTTTGCCACATCCAGACCTGTTGGGAGAGGAACAGGACAGAGGGAGACTGAAGTCGGTTCTTGATTTATCCCAAATGGACAGGCAGTATGAAGAAGAAGAAATGGGAGGACCTGGTCCAGACTAGGACTTGCATGCATCGTTATGCGACACCACAGACTATAAGGCTGCTCGGCTCAAAGAGAGCGGATGTGAGGCTCTTTTGTTGTGCGCAGCAGATTCAGACGTAATCAACTGAGGGTTATTTGTATGCTTGTGTGCATGTGTGTGTGTGTGTGTGGGTGAATGTGTCTGTGAAGGTGAAGCACTTTGACAGTAGTATTAACCCAGTATAACACAGCTGCGTGTCTTTCCCTCTCTCAAGACTTTTAAACCTCACAAGCCTGTTGATCATATGATGTTGCTTTAAAGAGCCTGAATGGGGTAAGTCATGCTTCACAGTTAAAAAGATTTCTACTAATAGGATTTCTTTTTTTCTTTTTTTAATTTTAAAGTTCTTTGAGGTTTGATAGTGTTCAAATTCAGGTCTGTACCATGTTACCACTGGTGGTAATGAATGACATGCTATTTATACACATTCATAACACATCACAAGTTTTGCTTTACCCAGTGTAACTGTGTTCCTCTTTGTATTTTGTCCTCTCTGGTATGTTGTTTTATATTTTTACTTCTTTAATGTTTTGTTTATCATCCTATCAAGCCTGAGGTGTGGCTGTATAAACTTCCCATGCACTGTAACACAACTTCTCCACTTACTGGAGGTTGAGTAACGTTTGGCTGAAGGTATCCTTATTTTAGTTTTCCAGTGCTGCCAAAGATACTTTAAACAATATTTTCTCAAAGAGCAGCAAGAGAACGTAATCATTACCGTACAATATCAGAATGGTCCAAACTATTTCTAATTTTAGTTTATTAAACTTTTTTAGATTCTCACTTATAAACCTTAAGGGAGACAATACAGCTGCTTTAACATTTTAAATGTATGTTTTAGTATATCCACATTTTAGTTTCAAATTGTTGTTTAAGAGGAGGAGGCTCCTCTTTGTTAATCTTTGTTAACTCTTGTACATGTTATGGACTGTAGCACTTGTTGCACCCTAACAGGAACTGAGAAGTAAGCACCCACACAGGAAATGTGGTCAAGGTCTGTCCCGGATGTTGGTTGCATGACGTGAATAGAATAATTAAGATAGACAGAAAAGTATAGAAATAAAAAGCATGAAAGAGAGGGAAAGATAGATGAAAGTGAGATCAAATCCAAGATTTAAATAGGAAGAAGAGAACGGGAAATGAGGTTTGACATTTTAACTGTTATCAACTGTACAAACACAAATGATAATTTGTTCTTAAAGTTATATTGCTGTTGCATGCAGTTCAAATTTGGACCCTTTCACGGTTTTATCCTTTGCCCAGAGTCACTGTACAGCGTGGTGATAAAATGATAAAAACAGGACACAGGCAGTTAAACTGCTCAACAGAAACAGCCCCTCAACCCCACCCTCTGTCTCTTTCTTAATCCACACCATTCACCTCTGTCTCTTTTTTTCTCTATCTCTCCTGCTCACTTGCTTGGTTTTCTGTGTCTGTGGTCAGGAAGTACAAGTGTGACATTTCACTAAAAGTCTATTGCACTGCACTCCTGCATAAAAACCTTCTCCAGATTGGATTTGAAATACAAGTGGTGAGTGTGTGGAGTACTTTTGTGCTATCAGGGACGGAAGTTATTTTACTTCAGTTTTGTGAGCAGTTGTGCATGTGTAATTTAAAATTAAAATGCTGTTTTCGGTAGTTTTAAATGTACTATTTCTCACAGAAAAATAGAAACAAATAAAGAGCCATAAGACAACCCACTAACTATGCAACCAAATATAGTAGATGAATGGCTTTTTTTGTCTCAACAAATCAGGCGTTTCTCCTGTAGGCTACCCAACAAGTTTGAATTTATTTAATGAAGAATCTATTTAGCAGAACAATTTAGTTGTTACACGAAATTACGGCTCCCAAAATTCAAGGGAAGCATTTTTCATGCTGCTTAAGATAGGGTTGTGGTAAAATACCTTTGAAATGTTAATGTTTTTTTTCTCTTGTCACAGATCTTTAAATGGCCCCAGTAACATGCTGCAGGATCTCACATTCATGGGACCTTACAAAATGATCATCATTCATACGGCAGAGGAGGACATTTTGTAGTGAGACAGCATCTTTTACCAAACACAAAAACTCCCCAACAACGGAACTGACAGAGATTCATGCTGCTAATGGAGGAGGAAAACTTGTGCACCTCTTTGCCAGATGTTATAGATTCAGTCCTTCAGCAGCCTCAACGAGACTCATGGACCTCTATCAACCACCAGTACATCAATGGAGAACAGGAGAGCATTGAACTAGGCGACACAGAACTACAGATAAACCAAGAACACGGGACAGATCATCTCAATCCCTCCCCAAAGGCAGGACATGAGACTCCTGAGGAGGCAGAACAATGGGAGCAGATAATATGGCCGATTGGCTCCATGACCTGTACAAGTCCTAAGCTGTCCTTTGCCACGGTGCAGTGGGACATGCCCGATCCCTCTACAGAGACACTTTCACTCATGACTGACAATAGCTCGGCCAGTGAGGCGGACTCTGCCGCTGTGACGTGTCTAGACACCACTTCCCTGTCATTTCACCAATTTCAAGACATAAATGCTGTGGTTTACACGAGCCAAGGCAATGGGGAAGAAGATGGGTTTGATTCATGGCTTCTGAACTCTTTAGAGTGGACAGGAACTAGCTCAGAGGTACGTACTGTGTGTGTGGCGATACAAGGCAACGTGTGATGTTGTCATGCTGCCATTATTTAGAATTTTGTCTATATCTGTGCATTTTCTGTGTGTATATACGCCTCTAGTTTCCTGTGATAGATAGTTTCCTGTGTCAGTAACCGTTCCTTTTCTAAGCGCTGACTTGACTTTGGCCTCACCACCACAGTCCCTATTAGGGATGCACGATATCAGGAAATCTAAATCTAAATGCGATTATTTTGACTGATATTGCGACTTGATTCACGATATTGGAGGGAATGATGACGTTTTCATTCATTATCAACATTGAAAGAAATTATAGGATTATAGTGTGATTTTCAGGAGGATTTGTACCAAACAAAGATTTGTTTCTTTAGTCTGTAGGATATGATTTGTAGGCCGGGACGTCTCTACAGCATCACAACATTTCATTCAGAATGGTTTGGCACATATTTTGCCTTTAACAAATATTGTGCCCCCCAATAATTTGGATATTGCACTATACCATATTGTGATTTTGATACATTTGCGATTATTTGTGCAGCCCTAGTTCTATCTCTTTTGAGACTAGTGTTTGGGTCACTGTAGGAGCTTAGTGTGGGAGTAATAGAGTGAACGTAAGCCGAATGAGGCTCAGAGTGCAGCTTCTTACTCATGAAATAGCTGGCAATCGCAAGCTCTGGCACAAATCATTCTTATGATCAGTGGCCTGTGTTGCAATTTCCAGCCATGTGATGCTGCAGATGTGCAAGAGCCGCCGACGCAGGAAAGGGAAGATCTAACACATGAGCTGTTAGACTGTAATAACGGTATGTATTTCTCTGAGAGACATTTTCTAGTCTTTATCTATCTTCTAGTTTTTAAACGGGAATGTTTTTTTCATTTGTGGCTCAGTTAAATGATTCTTGATTCTTTGTTTCTTGACTTTGTGTTATGCTTGTGTATTTTACTAGAAACATACTCGGGTTTCACTGCAAAACTGCGATGTTCACCATCTTCTTCAAAAATCTTACAGAAATTGCACTGAGAACAGACTCAGACGAAGAGGAGGGACTCTTAGGAACCTCAGATCCAGAAACTGCAGACTTAATCGACATTCTTGAAGAGAATGAAGTCTCAGAAGATGAAGCGGACAGTTTTGTAGATTTAAAACTAAATGAGGAACAGGAGGAGCCAAGTGTTCTTCTGACTGGACAGGGAGAATCAGAGGAAGAGCAAACTTCAGCGAATGGTGTTGAGAAAGAGGAAGAAGGCAAGGGAGAAGAGGAGCAGATAAAAGTGTCCTGCGCTGAAGAGAGTGAAGAGACAAAAGCTGTCATCAGTCATCTGAGTGATGTGTGAGTATCATGGACTTAACTTATAAAAGGGGAACAGGAAGTGTGTATAAACAGTAAATGCTTTCATTATGTGCTATTATAACTACAATGCATATTTCATCTGCACCTTGTAGGGAGCCTGAAGAGCCAGTACAAGCTGATGATACTGGACCAACCATAAACCCAGATAAGCTAATTAATCTGCAGCAGTCAGAGCTTTTGGAGGAAAGGTGGTATTTAGAGACTGGAGAGGACGTAGAAATTGTAGAACGGTTATATGAAGAGCCCACATTTCAGACTGAAGATCCAGAAATGTGTGAAGATGTAGATCAGAATGTGGACCCTGAACAGTCAGAGGCTGTGGACGACAACAACGAAGAACCGTTGATACAGGCGGCAGACAATGCAGAGAGAATAGAAAACTTACCAGAGATAGTAGAGCTGACTGAAGAAACAAGTTGTTTTGAGCAACGAGATGGTGACCAAACAAGGTCTCAGGACATAGACGACGTAGATGTACAGCTTGAACACGCTGAGTCAGCGCAGCTTGTGATGGCCAAAGAGCCAGAGCAGATCCGAGCAGAGGTGATACAAGACTCTGAGCAGTCAGGACTGTCGCAACATCTGGAACAGTCACCAGAGATGGAAGTGACAGAAGAGTCAACCCAACCTGAAAATGCAGACCTGCCAGAGGACTCTACTCAGTCAGAGCAGACAGTTTGTGTTGAAGCTGAAGACCCCGAAGTGGCAGAGCAGCAAGAACAGACGGAGCCTTTCGAGCAAAATGAGGCTCAGATGACCGACTTGTCTCAGCCAACACTCTCTGAGCAGCTTGTGCAGCCAGAGACAGACGAGTCAGAAATAACAGAGCATCTGTCTCCCGAGACCGAGGTCACACAGCACACAGCAGAGGCCGAGTTCACTCAGGTGGACAAACAAGCTGGGACATCACATCAGGGGGAAAAAGTAGGAGGTGCTGAGGATAGATTCAGGCAGATAGTTGTTGCAAATGGAGAGCAAACCAAACCCCTTGAGACTGCAGTGCCTCCTATTAATGGAGAAGAGGTGAACAGAGAGATGGCCTGTCGCCTCGCTGAACGACTGTTTAAGTTGGATGGGATCCAACGTGTGGACGTGGTGAAGCACATAGACAAAGAGTAAGCCCATTTCACAAACTTATATTTTACTGCGGAAGCGTTTCTGCTGCTGCTCATCCTGTTCAAACAGTTGTATTATGTCTTTTGTGGTTTTGGAGGAGCTTTTGAAAGTCAGAGAAAATAACCCTGGTGATGTCATCAGGGGCATTTTGGCTTCCAATTTATAACAGAAAGTATGTGTTACAAACTGGGGGCGTAAAGGCTAATAGACTTTGGTATTAACCAGTCTAACAAAAGATGCTATTGAGTTGCATTATGGGAAGTGTAGGAAGCATTTTGTTTGGAGTTTGGTTCATACTAGAAACAAAGAAATCATTGTATCTTACCCCTTTAAAGAGAAACTTAACACCAGGTAGAAAAGCAGTGTTTTCACCATGTCTCTAGTTGCACATGTCATTGGGTTACGGTTATTATAACACTGAGATTTGGCTAAAATATCACCCTGTCCTGGTGACAGGTCACATTACAGTAAATTCAGAATGTCTTCTGGACCATTTTGACAGTTTGAGTTGAGTGAAATGACCGCTAAATTCCTCTGTATGCTCGGCTATCCTATTCAATAAGCCTTCTTTGCTTTTTATTGTTTTATCAAGACCACATCATTTTCCTTTGCCTCCCTTTTTATATTAAATGGCAATAATAATCATCCCTGATATATTGTCAAGATATGAAGTTAAAGAGACTTTATTTGTTTTTTTCTGTCAAAGTGAAAAACGTTTATAGATTAATATAAACCGTATTATATCATTTCTAAGAAATAAAGTGTTCCTAACACTGATACAGAATGTGTTCTGTGTCTGTTTAGTAATGACTTCAGTCGTGCTGTCGGGGAGGAATACCTTAAACTCTTTGACTTCACCGGGGAAAGTCTTGATCATGCCCTGAGGTGAGAATTACAAAGGTGGAGCTTGGATTTTTTTCATGCAGTAACATCTCTCACAAAACGCGCTCATAAAATGTCTCGTAATCCTCTTTTTGCCCTTGGGGTTTCTCTCTCTCTCTTTCACAGATCTTTTTTGAAAGTGGTGCTACTAATAGGAGAGACCCAGGAGAGAGAGCGAGTGCTGCAGCACTTCGCCTGCCGCTTCCATCAGTGCAACCCTGAGTGTTTTACCTCTTCAGGTGAGCTTCATTCATGGTTTACTCTTTGTTCTCTGCTCAAAGTTACAGCAGCAAGCACTCACATATGACAGATGAATGTGTTATTTTTCCTCTTTTTTTTATTTTTATTTTTTACTTCCTCAGAGCCTGTGTTGGCTCTCACATGTGCTTTGATGCTTCTCAACACTGACTTGCATGGACAGGTAGGAAACATTTATGACTATTTACATCTTAAGTTTTGTTCTGTTACCAGATGATCTCTGTGAGGCATTTAATCAGTCACACGTTTTGTGTGTTTCAACAGAATGTAGGAAAAGCCATGTCCTCGTCTAAATTTGTGTCCAACCTTAGTGGGATGAATGAAGAAGAAAATTTCAGCAAGGATCTCCTGAAGGTAATCACTGTTGCAGATTTTTCTCAGAAACCAAAGTCAAGTCCTTGTTGATGAAAGTAATTTAACTTTTTCCTCTCCATATACATTACAGAGTCTTTACAATTCCATAAAGAGTCAGCCACTGGAGTGGGCTGTGTAAGTGCACTTTTCTAAATATTCATAAAACATCATTTGTTATTCTTCATTCTTCAAATATATAATCTCACACATACCGTAAGAATCTGTCCTGTCTCCATGTTAAAGTGACGAGGAGGAGTTGAAGAACTCTGTGTTGGTGGACGAAGACGCAAGAGAAGATGCGCCGTTGCGTTCAAGAGCCAACCCCTTCCAGGATGTTCCTCATGACAAAACGGCCCCTGTGGTCAAACAGGGATTCCTCCAGAGAAAGCTGCATGCCGACATTGACGGCAAACGCAGTGAGTGAGACACAAACATTTGTCTAGTTTATTTAGCCTTTGAGGATAGTCAGGATTTAAAGACACAGTCCTTAATTTAAACTCCGGATTTCTGATGATTTCTGTTTGGCTTTGCTATAGTGTCTGAAATGAAAGATATAAGATAAGATAAGATAAGATAATACTTTATTCATCCCACAGTGGGGAAATTTACTTGTCACAGCAGCAGCATTTTCTACAATAAAAGCAATAAAAACAAAAAACAACAACAAACAAACACACAAATAAACATACAAAAACGCAAACAGCAGACAGTGAGCAGACGGTAAATGTAGTGACATCAAGTGAAGGTTGCGTAAAGTGCGGTAGAACAATATTGCAGAGTGTAATCAATCATGATTTTAACCAAATATTAATTTTAAAGGCAAACACTTAGTCTACTACTATGTTAAATTAGTGAATTATTAAGGTATATCATACTTATTTGGCCTTTTTCAGTAAACCTTTAGGAGGCAAAACTCTAACCTTTTACATGGTTTAATTAAATTTAATCTGTAATTCAAATGTTTAAAATGTATCTTTAATTTAGATTTTTGCTGGACTTTATATGTTATTTAAATTAATTTATTTTAACATTTTTTTTGGTAATAATGTTTTTTAAATGCATGCACTGAATCTGAGCACACCACGTTATCCTGTAAAACTTTATTTTTGGGTAACAGTACTCACTCTTATAAGAACTACGCAATGGGTCAGCGCTCTTGTCAGCTAAAGAAACAAAGAGATTGTATACAATTTCAACTAATGATTTATAGTTGAGATACTTCTCCGACATGTTGATAATGCAGGAGGCCGCTTCAGCTTTGTATTTGTTGGTGAACGCTGCATTTGGATAATTTCCTGGCATTCTGATGATGTTAAGTTCTCATTTGTAACAAGTTGCCTTCATCATGAAGGACTTTAATAGCAATGCTGTTAAATGAATGTTTCTGTGTGGCAGCTCCGTGGGGGAAGAGAGGCTGGAAGACTTTCTACGGAGTGCTGAGGGGAATGGTCCTTTACTTACAGAAGGTCAGTAACTCAACTTGTGGTTTTTCAGCATTATCCAACAGCACTAAATAGCATTAAATATTTCTGTCCCTATTGTTATGACCCGGCTCTAGGCCACATCAGAGAGGCAACACACCATGATGACCGTGGTGTGTGTGTGTGTGTGTGTGTGTGTGTGTGTGTGTGTGTGTGAGTTAAAGATACATTAAACCACGTTAACAAATCAAAAGGGAAACCAGGGAGAACATGGTCCAGCAGCGACCAGCCACAGGCAGAGAGACCAGAGCTACACTGTAGCCAGGCTAAAAAAGCCTGGGCACACTCGGATGTTCCAGGTTACACTGAAATGCTCCTCAAAGAGACAAGTGTCAGAGGTCGTCACACTGCAGTATGTATAATGTACTGTCTTTGTGTGTGTGTGTCAGGATGATTACAGGAGGGATCAGCCGACTAACGAGGAGGTGGTGAGTGTGCACCACTCTCTGGCCGAGCAGGCAGCCGACTACACCAAGAAGCCACACGTCTTCCGTTTGCAGACAGCTGACTGGAGGGTTTTCCTCTTTCAGGCCTCGTAAGTCACAGAAGTGTGTGTTTGTGTGTGTGTGTGTGTGTGTGTGTGTGTGTGTGTGTGTGTGTCAAAGAGTCGAGCAGCCAGTGTCACTGTTTGTTTTCCTCTCAGATCAAAAGTGGAGATGTATTCATGGATCAGTCGCATCAACCTGGTTTCGGCTCTTCACTCCTCGCCTCCGTTCCCCGCCGCCGTCGGCTCTCAGAGAAGGTTCTTCAGACCGATCCTCCCCTCCTCACAGTCTGCTCAAACTCTGGTACACACTCCTACTTCTCATATTCATGATTGCAATTCATTTTGTGTATGAATGTGTTTTTCAGTATTTTAAAATGTTTTGGCTTAGTGTTATTAATGATAATGTCACAGGTATATTCTAGAAATCCCAGCTCTACTGTCACTTTCATTGATAAATATGATTAGACACCACTTATTTGCGCACACATAATAGACAGAATAGAAGCATACTACAGACAGAATAAAGACGGACACTGGATGTCTGGCTGTACTTTTTAAGTCTACTTTTGATGAGCAGATGAGGTTCAGTTGTGGTGATTCGTGGCATGAACTGCTTCAAAATGCTTGTTCATCATGCTACAAAACTCTTACTGAACCTGTATTAGGAATGTACCTTATGCTTTCTCTCAAAATACCTGTTGCATGATCCAACTTCAACTTGCTGTTGTTTACATTTACGTTTTCTCTCTCGTAACAGGAACAACCAATTAAACGTCACAAGTGTGTTTTTGAACAATGTCTTTTGTCCTATTAAACCACGTCTATGTCAATTTTAGCTGAACAGTGGCCTCTGGCTACATTTATCATTTACTTGATAATCATAAATGCTAAAACTATTGTCTGTTATAGCAACTTAAGCTCTAACCTCCATAAGCTGGTCATACCAGACCAAATGAGGCTGTAGCAGCAATTGTAATAGCTCATGAATTTAACTTTTTATTTGTAAAAGAGCGAATGCATCCTTTCTTCTTTCAAAGGTTAGATACTCTCACTTTACATGTTTGGATGATTCCTTCCCACATAATCTATGAAGAAAGAAAAAAAATTCTCTCAAAACGCAGTTTTATTGCAACTTAGATAAATGTTAGTACAGTACTGAAATGGAACGCTTGTGCACCTCTGCAGCTGGAGTACGACGGGGATAATACTTTCTGACAATTCTTTCTATTTGTTTCTCAGCAGGATTTGCATAAAATGGATTTGCAGGATTTTAGCTTTTATCTTTTTTGCTGTTCTTCTCGCGTTGCAGGAACACCAACTGCAGTCTCATGCAGGAATGCTGGAGTCCTTCGAGGCAGACTTGTCTTACCTACAGCAAAACCTACCAGAGGGCAAAAAAGCCAAGGCCAAGGAGCTGGAGGAGCATCGCGTTAAAGCGGAGTACCTGCACCACGAGGTAATGAAAGCACTGTGAGTGAAACTGTGTGTATTCTGAGTATTAAAAGACCCATTAGTGATCCTGTGTCTCTTCAAACCTTGCAGATGTGTCGCTATAAGATCTACATCCAGGGGCTGGAGGCCTGGAAGAGAGTGAAGAAGACAGGTAGGTTGAGCATTGCAGACCTGAACCTTTTCGATAAAGCAGTGTTTGCAGACTCTGTGGGGAAGGAAGAGGAGGATGAAGGTGGGCTGAAAAAGTCCCACTCCAGCCCTTCTTTGGACCTGGAGATGGCTCCTACGACTGTGATCAAAGTCAGACGCAACATTTCAGAAAGACGGACTTATCGCCGGACCATAATTCCTCGGTGGGTTAAAGAGGCCTGAAAGGTGTTTTGTGACCAGTTAAAAATGTGGGTTTAATACATTTCTGCTGACAGGACTCTAGTCTTTTTGTTTGTATGAGCACTGAGCAGTGGAGCAGAGAAACAGAAGAGCCATATCTGAGGCGGTCTTTCTGCATTTTTATCTTGTGCAGTTTTACAAAAATAAACCTCAGGGAATCCCAAATCCTCAATGTCTCTCAGGAATGAATGCAAAAACCTGATTTATTGAGTGACTCAAACTGTCTGGACCTAATTTATTTAGTTTTGTGTTAGCTTTTGTCTGTAGTGGTACTCCATATGGTACAAATTTGCTTTCATTTGTTAGTTTTATGTAGAAAATGTAAACCACTAGAGGGTACTGTAGTACAACACAACTCTGAAAGGAGTTTTTTAAGAATCCTAATTGCACATGTATTTTTGTTTTTAATATTGTGTATAATATGTTGATGCCATTGTTGTATATTGTTTTCAAATGAAGGGGTTATTTCCAATTTTTTTTAGTTTTTTCTCTTTGGGGAAAAATAAAATTTTACTTCTATTCATCATTCGGTATGGGTGACATTTATAGATCAACCTAATTCATCATTATAGTCAACACTTTTGATTTGAGGGCCTGGCATTCAGTTTAAATGTATTTACTTTATTACTAATTCAATCAGTGGCTGCACATACAGGTACAAACATTGTTTCCTTTTACAAAAAGGTGAGATGAAAGACTAAAAGATGCAGCAATAATTTTCAACAAAGAAGATTTTTAGAAAGGGTCCCTTTTGTAATATCTATAACCTTCCAGGTTTGTGTGTGTTCTGGTTGCAGTTATATAACAAAACCTTATAGTGTTTAACAGTTTGAGAAAAATCTTTCTCTTTTTTCAAATACTGCATGTCTAAATTTGAATTATTCTCATTTTGTCACCTCAACTACAGAAAAGTCAAAAGATGAAGCAGACCTGCAAGTGTGTTCATGCGTTCTAGGTGTGAGTCTGTGTGTGTGTGTGTGTGTGTGTGTGTGTGTGTGTGTGTGTGTGTGTCTGTGTGTCTGTGTGTGTGTGTGTGAGAGAGAGAGAGAGAGATCGCTCTCAGTGACACGGGCCCTATTTTGTTCACTTAAAGCCTGACATGTTGAGCAGCGGTCAACCTGGGGCAGCCAACAATAAGAGCAGGATGTCTGGAATTAACTACACACACACACACACACACACACACACACACACACAGAGGAATGTGATGTGACAATAGGAAACGCAATGAAGAACACAGACAATACAGACAGGGACTGTTTGGGTGTCCAAATTGGATCAAGGCACTGGACAAGCAGATTTTGCATTAAAGCCAAAGCTCCCTGTTCAGTTATTTAAGACTTTTCCCTCCTGGACAGGCATCCGTTCTGACAGATAATCTGTGGTGCTTAGTTAACGTGATAATGCTGGACTTATTGTCCAATGAATGGAAGAAGTCTCCATTCATTCTCAGGAATAACAACAGCTCGTTAAGATAAAGTCAGATTCTGCAGATGAGGGTGACTGATGGACCACATGAGTGACAAGGCCCCGGGGCTGTCATAGCACCTTAAGAGCGGGCAGGAGGCAACGCTAAAAGGCGACGCCACTCGGCTAACCTACATGCTCTCAGGCCTGTGACGAAATGCTACAGCAAGAGGCAGCCATTAGTGCCTTTTTTTTCTTCAGATCAAATTGAAATGTTTAATAATGTTCGGGAAGACAATCTGTGCTGGAGGTGCTGGTTGTCTGCTGGCGTCACACAGGAGCTCTCGACCAAAAGCCTCTTCTCACATGGCCTGTGGACCATGACTTCAGCGGTGGTGGTGGCCTTGTTTTGGAGTGCCATCTCTCTCCTCTCCAACAACAATAATGACCGGCTGGAGCAGCAGGGGCTGCATTAGCCGCTGGGTTCAGAGGACATCCTTCCCAAGGAATTGGCCTGTTTTTGTTCCATCTGCGCCACTCCATTCTCGAGCTTTGTGCGACTCAGTCAGGCCTGGGTGGGTAATTAAAAAGGCAAGAGCTCAAGTTGTGATCATTAGGGGCTTGTCCAGCATAGGCTCCAAAAAAAGACCCCGACATGTAAGGTCACCCTTTTTTTTCTGCTTTCCTCCTCCCCCCTCACACACAACATTGCTTTGAACATTGCTCAACATCACAATGGCTCTGAAATGCTATGTAAATATAAGCACCTGCAAACACTGCCAACAAACACAAACTGTACTGTAAAGACTCACATTCATCCCTGGGATTTTTTTTCTGGCCCCAATGCTCCTCCTGACGCACATTCTCCATCTGCTGCTGACGCCTCGCACGCTCTACTTGTTACTTTTTTTTAATCTGTTATCAACACTCAGTTTCTCCTACTCTGGCTATTGAATTTTTTTCTGTGTCCTCTCCCCTCCATCCTTCGCTCTTGACAGCTGCTGTTGCGATTTCTCCATCCAGGGCCCTCAAAGCCTCTCTGTGGTTCTCTCAGGGGTTTTGTTTTTCCACTTAGACTCCATTCACCTCTTTCACGGAGACATTAACTAATAACTGTCTTCTTATTCTCTCCAAGCGTCCACTTGCCCCAGACGTCTCCTGTACCTTTGTACAAATGCATTCAATATATTTTAGTTTCCATATAAGTGTAATCTTTAGTGGGAAGTGATATTCTTTTATTGCTCTAACTTGATTTAAAGGAAATGGAAGGCACTGAAGAAAAACATATTTTTTCCCCCCCGCAGACTGCGCTGATTAGTATTGCTTCTCTCATGGCCAGACATTTTCATTTTATTTATCAGACCCAAACAGGAATCACTCTTTAGATTTCATCAGAGGCAACCTTTCATGCTCCTTTCACAAATGCTGGCTTTTTTGTAGCAAAGGAGCCTCTCATTGAGAGTTAAGGCAAGTGCCTTGCTTAAGGGCATTTAAACGCATGACCTCTTTTTGCCCTCGCCTCTTCCACACACACTCCTGCCTCTGACAACACTCCTCGGGCACAGACTCAGTGGCTTTTAACATGCAGGACAAACATACCGGTCGGCACTCCATAGGTTAATGCAAGAGAGCAGGAATGTTTGTGAACTAATCTCCCACATCTTATCTCATCATCTGTCAACTTGAACAGGAATACAGTTTTATCTATACTCAAAAATATATACTCTAAATTTATTCTTTCTTTAATTAATTATCTTGACCTACGGTGCATTTCAAGGATAAAAAAGCATTATGGAGATGTGTATGTGACGTTGAATGAGCTGTGTGTTTGACTCCCCCGGCTTCCACAGGTCAACCCTCTCCCTCGGGGCAGTACCTGATACCTGGCTGATTTTATCCACCTCCATGTGTGTGTATAGTGTTGAATGTGTGTGTGCTTTGAAAGGTGCGTTATTCTTGATGTCTTCCAGTCAATAGAAGCTTCCTGCCTTCAGGGCCTGTGTGTTGTTTCATAGGCTGGTCGGACACAGGGCACCTGTGTTTCCTCCTGCCGCCTGCTGCTACACAGAAACATCCTCTGTTGGGCCACTTTGCTCTGTTTGACTGGCACATTTGTTCCAGGCGCATTATGGTTAAAGGTGGAGGAGATTATATAGCTTCTTGAAATTTGAGGAATTTGTTGTCATTTGAAGTCCGCTCAGGTGTTCGGAGGCCTTTCTTCTGGCCGAAATGTCTTTTATACCGGTCGGTCCACAACTTTGGTTCAGACTGAAATACCTCAGCAACTGTCTGATGGATTGCCATGAAGTCAAGAATTTGTCATCCTCTAGAGTATGAATCCTAATGAGTTTCTTTATCATATAACTTTTCATTTAGCATCACCAACAGGTCAAAGGTTTCAGTTACCCAGTAAAGTATCATGTACTGAATGGATTGGAACAAAATGTTGTTCATGGTTCCTTGAGGATGAATTCCTCAGACTTTGGTGTTGTTCTCTTCTGCCTCCATAATATTGACAGTTTATAGTGTAATGTCTTGACAGCTATTGATCGTTTAGCTTGGGTTTATTTTTGATCTTGGAAAGGTTAAGTCACAAACTAATTTGTTGCCCTGAGGCTTTCAACCACACAGAAGATTTTCTGCTGATGAAGGTCACATTTGGTTGAAAGCTGTAAAGTTGGATCGTGTTTAGATGATATTCATGTCCACCTGAGGATGTATTGTAACAACTTTTAACTGATCCCTTAACTTTTCATCTACAGTAGTGCCATCATCAGGTCAAATATGTGTCCATTGCTTTGTTTTATGACCAAATGCCTGCAAAACTAACGACATTCCCTTCAGCCCCAACTCTACTTTCATGTTTACATTAATGGCTTTTTGTACATGCTTGGCTGTACATAAGAAAAGTGATAGAAGTAGTTTGAAGTTTGAAGAATAAACAAAGAAAACCTCAATTAACATTTATGCACACCTGGCTAATCACTGAGTAAAGTGGGCAAGATTGTTGGTTTCAGAAAGTTGCAAAAAGTGTCAGACGCATCTCCCACAATTCCAACAGTCATATAGGTGTGGTGGGAGGGGGTTAAAGCATACGGACACCTTTAGTCTTGTTATAAGTGTATGAAACCAAAGGAGCATAAGATGCTGGTATTAGCAAAGTCTTCACAACAGAATAAGAATCTCACACTCTGAAAGGGCTGCACAATATTCAAAGAAAAGGAGGAAGGGTCAATGCAAAAAGACGACAAAGGGTTAAGAATTATCAGCCAGGCTTCATGCAAAACAAGTAACAACAATGTGATGGGTTCACCTACACAATCTGGGTTTTCTGGACGGCCACAAAGAAGCCTAAACCGGGCGGGCTCATACAGCAGTACAGTTTTAAAACAACAGCAGGTTCTGCAGCTCATTTGGACGGACAAATTCTGTCAGTCTACATAATTTGCCGGGCTGAATTGGTTGGCCCAGGGTCTCGGGCTTAGAGATAAGTGGAGAACTTTCCAGATGACTGACGCAGGACAACCCCGACCCGTCATGCCACTGATTGCCACACACTCCACTGCTGCCTTTTTGGCAGCAATTTCTCCAGGGGCCCCTATTCTGTCTTTGAGTTTGTCCCCATAATGGTGATGGGACACATGCCTTCTCCTCCATCTCACACACACACACACACACACACACACGGACACAGTGTTAGTATGGCTCTGTGTAAAATGTAGTAAGTCCCAGTCGCCCTGTCCTGCCAGCTTTGTCTGCCCTCAGCTGTTCCGGCCCGGTGCCTGTATTGTGCTGCCGGGCTCATTACCAGAAGCACTGTGGCCCGAAACCTCCTCGCTAATAGGCCCAGAGAGAGAAAGAGAGAAGTTATTTCTGCTATTTCAGATTGTGTGTAGGGCTGTAATGTTTTGTTTTTTACTCTTTTGGTAGTGAGACTGTTAATGTTTAACGTTAACTGCTGTTATTTCTCTGGTCGGCCATTAGCTGGCTGAGGAATTTGAAATTGGGTTCTATGAAAAGGTTTTCCTCCTCCCTGTGAGGCACATTGCCTTAAAAGCTTCTCTATATGTATGAGTGTGTATGTATGTGTGTGTGTTTCTGCATCCGTGAGCAAGGAACTGAAAAGAATGAGTGTCCAGTCAGTAGATGGGCTGTCTGGAGTAGGCCAGGCCACTTGGATAACAATGGGATGAAGTGCAGCTATTGTTTAAAGTTTACAGGGTGTGTACAGTAGTGTGGCTGCAAGAGAGGGATACAAAGAGAGAGAGAGGGGTGTAAAGAGGTGAGTCAGGAAAATGGTGAAATGTGAGGAGAGGAGAGGCTTGGAGAGGCAGAGAGAAAGAGAAGTGCATACTGTAAACAATAAGACGTCAGGGCTGATCTTCATCAGCAGACAGATACCGCTCCGACTAAACTGATATTGAGGACTTTAAGTGATTGTTTCAGAAGTCAGACAAAACCCTTCATACCGTCTCATTCAAAAGTTATGTAATTAGGTTTGAGGGTTTCTTTAATGATGAATTAGGCCATGAACCACACAGAAGTTTGGGAAGTCTAATGAGACTAAACAGCATAAAACCCAGCCCTGAAACTGGAGCAAGTTCAAGTGCATTTTCCCCACTGACAGAAATCAGCTTCTGGCTTTAATTTAAAATGGTACAACAACAAAAAAGTGGGATTTTTTTAGCAGGTCAAAAATAGTTACTCAATAAGGAAATAGGGTAATTAAAAAAAGAAGAAAGAAAATATAACCCAAAACCATAAATAAAATAAATACTTGACTTCATATTGGTCATACTTACTGTATATCGGTAAATACTATTAATAATAATATAATATTTAACATTTGTTGTATTGGTAAATAGCCTATTTGGTTATAAAGAGAAATTATAAAACATTGGCATATTTTAGGCTATATGAGTAAACTTTGTCTACATTTATGATTACTAGGCTATAGCTTATATTACATCTGTTATTATTACATCACATATCTACAATGCCATTTAAACGTCATCAAAGATTGTATGTTGTGATTGAAAGCTCTAGAGCAGCTATGGACACTATATTCATAAAACAATGTGCTTACTAATGATCTATTGTAAAATAGCCTACATAGGAGTATGTTATTGACAGTGTGAATACTGTATTATATTTTTTTAGGCAGGCTAGAGTAAATGAACAGTTTTGAGCAAGTCTTTTTTTATAATGTTCATGCAAACGTAATTCATTTGAATAAAATGTTTGTTTCACTACAATCGTAACAATATATGCAATGTGTAAAGATAAGTGTCTGAGCGCGCGTCTAAACACCCATTGTCACGTGCTGCAGGCCTCCCTCCATCATCCCCGCGCCGTCCCACGCGGCGGCACCAGGTGGGCCGCCGCACCGCCGAACCGTGGCGTCGTTAACGCGCCGCAATTATGAGGCCGCAAAGAGGGACGAAATAATTGCAAATAAAACGACATGATGCAGAAAATAAAAAAAAGAAATTAAACAGATGCGCGTGTTTTCAGGATCGTTGCTTTCGTCCTTTAAAAATGCTGAGAGGTGCAAAAAAAAAAAATGCAACATTTCAGCTGACTTTTAACGTGTAAGTACCAGCTATTACTGCAAATAATAACCATAATGATAATATAAGCGGATATTTAAAATCAAAGGCTCTTTAAAATAAACTTCAGCACACTAAACGACCTCAGCTGCCTTGCTGTGAGTTATTTATCATTTATAGGCTACCTATACAAAGTATTATTTATGCAACACACAAGACAAGAGTAAAAGCAATAAATTTGTCATGCTTTAATTAAAATAATTCTTTAGAAATTCATTATTTACATCTGCAATAATATTAATAACAGTATAAGAAAAAATAGTCACAGTTCTTACCAAACATCAGAACATCAGCATGACAACAAACTAAATTTATTTGAAGCAAAACAAATGTATTTCAAGCCTTGTTGGTTTTTGTAGCCAAATCACCATCACCCCCCCTCCGTCACCACTCATTCTCTAAGTAAAATTGCATCACTTCCCCATAAGTAATTCATCATTTACAATATGTACATATTGCTAGACAAATACATGAATTGTCTCTGAGGGGCATATGTGGGCATTTTGTTGTAATTGTGATTTAACGTGTCACCCTTTAGTCTATGTTTACTACAGGAAACGATCTGCATTTACAGTGAAAACAAGCCATACAAATGAATTTGCAAGCAGACACAGGTCAAGAAAAAGGATTCAATGTGTGACGACAGGACAGAAAGCATTGTAAACAAAAGCAGGCATAGTTCAGTATAAAGAAGTTGCATATCCGTATTCACTGGATCAGTGTCAAATTGCAGATGTACGAAGAAAGATAGTCTTTGGCCAAAACAGCATTCTATACTGAAAATATGCACCTTGATATGAGACGTCAGGCTGAGTCTCTGGAAACAGGCCCTGCATGAGAGGAGATTTAGCAATGTGTAAACGTGCATGAGTCAAAGTTACCCTGGGCAACAGTACCGGTAATGACAAATAAATAACATATGAGTAGGTGTGGTAAAAAAACAAAACAATGTGTGGCTGATTCATCAGCAGAGTCTCAAGTTCACATCCAATTTTTACTTTCATGCCTTGGTCCGTAATCAGATGTGTCAGCTGATGTTGAGTTCTCCAGTCTTGGGGCTAAAGGTGGTCGTAGGCGGCTGCAGACGGTGGGGCGGTGCGGGAGGCCGTGCTGTAGTAATAGGGTGAACCTGTGGGGGGGGAGACACAGATGGAGGCCTTCAGAAGTGGGAGGTGATGGTGGTGGAGGATCAGACTTTCTTCCATATCCATCTTATCTTATCTGAAGTTTTAGAGCAGATGGTTGCGCTAAACGTCTGAGCTGCTTGGACCGGTTTGTCCTGCGAGAGTGGACTGAGTCTCAAACCCTCTCATGACTCCTAAGGAATTATCGAAAATCCAAATTCCTTTTCTAACCAGGTTGATTGGTGATGCAGTGGAGGAGATTCCCCCCCCCCCCCACAAAAAAATCGGTTGACATGCCTCTATACTTCTGAGAAAGAGCTTTGAGGCTCATATACACCAATCTATAAAACAGTGTGATATACAATCTCATTTTTAGTTAGACTTTTTGCCAGTTTTTGATTTTATCACCATATCTCTGCTAATGACATTAAGTGGAAAGTTGTATCTTGCAACCAGTCTGTCCCCAACGTCTGGTGGAACAACTGATTGTTGTGATACTTCTTTTTGAATTGTACCTCATTAGTGTGTTGTTTTTTTTTTTAACAAAAGGGTCTGCCAAATGAATACATGTAAATGTAATGATGTGTGAAAGAACATCATCATATTATCTGGAATAGTCTTTAAGTCTTAAGGAATTTAAAATGAGTATCTGATTGTAAATTTGGTAAATGACTGCTTTTGTTGTTTATTTTAGCCTTTTTTTTGTCTAGTTTTATCTTTTGCCTGCACGTTTTAAAACAAGGTTTCCAACCTTAAAGCAATTTTCCTGATTAAACAAAGGTTGAATAAGTGAAATATATTACACAAATTGAAATAATAAGCCTTAAGTAAATCCTAGTTAGCAACGGGCCTCATGGTTTCACATGAGACTGAGGCAGTTTGCACGTCGCTTTCTGGTGAGTCTCTCTTCTGTCCTGCAGCCGCTTATTTAAATTTTCATCATGATGAAATGTTTGTGAAGTCGGTAGAAGTGAGTTTCTTTAAATTCTCAGGGGACTTTTATGAGTTAAATTAATTAGTAATTTGTATTTTATTGTGGAGGTCACAATGATTCCTCATACTAAAAATAAATGTATTCAGAAGTAATGTGCTGAGTGCAGTAAACACACAACAGAAATGTGGGTGCATCCACACTGTCACTACTCTCAGAGTGTCCTTCCTCACCCAGTATACTGGAGTTGGTGAACCTCCAGGCTTCACTGTAGGAGGTGTAGGGCGAATGGCTGTAGGTCTGACCCGAATAATCTGTGCCTGCTGCAAGACAGAAAAAAAACTTCATTGAACACCAGATAAAACACATCAATACAACACAGATTGTCATTAAAAGGCAAAGCTAAGCTGTCCCTGAGAGCTCTATGGAGTTGTGTTGTTTGTGTGTGTGCCAGCGTCTGCTCGGGCTTAGCTCATAATTCACCAACAGTTAGTGCAGCCTGTAAACCATTAATCTGTGGTGCAGGTGGATGGCTCGGGGTAAAATCCCTCGACCCAGTGGTGCATGCAGCTAGCCTCTACGCCCTCTCTCCTCAGCACTCGGCCCCTCAGATCGCTCCTCCTCCTCTGTCCATCCTGCACTTCCTGCTTTAGCCTCTCTGGCACTCCTCTTTCTTTTTTTCTCTTTTTTAATATCTAATTGGTAATTATGTTGGCTGGAATGAATCCCTGCGCCCCCACCTCCTCCTCCTGTCCTGCCTCCCCCCTTTCACTCAGTAATTGTGTATCAACGCTTCCTCACAGCGAGCCCACCAGAAAAATAATAAATCAGACCCTCTCATTTCGCGCTTCGGAGGGCAGACTTCAAATAAAAAAAGTCTCACACACACACACACACACACACACACACACACACACACACACACACACACACACACATGTTTTGGAGATGCTGCTGACAAAGACTAACCTAAAAAAATATTTTAGCTATGAAACCTAACCAGGGATGGCTATTTAGATCCCTAAAAGCTGTCCCTCGTGGTTAGTATTATCCTCACATTCATTGAAAATGGATGCATCACATATATGCACACACACACACACACACACACACACACACACACACACACACACACACACACACTCCAGCACTGCTCACATACACAAACACTCATCTCAGAGTTTCTGTCTGTATGTAATTCATGTTTAAGTCATCAACTAATTTAACACACTCTCCCTCTGGTTGTATGCAGGCATTCTGGCGTAGACACACACACACACCACAAAGACCTCCTCCTCTTCGCTCATACCCAGACTTTACACCCCCTCTGCCCACCCTGCATCTCCCTCCTGGGCCCCCTGGTTCCCATGGCGATGTGTGGTCAGAGGTGTCTGGGTGGGGGGTGTGGGCAGCAGGGTGGAACCCCCAGCCTGTTCCTTGTATACCCCCTGGGCCCTTGCACACGCACACACACACACACACACACACACACACACACACACACACACACACACACACACACACACACACACACACACACAGTTCACCACCCTAGCAACACTACTCATTGACTCAGCCCGTCTTCTGTTAATCTACAAGCCTCCGTCCCTGCCTCTCTTTCTCTTTACTCCTTCTCTTCCTACCTTTGTCACCATCCCTTTTCTTTCTGTCTACCTGTCTGACTCATTCAACACTTTCTATTTTTCATCTTATTATCATTTGACTTTTTAATTGTAGGTAAAAACAGCCTTAAAAACAAATGTCCATTACCTGCTACCATTCCGGTGATGGCAGAGGTGGAGTATCCTGACTGGGCAGGGGAGGGGATGTGAGGTGGGTAGCCCGGCAGCGTGGAGCTCACCATGTCACGCCCTTAAAACACACACCAAAACACACACATTAACATTGAACATAATGTTAAGTTACCTTTTTTTTTTTACAGCTATAAGATAATAATAAACTCTTAATCATTTAAGTTATATTTTTAAGGAAAAATGCCAAAAGATTAGCTGGTTTCAGCTACTCGGATGTGAGTATTTGCTAGTTTTCTTTGTCTTGTATGATCAAGTGTTTTAGAGTTCTAGACAAAAAAAGATATTTAAAGATTTCTCGTTGCAAGAAGTTGCACAGCACAAATGCAAACACAGTTGTTATGAATGTGAATATGAATGAGATGGATGCCTCCATTACCTGAGATGATAGACTGACTGCTGAACTGTCCGTACACCGGGGCATGATGGGAGAATGAGTTGAAGGCGTTTGGGAAATGGTTGGAGTTGTTGCAGCTGCTGCTGAGAGAAACAGGCTTCTGCAGAGCCTGCAGCTCCATGAATGCCAGGTTGGACACTGCCATGTTCGGGGAGGGGCTCGTGCTGGTCACTTCTGGGGACATTTCCTGTTTTAGACAGAGCGGCAGGGACTGTAGGGGCTCTGAGGTGGCGGCAGCCAGTGCGCAGGTGGGTGAGAGAATGAAAATGAATGGTGAACATGAGTGGAATGTTAAACTTAAAGTGAAATGTCCAAAACATAAGAGGAAGTGGCTTCAGGACACTGGTACTGTTGTGCAACAGTCTATAAGAGATGCTGATGGCAAGAGTCAAAGAGAGTCAGAGAGAGATATGTAAGAGACATGGGTCAAAGGTCATCATCTAAGAGTCTTACCAGTCACCATGGCATAGCTCTGGTGTGCAGTTAGATTCCGTCCAATGGTGGAGCTGGATGTTGAGAGGCTGGTCTTGGCTTCATCTAGGCTGCCATTAATGAGGGACAGCGGGTACAAAGTCTGGGGATGATGAACAGGGATTAGCTATTGGTGTAAAGTGTGCTCATGTATGAGAAAGAGCAAATATACATCTGTGCAAGTCAAAAAACATAGGCAGAATATATATTTTTTACGGTTCCAAATAAATCGGAAATGGAAAGAAAAGTATATCTAGAAATGACTGTATTTTCTTTTGAGCTGCATTTTAGCTTTCATTCCATAAAAGCATTGGGCTTGTTATTACCTGCTCTGTCTTACTGCTGGAGGCAGAGCTGAAGGAGTCTGGGGGATAGTGGTGACGATCAAACCCACAGTCCAGATGTGGCGTGGGTGAGAAGTGATCCACTCTCATCTGTTTCCTCGGGACGCCCCCGCTCCCCTGAGAGTCCACGCTGTGCCGACAACTCTCCTGATCACCTGAGAGAAAGAAAAAGATGTTTACATGTGTATGGTGAAACTACACGCACTCATTTTGTTTGTTTAAAGGTTTTAATCCCCACATTTTTGCTGTTTAAAATTTCTCCAGCAAGATATAAACAATACAAAGAATTATGTGCTCAAAAATGTAACTATTTTATTTTTTAATTGTTAAAATGCTAAAATAGCTCTCAACCATTTAACCATAAGAGGGAAATAAATTAGAAAGTGTGTCATGAGATTTATCTTTTAAGGGTGTGAATATATTGTTTATGTGTTGTTGTTTTTCTATGCTTGCAACACAAGCACGCCTTAAAATGCCCTTTAAGGTAAGAAAGAAGTATTTTGAACTGGATTGAATGGATCGTTTATTAAACACTTTATCGCTCTTTGTGTGGTGCCTCTTGGCCCGTTTTCCCTTGTGAAAAAAAAACTTGGTCTTGATAAATTTCAGGTCAAATAAAGGTCAAATAATTTATTAAACTAAGAAAATTTGATGGGTGTTTCTCAGCTTTTTGAGACATATTTTATATTTTAGGAAATAATGGCAGGCAGGATGCTTATACACTATGCAACAGATCTAGTCAGAAACTAAACAGCAACTTGAAAAGGTTGCTGAATGTTTGTATTTGGAAATCATTAAAATACATTGTTCCAAAACTAGCACAAAACACCAACATTACCTATCTTTCAAACTGGTACACATCTGATGGACTTCCTCCTCTATGCACCGCCACAATAAAACAAAATAACTCCAATGATGTGTTATCGCCTTCATTTAGTCTAATTCTTACTATCATCGTGGCTCCTTTTGCCTTCGGCGCTGGGTTGGGGGATACCCAACAAGCCACTGATGGAGTAGGTGGAGCCCAAAGAGTCTGAATGTGGAGACTCTGGAGGGGTGACTGCTGAACTCGGGACTGAGAGAGTGAGAGAAACGAAGACAGGCAGATTTGAGACAGAGAGCGGAAATTATACTGTACATCTCACTGTTGCCACAATGTCACAAGCTTAATCCTAAACAGCAATGAGCACACTATCTTTAACCTTAATCCTTCACCGTCACATGATAATGCTCAGGAATATGGATGGTTGCTATGGGATACAGCCTTCATTGTGCAGACTTACTTAAAGTTTGCCCTGGACTCAGGCCTTTTCCATCCAGAGGCAGATTGAATGGCTGCTGGACCTTTGTTCGAATTATTCTGAAACAAAAAGAAGAAAGTGAGTGAACAGTAATTTTACATTTCACACACATCTTTAAATGTTGTTTGGTTGGAGCAAGCATTGCCATAATGATAGCATATGAATTTGAAAAGGATATGCAGAGCGGAACGTTTAGGAATATGAAATATGGGCTTAAATGAATGAAAAATCTTTGGTAGATCTTCCACATTCATCTTCCAACGCCCCATTCAACGCCCCAGAAGCCACTTATCTACATGCCGCTGATCCACAGTGGCATATCAGTACCTCCAACATGATTTTATTCATTATTCAGTTTGTCACCTGTTAATGGAGCTCACGCTGGGCACCGTGTCGCTGTCACACACTCCCTCCGCCAGCAGTCTGTCCCTGATTTCCCAGGCGAACATGGTGGGATTCTGCCTCTTGTAATCTGCGATTTTATCCACAACCTTTGGGGTGGCCACCTTGGGCTTGGAGCCCCCAATCACACCAGGCTTGATGCTGCCTGTCTCGTAGTAACTGGAGGAAAGTTGAATTTTTCAGTCATTACTTTTTGCCTCTAACAGACACCAGTTTTCCTGATAAGTTAACAGACTCGCAGAGGTCAAAGAACACACCCAGGGTGAATAATAGTAACAGGAAGTTGAGTAAAGGTGCTTGCTTACCGTCCCAGGATCTTGCTGACGCAGCCGTGGCTGACTCGGAGCTGCCGGGAGATGTCACAGGGCCGAACCCCCTGGTGGGCCATGTCCACGATGCGTTGCCGGATTACCTCCGGAAGTGGACGTCCATTAACAAACATTCCACCTAGTTGGTTAAGACCCCCATGACCTGGGGGAAAAGGGGGGATGAACACTTATAAATGTCATGGAACCTGAGATCTGAGACATGCCAATGTCAACGCACTACAAAGTCACACACACCTGGAAACACACACACACACACACACACACACACACACACACACACACACACACACACACACACACGTTTTGGAGATGCTGCTGACAAAGACTAACCTAAAGAAATATTTTAGCTGTGAAACCTAACCAGGGATGGCTATTTAGATCTATAAAAGCGGTCCCTCATGGTTAGTATTATCCCCACATTCATTGACAATGGATGCATCCAATACACACACACACACACACACACACACACACACACACACACACACACACACACACACACACACACACACACACACACACACACATTACACAGATACTCCAGCACTTCTCAAATACACAAACACTCAACTCAGAGTTTCTGTCTGTATGTAATTCATGTTTCAGTCATCAACTAATTTAACACTGCAAGTGATAATGAAAAAGTAACTGTCAAAAAAAGCATAAGAAAGAAAAAAGATGAGGGAATCTAGTGTTACTTGTTTCTTCGGATATTTCATCAAAACAAATTAAAGTAACTAAAGTATACAGATTATTTCCTTCAGATTTCATAGATGTGTCTTAATTAAACTGTAATAAATAACTGTAGCAGTGCCGGCGTTGTCAGGAGCATAATGAAGTTTTACATTTAAAAAGTCGAGGACACGGGAGAAGATGAAAGCAGTGAAGAGAAACAAACGTTACTTGGAGTAAGCAAACATAAAGGCTGTGAGTGATGGTCGAAGATTGTGACTTTTTAAGATTTATTCACACTTATTCGGTGTCAGTGTTATGGGGGGTGGGGCATAGGGGGGTCAATGCATGCCCAAAAAAGAAATGTTGTGCCCCCCCCCCCATTAAATATTTCATAAATGAACGCCGGTTATCTGTGGCTGTGTTGCATCTGAGATGTTATGCAGCCGCCCGCCACTAGGCGGACAGCAGCGCCCTGCGCCACAACATCCTGCTGCTGTCCCAGGTGTGTTTGATTAGCGATGGACATCAGATGGGACACATAGCGCTGCGTTTTAACTCGCATACAGTATGCGATTTAGTAAGCGGCATACTACATACTGTACTATAATACAAATAAGCCAGAAAAAAATGGGTATGTTCCAATAGTAGCCTATGTCAAGTGCAATATGCCAAAAAATTGAACCATGTAACCACTCTGCCCGAGCAATGTGTAGGCCAGGAGACTGCGCAGCTAGCATTAGCCACACTGCTAAGTCGTTAGTTACGGGAGGAAGTGGCCTACAGGCTACTGTACAACAATTGTAAACGCTATATTGACTATCAGATTTTGGCAGAATTTGAAATTAACTGAAGACTAATGTTAGACAAGATACTTTCTCTCATGCTTGAATTGAACTGATAAATACATTGTACTTTTGCTGATATCATGAATATTTTTGCACGAGTCGTGGAACTGCATTACAGGTAAGACCACTGTATGGTTCATTTGGGTTTATAAAGAGAAGCAAACTTGTGCTTGTTATATCCTATGTGGTAGGCCATCTTGACTTGCGTTAGCTGCTTTTGGAGATGTTTATTAGGCCTATATGATTGATGCATTTCTTTTATTTGTGGTTCAGAGTGGCGTATGGTGTTTATTTTTTAATGAGCTGTTGGCTTTAAGTCGGCTCTAGGCCTAAAAACTGTGGTGTTGATATGAACGGAATGAATTTATTTTGCTGTTGGCATTAGTGTTGAGGTAAATCCTACTGATAGCCTACACATGCACCTCTCCCTCCGTGCTGTTCGCTCGTTGCGCTGGCTGGACTAAGGTAACGTCTTATTTTTGTTTCAGAGCTGGAGTTAATTGTCAGAGATAACTTTTGTATTAGGCTACTATAGTGAGGTCACAGAGTAGGACTAGTCCTCGTCCCCAAAATAGCTTCGGAAATATACCCACATGCACTGTGAGGTCCCGCGTCTGTCTTAATGATAGTTGGATAAGTTATTAAAAAAAAACGTGCCCACTTGTGAAAACCCTGTGCCCTCCTTACTGACATTATTATTCTAGTTTCAGTTTTTTGTTTCCTTTACCTTTTTTTATTTTTTGTCTAGAAAAAAAAATTACATCAATCATGTGAATGTGATTGATATGCTTATTAATGTATTATATGATTTCCCAATTAACTTTACCCAACACCAAAGCTCACACTTCGAAATGGATGATTGTTAGATGACTTACAGGAGAATCACATGCCTATTAATATCTCACAATTTTATTCCGTTATCGTTTATTGCCGTTTGTTCTGAGGGCTGTGACGTGAGGCCCAGTGGGCATCAGTGAAGGTGACTGTGATTAGAAATTATCTCCATTTAGTAAAAAATTCTGTATGGTGATTCCCCTCATTTGAAGACACTAGCTACATATAAAGTTGTCAAGCTCATTTTCTTTTAATCTGTCAATTTTTGTGTATTTTTTCGACCTGTGAAGCACGTTTTCTGCATCTTTTTCTATGCAATATATACATGTTTATTGTTATTTTTACATATACTTGATCTTTCCTCAAAAATATGAAAAATTAATAGTTATTTATGTACTCATATAGTAAATCTATTTACAATACAATTACATTACAATACAATATATACTTTACAATATAATAAGTCACTTTGGTATCCATTTTAGATGTATTCATAATATTAACACTGTCATATTTGACAGAAATATTAAACATATTGCACGTGCATTCAATCTGAGTCAAACTCACAGATCTGTAGAAGCGTGCTTCTGCAAAATAACATCCTACAACACCATAGGAACAGGTTTTCCCGGTAAACATCAACAGACAAAGCGCTCGCTACGTTCAACCAGCAGGCTCCACTACCTTCTCTATAGACTGCACGGTGGTGACTCTGCAAGAACACCATTGCTTTTAATTTAACCCATTGAGACGCTTCTTTTCTCTCAGCCTTTTCCCAGCTTTCATTTCCACATCAAACAGCGGCCGGGCGAGGCCGGGGGAGGGAGAGAAGGAGAGAGGGAGAGAGGGAGGGGAGCCTCTATTAACGCTGCCAGCGGAGTGTGGAAAAAATCTCCCCGCCAAGCTTCATCAACCTGCAGGATATTAAAGCCGAGCAGACCCGGGGGGCGGTGAGCACGCGCGCGTGCACGCGCACGGTGCATGGACACCGCGTGCACACAAAAAACAAAGCGTGAATTCATTACTAGAAAACTTAGAAAGAAAGAAAGAAAAAAGAAAGAAAGAAAGAAGCAGTTAGCCTCCTGCTGCTCCACGAGTGACCCAGCTGAAGTGGCTCTGGCCAGGGGAGGGTTGTTCTAAATTTATATCTGACAGCTTAAAGTGCCGGCCAATTAACGTCCTCAATATCCTGCACAACGACCAGAGGAAAATAACCATTCACTCCTTTACAGTGAGCAGGCAAGACTCCTTTGCATCCCATTGGAGGCATACCCAAACAGTTTCCAATGTTTCATAGCTAATTTTGTGCTGAATGCTACAGCAAAATCTGATAAACCCACAGAGATTGATTTTCAATTATATTGGAGAGTCCAGAGTTTTCCAAGATGCCTATCATGTCATGCCACACAACTTTAATTCCCCATATTTATTTATTTATTTATGTGAACATTTGAATAGTTTATAACACACTATGAAGATAAAAAGGATATAATGTGCAGTTTCTTTTTTAATGTGGCCTACATTTGTCAAAACATAACTTCTCATAGGTTATAAAGATATTGACCATATTTTCATGTATTGTCTGTTTAGACAGCAGCCTCCACGTATGGCTGCCCAGGAGTTATAGTTGTAATACATAAATAATATACACATATCTGCTGACTACATAATTGTGTTTAAAAGCATTTATTAACTGTTTGTACACTGAATACTAAATTGGAGATTTAAGGGGTTTCTTTCTTTCCAAACATGAAGCTTAACACGAGGGACTATAAAAGGGGAAAGTGGATGTTACGGGGTTCATAATATGGAGACAGATCACAATTCTCTTGTCAGGAAATGCCAAATGTGTTCAGCTAATCTGTTCACAGGAGTCTGAGAGGCCAACTTGTGTTGTGTATTTACCTCTTCCAGCGTTGTTGGACATATCCCTGAGTTTTTGGTCCTTGCTCCACCAGCTGAACGTGACGGTCGGCTCCACGCTGTCCCAGTTAAAGTGTTTTTACTCCCCGTCCTGCCTCGTCTGGCATGAGTGTGCTCCTGAGCGCACTGTCGACCACGCTGCAGGAGGACAGTGGTTTATCAAACTGGCTGCTTGTCATATGTGATGCCTCTGAGCTCAAATTCTCAGCTGGGTGGCACTCTGTGTGTCTCTACGGGGAAAAATAGCTAAGATAGCCTACTAGGAAATTGTCTTCAAATCACGTGGACGTGTCTGTCTTTGTTTCTGTTTATCAGTGAGACAGGCTGTGGACAGCAGAAGAGATCATTTTGGCCTGTGTATCTGTATTCGTGTACAAATAGTATAATTTAATATTCAGAATTTGTAAAACATTACAGATTTTCAACGCCTTCGGCCAGCCCAGTTGGCTACTCCTGTTATACATAAAATTTCCCTTCGTTATCCGCTTTCTAATTAGGATTGACTGTTCTCATTAATCCCAGTATAATTATTAGAACCAGAGAGTGTCTTTTATTTTTGGTTTTGAACAGTCAAATGGAGGAGTGATGATGAGCTTATGTATCATGATGTAAAGCCTAGATTTGGTGTAAGTGGAAAAAGTTTGAGGAGAGAGAATCACTTTCCAGGACTGTTTGAATTAGCCTACTGATTATTTTACCTTTGGAACAAAATGACTATTAAACAAAATTACCTGAATTAAATCACTACGTTTTATCAAGTGAACATAAATTCAAGGACCTTTCTAAAATATATCAAGTGGCTGCTTCATCTCAAAACAAAGAAGAAACAACAGTGATGGACTTTAGAGATGTGACAAATTAATAGGATCTTCTGCTCTTAACTAAAAGATGTTAAATCTGCTGTAAATGTGGGAGCTGGCAGTAGTTATCGCCCATATGTGAGCCTTGTTTACAGGCTCCATCTGCTCAGCTGCTGCACACCTCTCCACTGCTGGATCAACTTCCAGCTCCACGAGGCTCACTCTGATAAGAGCAAAACATCATGTGACAATTTTGCATCAAATTAACACCTTCATTTTTATTCAACTACAATTATTGGAATAATAGGATTTAAAAAGTAACATGACAAAAGTAGAAAAGAACCACACTCGTGCGGAAATGATTCAAGTGACTGTTAATGTTACTGTGTGGAACTGTTTAATGCAATTTAAGCGTGTCAGGTGTTGTCGTGTCCACCCAGCAGGACATGACTTTAAAAATGAACCAGATAATTAGCAGACTGTCATGCACTGTCCGATATCTGTACAATGTGGTGATTGATGACATCAGTAAGTTAAGTCAAACTTATTTTGGCTTGCAGCTAATAACATTTACCTGCCTATACTGTGCATTGAAGGTTTAATTAGCTTTTATCTGTTGATGTTCATGTGTGGATTAGCCTATCTCAACTGGCCCTCATACATTTATAGAAAGTACATTTGAAAATGTTGTGTAACTTGTTGACTAGGCTATATGTGTGTAGTTTAATTTTATTCAGTCATTCAGCATCAGCATGTACAAGTTGTGAGTAGAAGTAAATCTCCAATAATTCAAAGCGTCACTGGTAAAACACAAAAATAAAAGCAGCTGGTTTGTGTCATATTGGAAAAATTACACATGGTTTAATATGTTATGATTTTACTTCTTGATTGGCAGAAATAATAATGTACCAACATATTATTATTATTATTATTATTATTATTATTACAACAGTCCCTAATCGATGGAATCAGTTGGTTGTGGCAACATATAGTTTATGGGACAAAAAAATTACAAGAATAGATAGGAAATAATTTTTTAATGTAGCCTAACTGTGTGGCTCTTGATGAGTATAACTATCCTTTACAATGTCAATATTATAACAACCGTTATTAATTGTTCGTATTGATACTAATATTATTTAGCATCTTGATCAACATGCCAATTTGAACAATGACTTCCTGCAGGATTTGCAGACATGTTAAATGTATTTTTCAACAGTCTCAACATCTCGTGTCTGTTATTTGATCTTTTCAAGTGACTTTTTACATTTGAACACATATCTATCGCTCTTTTGTGTTTCCTATGTAACAGTTGTTTCGTGAATTATTTAAACTTGCTTTGTAATAATTATTTGATTAATTTAAATTACTAAAACAGTTTCTGTTAAATGACAGCATAGCATTTTCCCTTTTTACTTTACATATTTTCGTCTTTTCACAGTTCCATTTGAAGACTTTAACGCAACAGATGACAGAAATAAGCATTGCAAAAGGCCTACATCAAAACTACAGCCCAGAGCCGGGGATTACGATATAAGGTTAAGGTTGATGCATGGAGCTCCAGCGGTGAAAATAAAAACATTTGCTCCTGCAAATTCACAATTGTTCGGTTCTTTTTGCTCATAGGAGGTGAATTGGATTATTATTACCGTTCCCCAAAAAACTTTACGCTCATCTGCACCTGGGTCCCATCTTCTACCTTCATCACAATAAACTGGTCTCATTATGATTGTAGCCTACGTATCCTAAAAGCAGAGCGACATTAAGCCCACAGTGCGTCTTGCAGTGTTTTTATATTTTTTTTATATTGCCTATACATATTTAAAGCTTCCTCTGTTCCGTCTTTATCAGGACTGCGGAGTGATACAACCATTCAGACCTCACATAACACAAGTTAGAAATTGAAATGAGAGCTTACCTTTTAACGACGCAGCTCAAAATAAAAACGTCCCCCAGCAGATATTATGATATTATCCAAAATGACGAGGACCCTGGCAGTGTGATGTACGATGCTTGTCCGGGCTGTGTCGGAGGAGGCAGGGCTACTGTTGTGTTGTGTGTGTGCTGCCAACACTCAGCCAGTTTTTATCCAACCGGGGCTACGCGCAGGACGACGCCCTGCAGCCATTGGTTGAGTAAGAGGGGAAGAGGGGAGAGGAAGAGGGAGGTGTGGTGTTATGGAAAAGCGAGGACCCCCCCACACACACACACACACACACACACACACCCCCCACAGAAAGGAGAAAAAAGACAGGACTGACCCTGTGTTTTGATGGCATTACACCCACTGAGTGACTGTACGGAAACACTTGTCAAGGAGACGGCTTGTTTTCCGTTCACCTCCAGCGACAGCCCCGCTTTAATTAGACTGTGTATGAGACACTGGTCAGAGCGGTGCTTTCACACACTATTTAGTCCCAGTTTCTCCCGGACAGGTATAGGCTACACCTGACTGAGGAACAGACCGGCAGTTTAAACACGGAAGTCGAATCCTTAAGAGCCAATATGTTTCAAAAGGTTTTACCGAACTCTCGGCCTATTTTTTTTTTTTTTACAAGAAGTTGAAAGGCGTAAAAGCAGATGTCGGTCCAAACCATTGACTTTAATTAAATTCTGTAAGAAATTGATGATATTCTTAACACTTATGTTACCAAGCTCAGAAAATAAATCAGGCTTTTCATTATAGGAGGAATTTCCTTTATGAATCTCTTTCATTTGTTATCCTTTTATGAATTTGTCCTGTAAAAAGGCGAGCATGTTTTTTTGCTTTTGTCTTAAAACCTCTGAAACAACTCAATCTCAAGTAATGGTGACTGTTTCTTCCAGATAGGCATCTTTTTGGGGGGGCCAAATTTGTCTTAATTATATTTTAATTAAGATGAATGTGGACTCTAAAGGGACGGTAATGGTGTAACCGAAAAATAATAACATATGTCCATGGATCACATTTGATTGGGCTGTTTCATAGCTCATATTGCTCTTTTTCTGCAATCCATTTTGAAACAACAGGGCGAGCCTTTCTACATCTTTTGACGATGATAAAATAAGTCAAATAAAAACAAAGGAATTCAGGGCATGCATGCAACAACCCTGATCCTACTTCGGTATGCTGTAGGACATCAGAGACGATTTCTGTACATAGTTCCTGCATGCTTGAAAACGACTTGAAGCTTCAGTGAAGTGAGTTGATTTTGCTCTCTGCACCCCGCGTGAAACAGGACTATAGCCTACACGCGTGATGTCACACCAGGGTGTCAGGATCCCCCTGAGTTAAAATGCTGTTAATGTTTCTCACGAGCCTGTAGAACAAACACAACACCTCTAATGACAGCCATCCATGGCACCGTGTCGCCTGTCTGATGGAAAAGCATGGTTTATTCAGCCAAATGGAGCTTTTTAAGGGGAGTTTTCATAGAAAATGAGACACATTTAAGTACATTATTTCTCTTGGCGGAACGGTTAATCTGCGAGAATTAAATAACAGTTTTAAACACATTTGTTTAGTTTCACGACAGGTTTAAGACAAGAAAAGGGAACCAAAATACAACTTCAGTCGTTATCTCGCCATGCAGCTTGTGATTGAAGTCCTTCATCCCTCGTCTTTAAAAAGCCCAGTGCATCTGCAGGACAAAGGAGCGACTGTTTTTAAATAAATAAAACCGTCAGGAGACTAAAGGGAATCATAACCTGAGATGGAAACAGAGACAGTCCTCTGTAAAGTGACCAGAGAGAAATGACAAGTGGCCGGAGGGGAGAAGTGGCAGAAGAAAGAGGTTAACGAGAGTTTAACAAGGGATTAAAACTCACAGATTGATATCTTATCATGATGATACTGTGAATTAAAATAGCGCTTAATTACATGGGTCCCCTTGCCAAGGGGTAGGAGTCACACACGCCCTAAATCCGGACTCTCATAAGGCATAAAGGCCGATATTTACAAAAGAAGCTGCTTCGTGTTTTCATATCAAGCCGTTTTCATGCACTGACCGGATGCTCTCAGATTTCTTTTAGGTTTATTTAGGACAGTTGTTACTGTATTTGAGACAACATTCTTCATGTTAAAAGTCACCAATTTGCTACTGACACTTCCAGTACAAGGAGAGGAATAAATAAATGCATTTTCGTTAGAATTATTGCTATTTCGGGCTTTGTGGTAGTTTAAATCCTTCTTTTCAAACGAAACAAACGTGTAAAAATCGTATAGGCTAGGCTACCTATAAAATTATACCTTTAAAACTTAATCTGAACTCCCCATATCTGAAAGTAAAATAATAGGTAGATTAATAAAACAACGTGCAGTTCTACTGTAAATATTAACTTGCCCATGAGTCTTTTTGTCCTTTAAACAGGCCGGGTTTCTAAGTGTTTCTGTGTAGGCACACACTGAGAGATAGAAAGTGCTCAATAAAATGCTTTGCTGAGGCAGACAAGGTGCAACTTCGGAAATAAATTCGGAATATAACTTTAAAAAAGGTAGGCTATAGTGTATAACAAGTTTTTTTTTTTCCATCGCCTCTTGTGTCACTCAAAACGAACAATATACATATATTGTGGAAAATATAAATATGAGTCTAAACGATTGTAAAAGACACATCATTTCCCCATAAAGTAGTCTATGCTGCTAATTTTCCTCTTTAGACTGTAGCCTACATTTTGCATTTACCTGGGATAAAAATGGTGAAAATTGCCTGGTGTTATTAAAAGTGACTAATTTCAGAGGAACAAATTATAATTTCATATGGAACAACTGAGTTGGCTTCCTCATTCGGCCGTTCATCCTGGGTGCAACAGTTACAGGCAACTTATAGCTTAGATGAATTTAGAAAAAAAACGTTATTCCTTTTTCTTTTCATGTTTTCGGGTGTGTCTTTTCGACGGGAGTATCTCCGGATTTATTTCCCCGAGCAAAGTTTATGTAACCTGCGGCGACAGGTGGCAACAAGAGGTGTGGAGATAAGGTCAGACAGAGCGAAGACTTCCGAGTGCAGAGATAAGGAGACATGCATGGCCATTTTGGCTGTTTGGGGGATATTTTCATCTGGACTCTAAAAAGGAAACTACCTCGATGTTAGGCTACTATTATACAGCGCACAATAAATTGTAAACGATTCGATTTTGATATAAAAACGTGTTGACTTCTGCAAAAGACGAGTTACTGCTAACTCTAGCCTACACGTCTAATGTATATATCAGGGATATTATGGCAAAACTTTACTAAACTGTAAAGGCCTACGTCACAATAATGCACCATAGGGAATTTAAATAACATGAAAAATACGTGAGGAATTTGGTTAAAAAATATAAAGGGTAGGCCTAAACCAGAGACACACTGCTTCTACGCCTATAAAAGGAACATTAAAGGGAGACCTGTTGAAGATAAATTATGAAGCCTACAGTGACTGGTTCATGCACGCATTTCCCTTCAAGAATTGTACAAAAGTCCGATTGGCACTTTCACCAATAGCGCATCCTCGCTCATCTTTCATCCCGCACCCAAACTAAGCAGAGGTGGAACTCGCAGTGCGCGCTCCCGCACTAATGCATCACCTCCTGCTCCTCTGCGCGGTCCCGTAAAGATGAGTGCTTCCCGGGGAAAATCAACCACTTAATGACAACTTTTATAAATCTAGCCGAGCGAGCGCACGTCTTCTTTGTGGTCAGCGAGTCGAGATGAGCCAGATAATTAGGTCATAATAGCTGCAGAAACACCTCAGTATTGATGATCCCATTAGGACGATAATTTCCCCCAGCTCACAAGTGCTGAAACGTTCATTTTCTGCTCTGTACTTGGTTAGGCTAATTTAGACATTCAACTGGAGAATAATTACAAGTTTTTGCAATGTATAAAGGAGAATGCCAGTCATTCTCAAATGTATTAAGACTTTATTTGTGGGTTAAAAGAATTATGCATGCGCCTTTTGAGGACATCAAGTGCTCCAACAATACATTGCCCTTAAGAGAAAGTGAAGTCCATACAGATACAGTGATATTAGGAGTTTTGTTTAACATCTGCATATATGGTGGTCTATGTGTTGCCTATTAGTTACCATATGGGATTCAGCCATGTTTAGGTGTTACCGTCATGATTCATGTGTTACCAATAGCTTTTCAGCTTTTGCCACCTTCATCCTTTCAGTGCCGCCCTCTTTTCTCCTACCAGCCTTTACCATCTGTTTTGGCTCCCCTCCATTCTGTCCCCTCATCTTTTTCTCCTCATCTTCCTGTGTTTTGTGCACTGTCCACCCTCCCTCCAGCTTTGTCTGTCTTAGTCCAGGCCTGTCTATTGTTCCCCCTGTGCCTCCCATTTCCGCTTTGGTGTTGCCCTCTGACCCCAGACCCAGTCCTTCCCCCTGTGCCTCCTGCTGACTCCCCCCCCCAATGCAGGACCCCAAATCTTCTTGTTCTTCTCTTGACTGCTCCTCTTTTCAGTTTTTTTTGGGAGGCTAATAACTGTTGCCAGCAAGCTTCACACAAAATCCCAGCGTGATTGCTATTGTAAGGCCTACAATGGCATACAGGCAGTAATGGCCATTAGCAACAGAGGGGCTTGGCCTGTGGTTAGTTGTGTTTAGCCTACATGCAATTTGGAATGGTGGTCAGATGTAAACTCTTCAATCAAGTTTTTTCTGCTCCTGTTTGTCTGTTACTGAACTAAAATATTGTGTAAGAATTGACCAACCGTATGAATGAATTCAGTGTGGGCGATACAGGCCACAAACACGCTTGCACCCCTATCAACACACACTAGTGATTGCAGTAGACTTTGATGATCAGAGAGGTCCATCAGAGTGGACCTTGGCTTCATGCCTGTCAGTCAGAGTCGGTCTCCACAGAGACGGGCATCACATAGGTTGCAATTGGCTGTGATGTTTTGAGGGGTGTTGAGATGAAAGGAACTCAGGTGCTCCTCTTATAAGTGGAGACCACAGAGTTAATCAAATGGCTAGTAAAAGAGCCTCATTATCCACCCAGCAGTATGTAGCTGTAATGCAGAAAATATCAAAGCACAACTCTTTTAGCAGGCTGAATGTCAGCGAGGAAACCAAGACACGTTGTGTCCTCTTCTGGATTAGTTTCTTGTTACTCTCAGCTTGTAATTACCTTGCTAAAGAGACAAAGAGAAAGAAAAACGTGTTAGGGCCACCTTACATCAGAGCAAGATTTTGTTATGCAGAAGTGTCTTTGAGAAAGGCTATAGATTTATAATCGACTGAATTTAAAAAGGTTCAATTTAACCAAATCTTCTGATGTAGAAAGTAGTTCCAGCGGTCAGTTGGTTGCTCCACCCCTTTTGTCCAGATCCCAGCAACTATTGGATACATTGGCATTAGTTGTATGTTGTATAGACATCCCTGGTACCAAGATGATGAACCTGGCTGACTTTGGTGATCCCCTGGCTTTTTCTCTCTAGCGCCACCACAAGGATGACATTTGTGAAATTAAGTGAAATGTCTTGACAATTATTGAATGGATCACCATTACATTTGGTATGTTAACATGCTGATGTTGGCTCAAAGCACTGCTGGGCCTAAATACAGCCTCACACAGCTGCTTGTTGTAACTTGCATGAACTGGACCTTTTAACACATACAAAAAAAAAACAACTTAATTTTCCAATTTAACTTTGGCTTTTGACATCTGAAGCTGGAATCTCTTCATCGCCTCATACTTAAAAATCCCATTTACTTTTGTAAAGCAAATGCATTGTGTATTGTTGCCCAGATAGAGCCAGTTACAGGGCTATTTAATGTACCCCACAGCTGAAATATTTACAAAGAAACAGCTGACAAGCAAAAAGGAAGCTAAACAACACGTACTATATTGTGGAACCAGTGCACCCCCACAATAAGAAGTTTAGCAGGTAGTTTTATAGTATTCTCTATCTAGTTTTGATAGACATTTTTTACTGTCAAGTTATACATAGATGTGTAAGAATAGAAGTGGGTAGTTAGGCATGCAACCTATATATTTTCATACAGTCAATTTTATATCTATTACTCATAATGTAAGTGTGACTGACTTCAGTATATTTGGCTGTCTACAGACAAAGTGGAAAGAAATGTTAACACTGTATTGGTTACAGGCATTAAGAGAGACAGAAAGAGAGCGCCTGCAGATTTACTGCTGTGATGTCCCACTGATGCGTTGTGTTTGACGATTATGGACAGCCCAGGGTAATAGCAATGTAATTAGGCCTTTACTGTCGTATAATTCTCCGTCAACCACATTGTCAATAGCTTGGTTGATGAGGTTGAAAGTGAGATTGGAATCCAGTGACCCCGGGCCAGCGCGTCGTAATACTGAGACACACACACACACACACACACACACACACACACACACACACACACACACACACAGAGTGTAGTGCTTGTAATGCAGTGTTGATGCTGTGGTATTTGCTTTTGTCCCAGTGTTGATCTAAGCTGACATTATGCTGTATGGCCCCGATCGGTGTTTGCCTGAGTGTTACATTTGTCATCTGTGGGAGGGCAAACGAGGGATCAGGAGGACTGGAGAGCAAAGTGAGAGAGGGAGTTAGAGATGGTCTTGCAGGTGGGGAGGTAGGAATAGAGGGAGTGAATGAGGGGACAAAGTTGGGGGTGGGGGGTGTATGTGCTCATCTCTTGTGTGTCAGTTGCAGATCTGCTGGTGCGGAAGCAGATCTTTTCCCTCAGTGACTCTATTAATTTACCTCATTTATCTTAACCAGCTCCCCCTCCCCCCAGTAAATACTGGAGACCTCAATCTGTGTGTGTGTGGGATGGAGTTGTGTGTGTCTGTTAGTGTGTGTTGTAGTGTGTGTGCACGTGAACAACCGTACACTGTGTGTGTGTGTGTGTGTGTGTGTGTGTGTGTGTGTGTGTGTGTGTGTGTGTGTGTGTGTGTGTGTGATGGAATAAAAACACAGCAGCTCCCCTTTCTATTCCCAGAGGACAAATCCATGGCGGAAAAACTCATTTTCCTGCAAATAGTTTGTCAGCCAAGCTAGGAGAAGTGATAAATTATCACAGACGTTAGGTGAAGGAGGGTGACTGGAGGAAGAGGGAACCCCTCTCTCTCTCTCGCTGTCTCTCTCGCACGCACGCACGCACGCACGCACACACACACACACACACACACACACCCCTAATCTATTTACCTCTGATTTCTCTCATCCTGCATCACACATGTACTGAAAGCTCTGATCAAAACATGATACATGCTTTTCACATGCACAGATAAACACTTGCATGTACACAAACGCAGCCACACACACACACACACACACACACACACACACACACACACATATACACACACACACACACACACACAGTGCAAGTTGAAATGGGGAAAATGTGGTTGCAACCCTACAACTCAAGTGTGACTCCCCATTCTAAATGATAAATTGATGGCCAGAAAAATGGATTTGTTTTCAACTATAGTAACACATCAAAGAAATAATAATTCTGTGGGGTGGGAGAGTGGCGGGATGATGAATGGGGTGGACAGCTGGATCACAACGGAGCAATGGAGTGAGTGAGTGAGAGAGAGAGAGAGAGAGAGAGAGAGAGAGAGAGAGAGAGAGAGAGAGAGAGGGGGAGATGAAGGAGAAGCATGTGAGAGAGAAACTGTAAAATCAACACGCGAACTAAACACTGTCTGACAGCTGAAATGGTTTTGTGTGTTTTGTAACAGGCCAACAAGTCTGATCCCAGTCTCAATTGGTAAAATAAAAATTTGGACACATCACACATGTGATTGTTGGACATCTAAGTCCAAAACCATGGGCATTAATGTGCTGCTATGACATTTACTCTACTGGGAAGATTTTCTCAATGAGCCACCAGAGCATTCATCACATAGGAGTTGGATGAGGTTCAGGTCCAGCCCAGACCATGAAAAACAGCCGAAGATTAAAAGTACACACTATATACGGACGGACACAGGTGTCCACATTCTAGTCCGCGTATATTCATTAAACAAATGTTTTTAAATGTATTCATCTATGCTCCATAATGAAACCTTTCCATTTAATCATGACACAATAAATGCAAACTTTATTTCTTTTTCCAGGTGACTTTTCTGACTACTATTGGCTTTGTTTTATAAATGTCTATAATTGGACTGTACTGAAATACTCTGTCTCTGTCAGTTAACTCTGTGTGATCTTCATAACAGGCTGTTTGGTTCCTAATGCTTATTTAACAGAAGGGTGAACACAGAATTAACCAACGCTTTTTCCAAGAATTAACATTTCAGTTTTCTTAAAGCTGGGGGGGAGTTAAGTTCTGGATATGAATCAAGGAACACATTTCCCCTTTAACCCCCCCCATAAAAAAATCATCTTTATACTTTCTCTTGCAACACAATCCTCCCCCTCAGCTCTCACCTCACTCAGGTACTCATCTCGCTCAGGTAATAACCGTTAGCATAAGCACTAAAATCACATCATCATAATCATCATCATTATCATCATCGTCCCTGGTCCCAACACACTTACAATCATAGTTAGAGCCAGTAATAACACAATTGTATCCATATATTCAAACAGTATTCTGGCAATTATTTGGGCAGTGGATCATTAAATGTAAGAGGTGTTCTTCCCAATCTTTTCTCTCTTCCCTCCAGGTTTTTAAAAATGTATGGTGTCTATACCCAATGTGTGTTTTCATCCTGCTCATTTTTCCCCAACCATATCTTACCATACTCCCCCCACCTCCTCCCATCATCTCACACTCTCTTCTCTCCCCCTTCCTAGTGATTGATGGAGTTAGGCAACAGAGCACAGAGCAACGTGTGGCCAACAGTCCAAGACAGCCTGCATCTGAGAAGGAAAGAGAGAGGTTGGTGTGTTGGTGGTGGTGGTGAGGAGGAGGGTGTGGATTAAACGAAGAGAGAGGTAAAAGGGAGGAAAGGAAAGAGGAAGGGAATGGGGAGTCTGAGTTGGAGTGTGAGAGAGAGAGAGAGAGAGAGTAGGGGAGGGAGGAAGAGGGCGAGTATGAGAGAGAGGGGAGCTCAGCTGAAAGCCACAGACTTAATTCTATGCATCATTAAGCAGTCTCACTCAATGCAACATCCCCTATACATCATCCACGCTCAGTAAACACAACGGTGACATTACATTAGCAACTGCAAATGAATTTTCTTTTTAGAAGGAAATTGAGAATACTCTTTCTCTCCCTCTCTTTTACCCTCTCTGGCGCTGGCAAAGCTTCAGCGTAGGCCATAAAAGGCAGGAGGAGATAAACAAAATAAAAACACAAACAATATTTTCCTTTTCCCTACTGCCTCTGCCTCTCTACACACACACACACACACACACACACACACACACACACACACACACACACACACACACACACACACAATATCACGGTTTGTCAGACACAGTGCAGAGATGTGTGCACTAATACACACCACTGTTCTGCTGTAATTTATTTATAATATGAAAGCAACATCATACACATAAATGCTTTATTCATACTGTTGCAGGGAATATAGATTATTTAAAGATAAGGTAACACTAAGGCTGTTTGTGTTGTGTACTGTGATATCTCTCAATTTGTTGTCAGTTTGTAAAAATTGCATCTAGTCTAGGAGGTGGTTGCACTATAGCTGCAAATTAGCCTAGTCATAATGTTGGTGTTTACTAAGTTGATATTTATATTTACTTTATATCATTACGTTTAAAAAGGGTTGCACCACACAAACTAGTTCTCACATAGAGATAAGTTGTTACTATTTATTCACACCAAGTCACTGCCAGATGTATGAATCAACTGACAAAATGTTAGCTTGCTAGCATATATCCCATTTAGACTGATGGGGAAAAGAGGTATGGTTGAAATAACTGATCCGGCACTTAATCAACTGTTTAATAATGATGTAAACTTACATATACCTCAAGGTAGAAAATGTTATGCCAACGTGATGTTAGCCTAAATGACCAAATAATGTTGGTTGGGTCAGCGTCAGCTTAATGTGATATTTCTCTCTCACTCTAAACTAACTACATAAATACTGCTTGCTAGTTAAAATGTTTCAGGTGATTTCACTTGCTGTTTAATATGGATGTAGACTTACAAATACCCTGAAAATTAGAAAATGTTTTGCCAGCATTAGCCTAAACATTGGTTAGGTTAACGTTAGCTTACATTAGCTTACATTAGCTATTTCCATATAACTCTAAATTACGTGTATACTACGAACTCAAACATATTTGTGTGCATTTGCAAAACAGATTCAGGCCTACATTTACAAAGGATTTTGATAAGTTCTAATGCTTGGTCCACTATAATTGTTATTTTTTGCAGTAATGTAGCTACAGTGGGGCTCGAAACTTTGGTCTTCCAGATTTAACTTCCACTGTTCCTGATGACTGCCTATTCTTAATTACATTCCAAACAGAGGATATTGGCATCTGAAAAAGCTGTGTTATCTTCTTATAGCCTTCTTATACTTTGTGAGCGTAACTATTTTCAGTTTCAGTTTTCTAGACAACTGCTTAGAAGAAGCCATGGTGCTGATTGTTGGGGCAAGGTCAGATGAGTCTGGGCATTTAAAACCTTAAGATTGACATCACCTGGTCTTTCTAGACAATGATTGAGAACAATCCATGACGCTGTCAGGTCTCAGCTTTCCAAAGGGGGCGGTGCATGCTTTAACTCTGCAGGGTGCCCAAACTTTTGCAGGCGCCATTTTTTTGTTTTCTGTTATTTTGAAAGTGTAAATGATGGAAATCAAAATATAACTTTTTGTGACATATTATACGAATGTCTAGTCTGTCATTTGATGCCTTTTGGAGATTTTTCCATCTTTACTTGGCTTCTTTATGCACATTAATACAAATTTTTACCTGGGGTGCCCAAACTTTTGAGCCCCACTGTATATTGGATGCAGATGTTTCTAAGTAACTGATTTATCACATAAAGGTGGAATCAGCGATTCTGGAGAAAGATTATTGATCGTTTAACTCAAACCAAACAACAACCCAAACAAATACAAATATTATACCAAGTTTACAAGGTAATATCTCCAATGTTATTCACGTTTCATCATGATGTAGCTCTGTTTCTCATGGGCATGGAATAGTGGCTAGAATAGTGTTGTGTGGTTTGGTCCGAGCCACTTTGTTTGTTTCTTACTTATATCTTTTCTTTTAGCACACACACAGACCAGACAGCTAGCGTATTGTAAGAAGATATTCACTAAATTTGACAAAACATGTATTAAATTATAATTGCTGACTCCACCTTTAAGTCTTTACTACTACTCAAGTTGTAATGGTGCAAATTGATTTAGTAATCACTAGATTGAAACTAGGTAGTAGTTAAGAATTTAGGAACACACAAATTTATAAATGGATTCATGAGTAAATAGTTAAGCCCACTCCTGACCCCACACAGTTCCAGCATGCAGACACGCACAAAATTCACACACACATTTTAGCTGTTATGCCTAAGAACATAAATTATCAAGCATGTCAAATTAATAATTATGTTTTTATTGCACAAATTATGCCCTGTCTCCTAAACTAGCCAGTCTCTGAGGCCTGGGAAATCTATTAAGGCCGTGCTATAGATCATCCCATCCACTGTGGCGTGTATATAGATCTGTCGGCTCATTTGAGGAATATTGAATCGGTTACAGTAAAGTAAGCCCCTGGATTGAGTCAAATGTAAAAATCCATGCATGTGTGAGGAGCTGTCAGCGTGTGCTGTAATGACAGATGGCGCTGGGTCTCTGTTTCAGCGAGAGGTGATAAAAAGTCGTATTATGAGTACCGGGGAGGGACAAGGGAGTGTGGGGGAGCAAAGACAGTGAAAAGAGTATTGGACCAAATCCGTCACATGATAAGGGCAATCAGTCAATCTGGGAACGTTTTGGATGGTGGAAAGTGTTATTTCCTCCCGGTGCAGGTTTGAGTCAAGGGTCGGTGAGGGGTCAAGAGTATGACCTCTGACCTCGTGCTAGTGAAGAGCGGGACAGTCATTGATTCATGGTCTTCACAGTTTACCCATGTTATTATCTATTGGACATGATTGGTTTCCAATTGCAGTGATTTGCAGTGACTCTACTTTAACACAAAGGTGTGACAAAGACTTGATTAGCAAGTGGAAATCATTTTTCTGTAAAATATATATACTCAAATTGGAAATTGTCATCCACTGTACAAAGATGCACTCGATATTTGGTTATTTTAAGGAAATGGCTCTCACATACTGTTTTTCATGCTTTTCCAAATTAGAACGAAGGAGAGAAATAAAGCTCTTATTCTTTCTTTTAAACTGAAAAACTTGCAATAGAGCAGCAGAACAACCATTCAAACACGTAATACCACATCATACACTTAATTAATCTCAAATTTCTCGTGAGCAGCTTTTGAGGCAAATTCACAAGTTTGTTCCACATAACACCATGATTGTCAAAACTGGTGCAAAATTATGAACTCTCAGAACTGATAAAATAGTTCTGTAGTAAACTGTACTAAAATGTACTTGTGCACAAAGCCCAGAAGCATAATCTGAACAGGACACATAAGACTTATCCCAGACCTTTACATACTTTGCTCAGATCCCAGCTGATTCCCTACTAAAAAGTCAGTCAGTGTTTCTCGCATCCAACTATATTACCACATAACGCATGCTTCACCCTAACACCATCTCTCCCTTTCTGTTTTCTGTCTCAGGAGCATCAAACAGAGCCATGGACCCCCTACCAGGCCGACCCCCACGCGCTCTGACCAGTCTGACCCGCTACGAGGTGTGAACTTCTGTCCCCAAGCTGATAGAGCCTCCCAATCATTTTTATAGTCCCCATCCCTTGCTGTTTATGACTCTGCAGTTTGATTATAGCAAAGGGAGCTCAGAGAGGTAAGAGCCCCAGAGAGAGAGAGAGAGAGAGAGAGAGAGAGAGAGAGAGAGACACACACACACACACACACACACACACACACACACACACACACACACACACACACACACACACATCAAAGGAGCTATGAGAGGAATGTGGACATTTGTTGTTTGTTTTATCATCCAGTACCAGCACTTATCTGCTTAATCATAAAGGATTGCCCTGGGAATGAGGCAGTAGGGATGCTGTTCTGGCCAAACAAACTATCCCCAACACTGTAATTGTTACTGGAGGGATGAGCCAGATTCAATTTGGTTGTAGCAGCTTACAAGGTACATGGGAGTTTTATTTAAAGAGTTGAACACTTGCAAGCCCAGGCCGGGTAAAGATGCATCTGAGGGATTCAGCCGCAGCTAGTCCAGTATTTATGCTCCTTAACATTAAACAATTTGACAGTTTAGACAATATGTTCCCTTTTTATTGGGTTGAAAAGGGGTGGAACCAATTATCAGTATCATATGTTGCCTTGCAAGATATTATTGATACACTGACAATAACAACTTTGATACATTATCAATACACTTGGCATCAAGTATCATGGTTCCCATGCCTGATGAAAGCAGCAACTAATTATTTTCATTATTGATTAATCTGGCAATTATCTTATTGAGTAATGGATTAATTGTGTGGTCTATTAAATATTTTTTTTTTAAATTGGAAAAATGTCCCTAACAATTTCTCAGTCTTTGGTGATGTCTTCACGTTTCTCATACGGTCGGACCAATAGAAAGATTTCTTTCCTTTATTACAGACATTAGCCATTATTTCTGGGACTGTGTTGTTCACTGCCACTCCAGCCTTTTGCCACCTTTAAAAAATTGTTAAGATTATGGAGTTAGGCAATAGAGCTGTTACTGTTAAAAATGCTAAGACCGATGCACTTTGTTGCAATTTAAAGCAGTTTTCATTCAGTATTGTTTTTGAAGCATTTTAGGTTTTCCCGTCAATTGTACAGACATATTAATGTACTGTAGATGTCTGCCTGGCAATATATTATGTTGCTGAATTACCTGTGTTGCAATACCATTGTAATCATGGTCCATCTGAAAAGCAGAAGAAAGTGTGGTTAACGACATGACAGGTCACATAAACTGCATGTAAAAAAAAAATCATAGGTTTGCTTCACCAACAGTCTTAAAATATGTATTTCCTTATGGCAGTAGCTACACACAATTTAAAATCATATATGCATTTTTTTTTTTTTTTAGATGTGGTTGTCTTTCCTCAATGCTGATGCATCCCACACTACTGTTGTAACACCAAAGTCACTGAGCTGTAGTTACAGTGTGTGAGATATACAACACTTTAATTAAGTCACAGGATCTCGCCTCCCGCTTTTTTTTCTCTCTCTGGCCCTGAGAGTCAATCAGACTCCCTGCCCTTCGTTTCCCCTGTGTGGAAGACCGGTGTGCTGGCCTGAGTAGTTGGGGAAAGTCCCATGATTTATGGCCCTTTGCAGGCCTGAATGCCCCTCACCTCGCTGATGATAGAGCCAGAGGTAACAAGGACTGGTTGATCCAATCCTCTCTTCTATTTTCTAAATCCAGTTTTATTCCATTTTATATTGGGATTTAAAGGCACTTCACAGCGTTTGCCATGTGATGTACATACTATTGGTATGTGTAATTGGGAATATTTCTTTCAGGTCGGGTGATAATCACATGGATTAGATGTCAATGATTAAGCACTCAAAAGGGAGGGGGCATTTTATTCTCAGTCTCACATGGTAGACTTTCACTTCCTTATGCATTACTTTTTTCTTTCTCTTTTGATGTACCATAGAGCCTTGTAACAGTGTTGAATGCATTTGTACAAGCAAATTGAAAGCAACTTTATAATAAGGGTAGGTACAAAAATCAGTTGGGGCTTAATATTTAACTTGGGACTCTGTGGCCTAGTCAAGTGTCCCACACTGTATCAACAACATTCATGTGTATTGTATTGCAGATAACGCACTACCACATGGGGCCAAAGCCCATACTGAATCGTTATGAGGTCCATTTTGAGGCTTTCCGCACTTGTTTCAGTCTCAATCGAAGGATCAAGCAACTTTGACATATTAAAATCAGCCACCCTTACATACATAGAGGGACGCACATGAACACACTCGCCAGCAGCAGCAGGGCAATAACTCAAGGCCAAAGGAGGAGGTTTATTTCTATCATGGGCAAAGGCGCCAAATCATGTTGGTATGAAGAGGGCTATATAAATGCAAATTGTATTGGAGAGCTATTAGTCCTGGAAAAGGTTTGTATGTAAATGCCCTATAGGACCACAGCGGAGCGCTCGGCCAGTTCAGATTAGTGGGGTTTGTGGCAAATGTGCTGCAAAAGACAAAATAGAAAAATAGACAGAAAATGCAATTGCCTTGTGGTAAATCATGGTGAACAAGGTGAATTGTTGAGTAATTGAATGGCCAAGGTGTTTCTGTATTGTGTATGCAAGAGAGATGTATTGAGGTCTGTTTTGTGTGCATTTTTCCTGTGTTATGGTCATTTTGTTCATGATACTGATTTTATTTTCTGTCCCTGAGCATAAACAGTGTGACCATAAACCGCCCTGCAAAAGTGTAAATGAGCAAAAATATCGAAGCATCACTAAATGAATACCTGCTGATCAATTCCTGCCTTGTTTATGGCTTCATATTTCAAACCTAGACTTTGTGGTTGGCAATAGAGCATACTAATATATTGATTAAAGAAACGATGGTTATGAAACAAACATCAAATATGGCACAGGATGCCACATCATTCATGGGAAGTAGGGGATTTAATAATTGGGCATTAGGCTGTGAGACAACATTAGCGCAAGGCCGCCCTCTAGCTTTAGGTAGAGAGACTCACAGGCTTACAACACCTATCAGTCATGAATCCAACACACAGAATACTGAATAATACTGACTTTTATTCATACAGTGAACGCCTACATACCATTGCATTAAAAGGAGTACATTACAAAAAGAACCAACAATTTAAATAAAACCTAATATATACAGTATGTACATTTAATGAGAGACATTGACAGGGCTAAGAAGAACATCACTGTATTGACAATGTCTACTTAGTTTTTATACTGCCAAATGAAGACAGAATGACAAAAGAGAAAGTTTCATGAAAATGATGACTGTGTAGGTCAAATGTAAAGGGCAACTGCAATTCTTCATGGATCTTTTGCTTCCTGAATTATTTCTTCCGCAACGTTATATTTCTGCAAACCCAGGTCATGCCATCCTGGAAAGAAGCAGACAATTTGTTTGTGCTGTGAAAATTAGTGAGCCACAGTTTAAAAGTAGGTTTATAAGCCAGAGTTTACTGCTGATGTCCAGGGCAATATGACATAATTTTAAAAATATGACTGTAGCTGGGGATGACATTGTTATAGGTTGAACCATTTGAATACATATGGTGAAAACACAACAGCAAGGTCATTAGAAACATGCTTGACTTTGGACCTTTTAATCTGGGCGATCTTATAAATAGTATTTATAGTTTGCGTAGGGAAAAGTCTTGTTCTCAGCTTTAGAGTATATGTAAATGATGAATAGACATATGTTTTCACAATATACATCTAAGTAAAGTTATCAATTTCTGTGAGTTCTGAAACTGACTGCAAAGACGGTTGGTGCCACTCGGCAGCCCACCCTGTCACAACCCTTGCTTGTTGCACTGTGTACTGTATTTACCTGCACTCCCTCAGCAGTGACGGCTGAGCAGGCCTGGACCTGCCACATGCGATCCCGAATAGTGTGCAGACTGAGACTTTCTGCCAGCTCAGATGCTGGGGAGGCTGTCACCAGGTCCTGCTTGTTGGCAAAGATTAGCAGTGGCACAGCAGCAAGCTTTTCCTCCTCCAGCAACTCAGCCAGCTCCTGGAGGAACAGACACACACGTAGTCAGTGACAGGTGTAGGCTACTGGCTGAGCCAGAAAACGAAATAATATTGACTTTTTGGCTTTAATTAATTAACCATTAGGAAATATGGTTAAAATTGAGTCTGCACTCCTATAATGGGAATATGGTCCTTAGTATTCACATAAGTAATATCTTATCATTGCACTCCTTTTAAAAAAAAAAAAAAACTGTCATTTGTATCTCACCAGGCTTGTCTCTTCAAACCTTTTCCTGTCTGAGCTGTCAATCACATAGATCTGCAATCAACATTCATAGATATTACCAAAACGGTTCATACCATGTAAGAAATACTGTATTGTGAGGACAACTATCTGTAGATGTTGAATTTTGGTGAAAGCAACAATCAGGTTAAGTACATCAAAGAGAACCTACCAGTACATCCGTGTCCTCAAAATAATTCCTCCAGTAGGGGCGGATCTTGCGCTGACCTCCAATATCCCAAACATTCAACTTGAAGCCAGATGATTGAACACTTTTTATATTGAATCCCTGTTGAAATATAACATGGATGCTTTATTCATCACAGATAAATTAAAGTCTGATTTGGAATACTGTTGGACCTGAAAATTAAGAAATGTATGTGAGGAAATGTGTGACAACTGTGAAAAGATGACATCTTGTGTGTGACACAACTATTGGATGTGTGTGAGTGTGTGCCTATTTGTACTTGTGTGGGGGTGATGTGGCTGATATCTTCTGCTGCCAGCTGTTTCAGCAGAGTGGTCTTGCCAGCATTGTCCAAGCCGAGCAACAGTAAACGCACCTCCTGTTCTGGAGACTGCTTTAGCCTCCGAAGAATGGACAACAGGCCCTGCAGGTGGAGCGGAGAAGAGCCTTCAGTGGGAAAGCAGGTTCAAAGATGACGTAGACAAACCTGCAAGCTTTTTCCTCACTATTGTTACAGGCCTAAGCTGTATTATATAAAGCACCAGTCATCAGAGGCAAGCATGGCGTCAGGGGTTGGCAGAGGAACCCAGCACAGCGTATACATGAGGTTGAACACTCACCCCACAAGAACCCTCTAGAGCATGAGGACTTAACTGTTAGCTGGTTGCAGTGACCTAGAACCCTCTAGAGCATGAGGACTTAACTGTTAGCTGCTTGTAGTGACCTACACGTGTCAGAGCAAAAGCTCTTATTGGCCAAGATTAAGCATGGGCACAGTGAGTGGGTTGTGTCCAGAAAGAGGTAAGGAAGGCTTTGGCTCAAGCCATTTACCTTGCTGTGTCTTCTGCTGTCACTACACTGTGTGACCTGTATCATGTGCACTGACATGTGACAGTGTTTGGCTTTTCTTGATTTTTTTTTTTTTAATTACATTTTATTTATAGGGTTGAATCACCCCCCCCCCCATACACACACACACACACACACACACACACACACACACACACACACACAATGAAATATGTGATTTGTCCAGTTTGTCTTCTTGATTTCATATGTTGTCTTCTCTGTCTCCTGTTTATCTCTATTATCTTTCTTTATCTCTCTGTAACAACTGTTTAAAAAAAGAAAAGTGCTATAGCCTGCACATAAAATATTCTTGTTGAGATTGAATGATTCCCAAAAAAGAATACAACTTTGTTAAAAATAAAACTTACTTTTTTGCAATTGCTATTTTCAGTGCCAACCCATATTATCATCGACACAAAACTAATGCAGTATGTTTTCTATTTAAACTGCCCCATTCACTGCCAAGTAATGCTCACCGGCTGTAGCTAACAGATTTCAGTAATACGTCTATGTCATATAACAACAACTAGGCCTACTATCATTCAATAACAATAGAAACTAAAACCGTTATGACTCACCATGTTTCCTCAGGTGTTGGTGTTGTGTCCCTTTGCTCGGACTAAATAGATTAACATCTTTCTAACCATGCTTCCCAGCTGTTAACTTCTGTTGCCAGGGGAACCGTGACGTCAGGGTTACAGCAAAATATGACCCTGAAAATATTTGTATGGCTTCTTAATGAATACATAAAGAACAAACTTAATTGGCATTTGTTATTTGATATATTCATTTTGTTGAATTGATTTTTTGGAAAGTGCTTCAAATAAACGTTATTATTAATATAAGTACGAACATTAACGTTTTTAAGTAGGCTAATCTTCTGCATTGAAGTTAAATTCGGTTTTGAAGCATCATCCCCGATCTACTTCAAGACACAGAACACTACAGTTGCTATCGCTCCTTCTGATTTCACCATAGACGGCAAAAAAAAGGGTTTTACACACGCATACACAGCGCCCTCTAGAGTTCAACCACCAACTCCGTTTCATGTTACTACTGGTGCTGTTTCGTGTCAAGGAACAACAAAAACATGTTCGAGTGCGACAGGCTAAAGGGTTAACCAGCAACTGCCACCTGCAGTCACCTCAACAAGTCAACGATTAGATCGACTGCTATATGATTCCGACCGAAGACCCAGAAAGATGCCGCAGAAAGCACTGGGATCCATTGTAGGTCTTCTTTGTACCGGGACCTGTCTGGTGCAGGTAAGCCACCGCTAGAGCTCCCGGGGCCGGATGACTCTTCCAGCCGAGGCCGCTGCTCTTGGGATGGGTGAAGGCCTTCCACCGATCCTTTTTGTTTCCTCCACAAAGGAAACTGGGCACGGTTAGCTATTGTATGCTGTGGATGACGTCAGTTAGTCAAAGTTTTCATTCATATTCCGAGGGTTAACTTGGCAAAAATTTAGGCTATAACTTGAAGATCCACTGATGTCTTTTATTACCTCAGTTTTACTGTTTGAACCAAGGGTATCACGGATAGGTTAGCCGTTGCTAACTGGTAACGTTACCCGGTGTTGGCGTGTTTGTTTCTATTGTTAATTTATAACGTTAGAGTTCTTGATATTAGCTAACGTTAACGTTAGTTAGACAGGACAGTCAGTCCCAGTTGGTCAAGTTTCCTTCCTTGATATAGCTATTTAGCGACTTGCTGTTTTATGTCAAAATAAGTTGATAACGATATAAACACCCACAATGGTACTTGAGCAATTTAGCATTTTATCTGCACATTTATTGAAGTACTGACATTGTTCGGCAGCAGCGTTGCTTTATTGATACATGTTCTCTAAATTCACTTTTAATGTTTTTGTAGTAATTAATAAATTGTCCTGTACCGCTGGCAACATTTAGCAGTGACTGCTTGCACTGCCTGGGTACCATCTGAATCTCATTGTATTTTATATTCTAAATTTAAGTGTCGCAGTACACGTAAAAAATGTGCAAACCTAATATGTGGCACTGAAGTGACAAATGACAAAGTCCTAGAAATTCTTTCAAGAGCGTGCTATGCAGTTTCTTATCTTGTGTGATGTTGACTTTCACTTGTGTGCCGCTTTGTGTATTTAAGGGGAAGGAGTTCTGTTTTGGGGTAAACAATGAACAGTACCGCTGTGACATGGGGTACTGCTGCGGAGAGACAGAGTGCTGCACCTACTACTACGAGCTCTGGTGTAAGTTCCTACGTTTCCTTTTCCCAATCATTAAATCACATCCCTATTGGCCATTGAATTCAGATGTTTGAGATTCAAATTCACTCAGGATTTGTGTTGCCTGTCTTGGGTAATTTTGATTACATTGAGTTTGTCCTCCCTCATAGGGTTCTGGTTGGTATGGACCCTGATCATCATGCTTAGCTGCTGCTGTGCCTACCGACACCGGAGGGTTAAGATGCGTCTTCAGCAGGAGCAACGGCAACGTGAGATCAGCCTCATGGCCTACCAGGGAGCCTCCAGCTCCTTCATTTCCCCTCCACCGCTCAATCTAAGTGAGTAGTCTTTGTGGGGTTGTCAGTGATGCCCTCCAGAATTAAACACAATACAGACTAGGTGCTACAAACAAGGGTTTTGTTGGCGTGAGCATAGAAGCCCAGGTAATCTTTTCCAAAACAACTTCATCAACCACCTCCAATGGAATCCTCATGTGCTCAAGGACCTGCTGGGGATTCAGTTTCTGCTGGTTTCTTGCATAACTTCACTCCTCTTAGTCCTCTACATATCAGCAAATTAAGGCCATCCTACAGGTTTCATGTTCACAGCTTGTATGCACAGTATTATTCAGTCAGGACATTGAACTTTGCTCTCCCCACCACCAAAGTACAATGAAACGTCCACATTACAGCAGCAAATCTCACAATCTTTGGCACTCAGAGCCACAAGAGACATGACATCACCAAGATACATGAACTTTCCTTGGAACAGCTGTTCTCTGAGAGAGTGAGAGAGAGAGAGAGAGAGAGAGAATTTAAGGGGCTGATCTCATCCCGATCTTGTCATAGAGATCATAGTCTCACATTGTCAGAAGGGCACCAGACAGCAGAGATGCCACCTTGATGTCACTGGGCACTCCAGTCCTTGACTGCAAGTTGATATTGTATCCCCTTATTTCACAAACGGAGTTGGACAAGGGACACATGTTAACGATCTGAGACCCACAGTGAACATGCTTGAATTAATGTCAAGAATGTGAACACAACTCTAACTTTGAGAAGACACAGACAGTTACTTACATAACGACCCTAGTAACGTACAGAGTCTTGCAGCTCTTCCCACAGGACATCATTGGGAGCATAGTAATTAGCCTTTTCCAAATACTTGGGTACGCTTTAGCTTTTTTCTTAGGCATGCCTTCCAACATTGCAACTATAAACCTGTTAACCCAATGTATCCAATGACATGTTCCATTTATCTTTATTTGAAATGTATCTTCATGTCAAGCTGAGTTCTGAGACAACATATGTTCTAATTCTCTACTGATGTCTATCAAATATTGGGGTGTGAAGTGCTGTTTTGTGAAATAGACGAGAGGAATTTAAAGCGTGTGCAAAAAAGATCAACAAATCAGTGTAATCAACATGAGAGCTTCAAAGATAATCGATTTGGTTTTCAAATATTAAATTAATTACCTTTTATTTTGATAATCGATTATTTGATAAACAGCCATTTTTTTGAATGAAAAAGACCTTTTTTATTTTTTAATGGAAATGACTTTTAAGAGATTTAAAAAAAAAAAAAAAATTATTTATTTTTGTACATTTAAGCCCTTACACATGCAAGGAAATAATAGTCCCACAAGGACAAAGAAATGTAGCAATAATAATCTCCACATATACACACATTAAATTTAAGTAAAAAGATAAAATAATTAAGTGATAAAGATTACGAAAATGGTACTAAACAAAATATAGACATATGTTAAGAAAACAGGTTTTGAAATGAATCAAAGCGAATAAGTCACAAGTATTTTCAAGTGGGGGGGAGGGGGTGTGCTTCTACAGCATAAGGATCACACACCTTGTTAATAGCACAAGAAAAGCAACGTATTCAGCCGGATAGGATGGTAGTGGGTGGTCAGTTGGCAGGTCACCAAACAGTCCGATCAAGGCTGACGGGTGGATGTTAAGGGATATGATTGCTGAAGGTGAGTCAAATATAGATTTCCAGAACACCGACAGAGCGGGACAAGACCAAAGCATATGGGGCGATTTTTAAATATCTTTGAGTTGTTGATAAAACAAGACATATGAGGACATAATCTTGGGCTTTGGGAAACGGTGACCTGTATTCTTCACCATTTTCTGAGATTTTATAGACAAAATAACTAATCTAATAACTGACTAACCCACAATGAAAATAATTGTAAGTCGCAGCCCTAATCGACATTAACAGGTGCTACTATTCTAGAAATGCTATCGAACTTTGAATTAAAAATAATTAATTTTTGCAATTAATTAATTGTTTGCTCCATAAAATGTTGGCAAATATTAAAACATGCAATTTTTGAGAGAGATTTTGTTGACATTTTAGCAAAAAAAAGACTTCATTGATTTATCATAATAGTTTTTAATTAACTTTCAGTTTTATGCTCTTTATTTATTTGATTGGTTAATTGATTCAACGACTAATTGTTGCAGCTCTAGGCAAGGCAAGGCAGCTTTATTTGTACAGCACATTTCAGCAACAGGGCAATTCAAAGTGCGTTACACAAAATCAGTTAAAAGAAAATAAAAACAGATAAAACACAAGAATAAAAGTTACAGTGCAGTATAAAAGATTAAACAGTAAAGAAATGAACATCATTTAAAGAAAGGCAACATCGAAAAGAAAGGTCTTCAGCATTGATTTAAAAGAACTGAGAGTAGCAGCAGACCTGCAGGTTTCTGGGAGTTTATTCCAGATATGAGGAGCATAGAAACTGAACGCTGCTTCCCCCTGTTTAGTTCTGACTCTAGGAACAGACAGTAGACCTGTCCCAGATGACCTTAGAGGTCTGGGGGGGTCATAGTGTACTAGCAGATCAGAAATGTATTTAGGCCCTAAACCGTTTAGTGATTTATAAACTAGCAAAAGAACTTTGAAATCAATTCTTTGGGGCACAGGAAGCCAGTGTAAAGACTTCAGAACTGGAGTGATGTGATCCAGTCTCTTGGTCTTAGTGAGGACTCGAGCAGCAGCGTTCTGAATCAGCTGCAGCTTTCTAATTGATTTTTTAGGGAGACCTGTAAAGACCCCGTTACACTAGTCAAGTCTACTGAAGATGAAAGCATGGACTTGGAGTTTTTCCAAATCCTGTTGACACATAAGTCCTTTAACCCTTGATATATTCTCAAGGTGATAATAGGCTGACTTTGTAATTGTCTTAATATGGCTGTTAAAATTCAGGTCAGAGTCCATGACTACACCAAGATTTCTGGCTTTGTCTGTTGTTTTTAACATTGTTGTTTGAAGCTGAGCGCAGACTTTTAATCTTTCCTCTTTTGCTCCAAAAACAACCACCTCAGTTTTTCCCTCATTTAATTTCAGAAAGTTCTGGCACATCCAGCCGTTAATTTGTTCAATACACTTAGTCAGTTTTTGTATTGGACTATAGTCCCCTGGCGATAAGGTTATGAAAATTTGTGTGTCATCCGCATAACTATGGTACATGGATGTATGACTGCCCTTACGGGGATGATGCCTTGAAAGCTAAAGCCCTTTTGCGTTTTCTGACTTTCAGGGTTCTGGAATGACTGCAAGCTTCCTGATTATGAAGAGGTGGTAGGTCACCCACCAACACCACCTCCTCCCTACTCTGAAAACCCTCCTGAGAGTACTCCAGCACCCCCTCCACAACTGAGCCAGCCAGACGCCACGGTGTCACAACCCCTGCCTGAGACAGACCCTAGAGTGAACAGTCAGGCCTCAGGCTCATCATCAGAAGAGGAAGCAGTGGCTATGTTGGTCCCAGCACAATGTCTGGCAGAGGGGAACGCACAGGCTGCGCTCATGGCGGCAGAAGAGGAGGATGAGGAGCTCATGACTCGGCGTCGCCACGTCACCGGCGACTCAGGGATTGAGGTCTGTGTTTGCCAGCTGGACATAGATGAGGGCTCGGGGCTTGAGGAGGAAAGCGACGAGGAACACCGCATGTGCAAGGTCAGCAGTCAGGACTGCTGCCCGGGGCATCGGCAGCAGACTTTCAGACAAAAAGAGCACACCTCTGAGCTGCCCAGCCAGACCGCAAGCACCAGCACTGGAGACCACATGGTGTGATGCACAGCGTAACTAACCAGCCAGCCAGCGGGGCTTTGTGCTTCACGCAGGGTGAGACAAGATCTCTGTTGCATCATCACCACCACAACAGAGACTGTTTGTTTTAATTTTTTGAATTAACAAACAGGCATGATGATGATGATGATGACGACGACGACGACTAATCCTTAATTGCTCCTGATTCGGAAAAAAGGCATTGTGTGGACACATTATTTTGCTTTACTTTAGTGGGGAAACCAACAAACACATGTCATTACTCCATTTGGTATGTTTTCCCCTTAGTGCTAAATGAGACATCATTGGGTAGTGAGAGGGCAGCCACTGATTGTGACTGAACCAGAATTCTGCTCTCTCCTTGAGCACTGCTGTCGTGTTTCCATTTTTATGCCTCGACACGCTTCCTTCCATCTGATATTTTAACCCTGGTGGGATGGTCAGCTTGGAGCATACCACCACGGTCAACAACATTTCTCCCCTCTCCCCACTATGACTCTGAGGCAAAAACAAACCTCTTAAAAACTGGATGAATCAACAAGAGCACACCAGTTCGTTTTCCCCAAAGCTGTGTGTGCTGTGAAATCTAGGGCACAGCTGCCTGATGATGTCAGCTCTGCGGTCATGGCAACCAGCATCTGGTGTGAAGTTTGTGGGACCTTTCACATCTAGGGGGAGACTATACACCCACAACAGTAGAGCAGAGAGATGAGAAGGAGTTGAGTTTTTTGTTTTGTCTCTGTGTTTTAAATGTTGTACACCCCCAGTCTTTTTATTTTTTTTTTTTGTTTTGACATCCATATTGTGGTCTCCACAACTCTGTGGTCACCAATTAGCATGACTGTAGGTAAGGAGCAAGCAGCTTTGAATGATTTATTGATTGTTTGCATGTCATCTCCCACTTCGGTGTCTGACTGCATTATATTCATGGAGATAGCCAAGAGGGCTATGCCACCAATTTTGTAATGAATAAAAAGCCTTTTGGTGGCTCTGTGTTTTATTAAGCAAGTATATAGTTTGGATGTTCATAATGAAGGATGTTTTTTTTTTCTTCATTTCATAACCAGCTACACTTCTGTAAATGCCGCTGGTGTCACCATTAATGCAACAAAGCTCCTGGCGGGGGCTGCTAGAGTGTGTACTAATGAGTGGATATTATAGTGCAGTAGGCAAGGGTTGAGTCTTGTGTGTTTGTATATCTGTATAGCGCTGTAGCATCTGGTAACACTTGCTCAGCTCTGAGGTGGATTAACTATTAAAAGCACTGGTATTTTGCATGAGGCTTGAAGTTCTGTTTATATTTGAGTTCATTGGCATTTTCTAGCAGTTGTGTTACTTGCTTTGCTCATCTGTTTGTCAACATGATAGTGGGCTACTGTGGGTACACAGCTGTGTACCTAGATGTTGGGGTAAAGAAATTGACTAGTTTTAGATCTAGTTTCATTGTGAGTGTTATGTCTGTGTGAGCCCTGTTATGCTGTTGTGTGGTGCTGGTAGCTAGTTATCTGGTGCTGTGTCGGTGGCCTCTGTAGCTCTTAGCAGTGTGAGGGATTTGCAGTGGTATTTTGGTATTTTTGGCAACAGAGGGCTAGATGAGATGCAGGCCCTTTGCAGTGTTGGCACAGCTGCAGAATCTATTGTGATTAATTGCATGCTTCTCTGTGTTGCATGTTGCTTGCCCAATACAATGTACAGTGTGTATTCAAAGTATAGCAGTGGCAACTTGTTGTCATCATTAGGAAAACCACTGCAGAACAAAATTCTGATCTGATGCCAGATAAATCTGTGCAAGACGAGCAGTAACTGATAAGTCACAAAATGTTTTATAGAAAATTAGTTTGGAATAATGTTCAACAACGTTTTATCTGCTTTGATGCTATGTGTCAAAATGGACACAGTGTAAACACTCAGGTCGGTCTTCCGGCTTCACACAAGCACACATGCTCACAAAGTACTGCCAGCTGACAAAGCAGGGGGAGTAAATGCTAACATTTCAGGCTTGCCAGATATATTTATTCAGGCATTAAAATTAATGTAATTTAGATTGAATTCTTCACAACACGTGACACTGGGTTCTGCACATAAATGTATATAACTGTAAGACACATGCAGTTCTGTGGCCCCTAAAAGTGTTTCCTCCAACTAGCAGCAGCCCAGAGCTCTGTACCGGCTGTGGTTGTTTCTACCATTTGAGCTACACTATGTACTGCTGTGGTTAAAGAGTAGGAAAACAATACAAGAGGGCCGGTGCAAGAATAATATCAATATAGAGTGACGCTAAATGAATGCACGGCTGTCTAAGGCATAAATTGAAAGAAGATGTAGTTTCATGTTCATTGAATAGGCCTAATCAAACATGCCGTTGTGATGTTTGCCGTCCCGTAGTTAAGCTGGTGCTTAAATATAAAGTCAAACTAACATGACCACGACCTTTTTAGATGAGCTGTTACGCTGTGAGCGTGGCTGCACATGTAATAGCATATGTAATATAAGGCATTTTTTTGACCAACACACCTCAAGCTGCCTTGCTGCATCTCTAGAGAGCAAATGTCTTGATTATGGAGCTGCGCAATAAAATAGGGCCTCTGTATGCAGAAACAGATGTGCTACTGCCTTATTAGAGTAGATATAGTTTCTTTTGAATGATAATAGTTGTGTTGTTCCTAGCATGACTGCTTCAGAGCAGGGAAGTGCTTTTGTATCGATAGCAAATAGCATCTGAGCTTGTTTAGAGAATGTGAGAAGGATGTGGTTTCATAACATTTAAAGCCACAAGATTTAAACCGTCACATGTTCTGTAGAGTTTTACTTGCTTTGGTTTTGTATCTGTAGGGTGGTTGTGATGAATTTTCAAATACTGTGTGTCTAGTTAGTTGTAGCACTAATAGAATTAGTCAAGACCCAATTTTGTGCTCATTCTGTTTTTGTTTCATTGATATGGGTGCAGTTTGTGATATTACCTGGCTTAAAAGCATGATTGTTTTCTATGGATTTGTTGCGATTCATCTTAATTGTGTTGAAGGACAAAAGAATTAACTCCCTACTTTCTAACCTTCATGCTAAGGTGCATTTTTGCTTATTTGTGTACATATGTAGACAAAATAATAGGGGACGGGGATGAGGGCAAGGATACGGGATCTTTTGTGCATGAGTGAACTGGAGGTCCATAGTTTTCCAATTGCCAAAAAAACCACTATGTCTCCCTGTTTTTCACGTTTACCGAGATTAAGGGCTATATCAGTCATCAATCATGGACAAATATCCATCCATTTCACTGACTGACTTGTCTCCTGTGTGCTGTTCATTTAAAGCCACAGTTGCCGAGCTCCACCATCTGAACATGGTCAGTGTTTGGGTTTGGATGTTCTTTTAATGTGGTGGAGTTTATATTTAACAATAGTTGATTGTTTATGATCGTGTATATATTATAGGCTTTACCTTTTTTTTGTTTTGTCAACGGGGGTGTGCGATGCGACATCCCTCCAACCTCCCTGCCCAATGAGAACGGTTCTTCCTCATGTAACTAGATGCATGTGTGGTTGTTACTTTGGGCCGTTGGCTCTCTGTGGACCGTGACTCCACCCTTCGCCAGGCTCTGTCTTGGTAACAGAAAGTGTAGCCAAGCACTCTGCATGTGGACCCTTGGAAACAGGAGGGCATGTCCACTCATGCAGAAGTGTCGACAGAATGATCTACCAAAGTCGCTGCCATCTCCATGCTACACAGATTGTCACTGTTTTCACCGGTGTGCGTGTGGTTGTCATGACGATTTTGTTTTCCACTCTCAGGGTTATCTTTACCAAGCCGTGCTAGAGTTTTAAATTAACACTTTTTTGGACCCACCAGTCTCATAAAGCCAAAGCAGTTCTTTTTGTGATAATTGTTTCCCCCTTGTTGTATGGTGTTATTTCTGCATCACGCAACTCTGTAGTCTATTATACTTTAACTTAACTTATCTAGGCTATGCAAAAACATACACCTACTGTTATATGCTGCGACCCCTTTCTTTGTCATTTGTCTGTTGACATCAGTAAAAGCAATATAACTTGTGGTACTGTACTGTAATCTACTTTTGTTTGGTGTGTGTTCATTTTTGTTTAAGAAAACCTGTAAAAAAAAAAAAAAGAAATGGCAACCTGTAATGCTACTGCAATGATGTGGTGGGAACGTATGCTTCAGTGTCAGCTGAGGGGCTTGAGTTAAAAAGCCATTCTGGTTTTTATATCTCCCCCTTTTTTTTTTTTTTCCCTTACCTAAAAAAAAAAAAAAGCCACTAACCCTTTCTACTCCGAACTTATGGATAAACCACATAATTAGGTTGTTTTAAGCCAGAGGATAAAATTGAATATATTGTTTTTGTTGGATTAGTTCATGTTTGATATCTTTTAATCTGTTTGCCACTTTTCCATCCCTCGTTATTGTTGCACTAATTCAACGTGTTGGTTTTTCTCAGTTAAAGCAACAGCTTTCTTCTTTTTCCACCTTGATGAATTTTCATTGACTATTGCCTTTTAATCCTCAGTTATTAAAACACCATCAAAACTTTTGTATATTATACATATGAAAGACCTCGACATGGAACACAGTTGACTTATATATTAGTCCAGGACACATTAGGCTGATACAGAACGCTCTGAACTGTGTCATTGTGTCATTGTTTCTGTCCAACAACTTGTAAACTATACTTTGTTCTCAACCATAAATGATACCACACAGATGGAAGTGCCATGGTTGAGCTATTTGGATTTTATTTTTTGGACAAAATTAGAAACCTCCTAGTCTGAGAAAGAAGCAGTCATCTACAAACACACAACAGACTGTTTCTACATTGTTTTCCTAATAACTTTTAAACAAGCCAAAATGAGTTAAAAAATCACTGAATGATAGATAATAATGCTTTGGTATTAGTAAGAAGTCTGCTGTGTACTCGTTGGGTCATCATTTGTATTTTATTTTTTTAATAAAACAAAGATTGGCACTCAACTGACCGACCCTTGCCATTTCTCGACTCAAAAACATTTCTTCCATTTAATCTCAAGTAGTCTTTTGCAGGATCCTGGTATCTTGTAAACATTTGTAAAGTCTGAAACATTTGAGAAATTAACCTTGAACACTTAAGTGAAAATCAAGATATTGATCTGGAGCTTCATCGCATGGCTGCGTGAGAAGCACCTCAGACAGTTGGCCTAAATTATTAATGGGATGTTATGTCATCTGAAAATTAGGATGTTGTTGCCCACACACACTGAATGCTTGAACAGTTTGATGTGATTTCTACAATGCAAGGTTTATTCTTTAACTTTTAATCTGGAGCACAGATACAAACATCTGTATGCTCTTGACCTACATATGACCCACTTCACAAAGATCAGAAACGAGATCAATGTAGGTCTTGTTTGCTCTTTAAGGAGGCAATAGAAATGGTTTCTGACAAAGTCAAAGATAGTTACTAACTGTAATTTATGGATCACTGAATGGATATATGAGGCACACGGTTGTTATACAAAACAAACAACAGAAATAAGGTAGGGCGGTTGTCAAAGTGGCTACAGGGAAATAAGGAAGTCCCTACTCATTGCACAATTGAAAACAGTACCACATTAAAAATGTTGACATGAGGCCTGCAGCCATTGCCAGAACATACAGATGTCGACAGGGCCTGACCAACACCTCCATCCAAAGGAGGCAACCTGCATGTTCGGTTCACTGCAAAAGCATATACCGTATGACGGAAACACAGAGGTGGTGTTTTTACATATAACAAAAAAAACATCATTTTAGTGTTCAGTGTGCAAAGAAAAATGATTTACAATAAATGAGTAGTCATTCAAATTCTCTTCCAAAGTCCATTTCAGATATTTAAATGTATCTACTTAAATATATACTACTTAAATATATATTTAGAAGAGTTTGTTCTCAACTGATCAACAAAATCTTTGATCCATTTTCTCATATACTCATAAAATCGGGGGAAGGGATGCCACATGCATCAATGGGACAGGTCAGTTTTATGCATATGCTTTACATAAAAGTTAAAGCATCATGTTAACGAACAACAGTGGTAGCCTAGACAATTCATAAAAAATATCCAACAAATGTCATGCACACTACAACTACATGATGAGAATATACAGTATACTACATAGTATATTCTTCTAATGCTAGTCTGGATGCTTCTTTAGTTAGCAAGGACCTAGAGTAAGCACAGCGTCATTGGTTTTTAGTACTATGTGGTTAGCGCTTCAAGTCACACTGTAGAGTGGGAACACATTAGATTCTTATATATTTTTGTTTCACAAAGGCATAAAATCACATCAGTAAACTGAAAAATAGTAAAAAGACATTTGAATTTGTCATTATGCAGCAAACGGTGAAAATAAATATGTAGCCACTCATTAGATGTCATAATGCATGTCTGCTGCTGTGTAACAAGTACAGAGGTGAAGATGGTAAGGCTGAGTTGGTGTGTGTCAGGCAGGACAAAAATAAAGTCCTACTGCTTCATGACGACCAATGGCAAAGTTGGACAATGGCTTTCTGTAGCAGGTGATACATCTACTTCATCCTCTGTTCAAACAGTGTTGTCCTCAAGATAAAAACAACCTGCTGCACTCTACTGGCCAACAGCAGTGGCTCACTTCTGTCTCAGTGCGGTTGGGTCTACAGTAGTCATCACAATCGCCACCATCTTTTTTTGTTCTTTCTCAGTAGAAGCGCTTGCGTCGGCTCTCGCTCCAGTGGCTGTATACCACTAGGCCGATAACGATGAGGAAGATGCAGCCCAACATGGAGAAGAAGACGGTGAAGAAAATAGCTAATCCACTCATCCCTTCTTCAGTCTGACCCACTGGAACAGAGGACAATAGTCAGGAAGAGAGAAGGAAGGGTGAAAGAAAATAACAGTGAAGGTGAGAAAAAATGGAGGAAAGAGTGACATGAAGCAAAAAGACAGAAGGAGAGAGGAAGAGAGTGACATTGTTATGTGTGTGTGTGTGTCTTACATCTGAGTAGCTCAATGTTATCCACACTGGGTATAGTTATCTCCTCTTCTTCCTCCTCTTCCTCTTCCTTTCGACTCCGCAACACCGTCAGTTGGTAGAGTTTCAGGGAAATTATATCATGGTTATCTATAAGTTGAGAATCAGAAAATATGCTTCCATTTAGAAAAACACACACCAAATCAATTAGAAGTGATTATATGTGGTTAAAAGGCCTCACACTTTCCCCCACAAATGCCTAACATAGCAAAAATAAAAGCATTGCCTTAGTTCAGGCAGAGAGCAAAGCCTTTTCCACCGAATCTAGCTCCTTAATTTCTCTAATGCTACATTCTACATTCTGTATTTAGCACTGAGTCTACAGTCCGATTACTCAAAGGATTAGCTCACTGAATTTTAATCTTATCTTTTCGCATCAACAGTATCACGGCATGACAAGCTACAGTATACTATATGCATCAATACAACTGTGAGTGATGTCTGTATCTTCTACAATAATCTGTTTGTCCCTCCTTATTCAATGATGCAAACACAGCCAAGCGGTAGCAGAAAAATATGTCTTTTACCAGATAAAATAGACTTTGAAAAAAGTGATTTTAAATCCCCATTACTTGGGGAGCTGTTCACCTGAGAGGTCTCCAGTGATGGCTGTAGCTCCAAAATAATAACCTTTGGGAAGCCGTACCCCGGGTATGTCCAGGCAGTCCCTCCACTCATGTTGCCCGTCAATATCTATCATCACCTGAGGAACAAGAGTTAATTCAGTGCCTTTTAGAGAGCCAGTGAATGTAAATAACTGGCCATATAATTAACCTCAGTTCTGTTTCCAAAAGCAGGTTTACTGAGTTATCAGACTGACTTTGTGAGTAAAACATAGAATCCCCTTAAATCTTGGACACTGACTAAATATCTTGGAGGACAATGGGGAATGAAGAGTTTAGCCCATAGTTTAGAAATTATTACATAACATAATGCTGCATTTTATATGACAAAGCTAGCTGTTTCCTGACTGACAAAGAAATGTAATAACTTTTGCTATGTATCTATCTGCAAAGCCTTTGCTGAAAACATTGGAAAGACGTTGAAAATCAAAACATGTATTTCCCTCCGTGCAGCTGCCGGACTATACTCAATAATTGCCTGGTACATGCCTGTACCTGCTTTAATGGAGCATAATGGAATTCTGTTCTTTTTTTGTCTGTATAAATTATTCCATTTCCCAGTGTAACCTTAAACAGGGCATTCTCAGCCAACCTACACTTTATAAATAAATAATAGTGGGTCAAACTCAGTCTACCTACTGCATGCTAATAACAGGTTGGACGGATGAGGACATGAGGAAGTGTCTGCGTGTGCTAAGCAGTGTTATTACTGTAGATAATTGAAGACCGGGTCTCTCACCGTGAGTCTGCGACGGACGTATCGGATGAAGAGGAAGGTGTCATGTTTGAGGTTGCGCACCATTGCGTTGCAGCCGCCCAGCTCTGTCGGCCGACCGTCCCGCTCGTGGTCATAGCTGATGCTGCCGTTCCCAACCATGGCCAGAACGAAGGGGAAAATCCTCTTGTGGTCATAGGGGAAACAAACTTGCATTGACATAGCATAATTTCACTTGTCATATTTAATTGCATGCTTTATTCCTTGTATTCCTTCATATTAATCTGATTAAGAACATATCACAGTACTGTTTTGAAAACTAGGGAATTTTAGGACCAATGAAGGCATCAAATGTTCCAAAAGCTGGTTACCTGTGTGCGAGGAGTATATCTTTTCTTCTGTGCCTGACTCCAAATGTTTGCACAAAAGAACACAAAGACAGCCATTTTACACAAAATTGCAAGACACCTTGTCCATGGCTCGCCCTCAACCCTACTGTACTTTTCCACAACACTTGAGATCTAAGCAGTGCTACTCCAGCATACCTCTAGGTGTTTCTCCTCATTAGGATATGTGTCCACAAACACACCCAAGCCGGTGAAGTTGTCCATATTTCCAAATACAGGACCTGTAACATAAGACAGAGTGTTATATATGTATAATATATCAAAATTACTTTTTTATGAGATAAATAGTAAGGTTTGGTAAAAGAAATGTCCCACAGCATTTACCTTTTTGTGCACGTTCCTTAGTGTACCATATGGCTAGCCCATCACCATTCAGGTTCTTCTTCCCTTGCCCGTGAATCTTAAAGTGCACCTGCATCTCCCAATCTGTCAGATGGCAAGGCTAAACACACACACACGAGTTAAATAAAGCCACTGAAATACATAGTGTTTACTTCAACAACTAGGCAATATATAAGAGGGCAATAACAGATTCTCAAATTTTGGAAAGGTCTTTGGTAAGACCCAACACCTTTAAATACCTTATGACCAAAACGTAATTAGTATAATACTGAAGTCTGTTTTCACTTTTAATATTTTTTTTCTGTTGCACTGTTGAGTGCTAGAGAGATGACTTGTTATGTTGACATCAAGACAAGAGGAGCCCTTTGGCCCTGAGTCGCCAAATAAACATAAGTCTTCTGTTGAGTCAGATAGTATTCATGTCATGGTCAGCAGATGACACACTGCCTGAAAGCATAAACCAGGGGCTAAAAGATCCTCCCATACCAAACCCATAATTAACAATCTCTACTTTACTGGCTAAATATAGCTAGTTGTAATTTAATAACAAAACATAAACACAAACCACAAATAATACAGTAAATACCTACTTTCAATCATTAACAGTCAGTGCAATCATTTTACCACTAGGCTAGGTCTTCATGAGGGTACATTTTAATGCAGGGCTGTTTTATTACATTGAATAAGTTTTAGTTTGGTGAACCTAATAAACTGACAGCTGAGTGTGTAGCCTACAATAATGTTTAACTTCTACTTAAGGGCCTCTCGTCATCTGTTTCCTGGCTGTGAATATATTTGCTAAACTCTTTCAATTATACAACACTGGAATATCACAAAACAGTAATACAGTTAACCAGTACTCACAAGGCGGCTCCACACTGCCCCCTGCCGGCTCTGCATGTCAGGTGTGAGGCGTACCTGCTCGGTGGTTACCATGGCATCCCCCATCAGCTCCCAGTGCGAGGAGCCCAAGGATCCCACACCTAAGCACACAAATAGCACCATCAGCATGAAAAACAGATGACAGGGTACAATAGAGCTCATTGAGCCTATGCTTTGTTACCAAACAAAACCACAGAAGAAAAGGCAGACAAGCACACAAAGTCCTTTAATGGATCACAATGTCTGAAAGGCTCAATGTTAGAGCAGCAAGAAGAATCTGAAGAATGAAGGCATTGTAAGACAAATCAAATCAAGACATTAGGCTATATCAAGTACAAAGCTGAAGCAGATGTAGCCTAATTTGATCGCTAAATAAATGAAATTATTCTGGAAACATCTGTCCCTCAGCCTGCCCCTGTGCATCAGCACCACTGGGACAGTTTACGGTAAAATAGCGTTACCTTGGTATGGCTTGGAAAGGGAATACTCCCGCTTCAAAAACTCTTCCATTTCATGATCATCGTCTGCCAAACACTTGCTTGCAGTAAAAATTAGAAAAGCGAAAGTCCAGTATGATTTAAAAGGCATTATTTTCCGTTTGAATGGCGACCTGGTCTCCCTGTAATAATGGCTCCTGCTGGCGGCAGCCATCGTAGGTCAAAACTCATCCCACTAAATCGTCTGCTTCCTTCCCATTGCTTCGCTGTGTCGCATGGCTCATCGCCATTGGTCCGTTTAATTGTCAATCAAAATGCATGCTTTTTATTGGAAGTACTGTACGATCATTTTAGATAATGTAGGCTACATAGTGAAAATTAATCAATTAACTTATTATATTGGAAAGTGTGCAGCTGTAGCAGAGCTGTAAAAAGCTATAATTGGACATCTTAAGAAATCTAATCCTATTAGTAATCCAGGTATTTCTTTGGAAAATGCTCATGGTCTATTATAAAGTATAAGAAAGTATACATTATTATTGGGCTACTGCACCTACTTTTAAGTGCTGTCCTATCACATAAATGAAAGGCAATTGTCTTCTGTTTTTTTTTTTTAAATAACAGTAAGTTTCCTGTGACACTGTCACCATGTCTTTATTTATACTAGGCCTACATCGTTTTTACCTCTTTCATCTAGGCTTTTTCTGTGAGCTGTCTATTTGCTGAGGGCTATATGCTTGCACTACTACACCAGGGACACAAATATGCAGAGTCCCCGGGCAAAACTGAACTGTGTGTCATATAGACCCATCTTCTGCCACTCTTTGCATTACACATGCATTGTATTTTTTAAGTAGCTACTCATCAAGAACCAACTATAAAGGAATATGCAGCATTAGAGTGCAATACCAAGAATAGTTTGTTAATAGAATAATGCATCCACACAGAGAGTCACAAATTATATATAAAAAAGGAATTTCCAAGATAGGAACATGTTTTGTTTTAGGCCTACTCGATTTAGTAATAGACTTTATCATTTTTCATACTAAAACTTACTTAAAGTTTTAAAGAAAAAAACAGGCCTACTTATTTGGCAGAATTGTCCCTTTCAGAAAGTTATTATATATTACATTAGATTATATAATATTATAACATTCAATTACTGATGCTTTATCCTAAGCAGTATTCTACTCTGTTGAAGTGGAGCACATTTTAATAGCTATAGCCTACTGTAACAGTATAACAGTATTGTATCATACATTGATCATATGTATTGTTTGTAAAATCTTAATCTATATAGTAACAATAAGCCTATCTGCTGTCAGATGAATGTAGTGAGCTGTATAAATTTCCCTCGAAGTGAAATGGAGGCCTAGTAGTATAAAATTGAAATGCTCAAGTAAAGATACCGACATTACTAAAGTAAATGTAGTTCCTTTCCACCACTGTTTGTGAATATTAAAATGGAAAAGAAAGTTGTTTAGTGGAATTGTCCCTATGGCGTGTTGAGCAGCAGTTTGGGACTTGGGCAGCCAGTTGGATGCTGCTGTAGTGAGTAGAGATGACGCCCACTTCCCTGTTTCTGCCGTGTGTTGGCTTTCTCTCTGCTCTCACCGAGTTGATGTGATAACGTAACAGCACTAGGGGATGTAATAAGGAAGGAAGTCATGGATCCAGTTGAAGAGAAAACCAGCAAAACGGTCGACATTTATCGCGATACATGGGTCCGCTTCCTAGGTACGTATTTCGTATTTGTATAATTTGTAGCGGCTCAGTCCAGTTTTCCTTGAACAGACGGACGGTAACACATGGAACAGTCATGACCCTGGAGCTGCATGCTAGCTAGCTAAAAGTTAGCATAGCTGGCTAAGCACTCTGTTAAAATTCTATTTATAGTAAAAGGTAATTTTGTTACCACAGGACGCAATGGACGTCAAGTACTGGACGACAATATCGTTGTTCGTGCTTCTAAAACGTTTATACGTTTACTGTTAAACGTATACATACTGCTAAAGCTTTAGCTAGAGTTGTGTTTGTAACGGGTGTTTCTCAATAAAGGTAACGTCAAATTAGTTGTTTGGCAAGTTGAGACAACCACAAAGAAACGCCCGTAAGCATGACAAGACTGCAGCTGATATGTGGCAGGTACAGCTTGCTGTTCTCACCCTATGGTCGTTACTAACAGAACACACTATGACCCAGTGAGTTGTTAGTTGAGAAGGGCATGTAACGTTACAGTAAAGGGCATTCATACTGCAGCAGTTCCCCTTGGGAACATGCCATTAATCTTCTGCTCCTCCACAGTTTACATGGACCAACAGTGGTCATAATATTGCATGATAATCTGTTAATCCCCTTCATAAAATAACAATCTGTTCGCTCATATCTTTAATCTTGCCTGTGCAGTTAATATCTCTATTGACATGGGTGTAAACAGAAATTTAAGTGTTCAAATGAGTTTTCCAATGAGATTTTGATCTAAATATTAGCCATGCTTGGTCATAATTCATGTAGCATTTCTTTTTTTTGTCATTCATAAATATTCATACTATGCATATTACATGGCCTCTTTACAAAACAATTAATTTCTTCCCAACGTTGGATTCCCCAGTATGTCTGGAAAAAATATTCTTTACTGCTGTGGGAAAAAGTGAGATAGTGGTAATGCAACAAAGACTAGATTCAACCTGAGATTTGGCAATTTTCCAATTGAACAAGCAGTAATTTATTCAAAAAACCACCTTCATTGCAGTCATCAGCTGTCTGTCCTAAGGAGCTCACTATCTTCTGATTTGGGCTGGATCACATATTCACAGGCACAGACATTTACAACACCCTGACATAATATTATGAGTTTTCCCACCAGCCTGATGGGCCTATAAGCTCTTTTAGCCTTTGCTTGCAGGTCAGAATTAAACTCCAGCTTATTGTGCCAGGACAAGTCACATTTTATTATTATTAACCAACATAATCTTATCTGAACTCGCCTTGTTATCATGTTTAATTATACCAGTACAGCTTGAATCACCTTTTGCTCACAGGTTTCACAAAATATGTGCACAATGAGACTTTTGATAAATAATTATCATTTATGTTGACATAATTACTATGTGGGTAAATGCAAATAATAGAACAGCTAGAACAGTCTGGTGTGTTCAGAAAATTACGTCACTCTACTGTAATGCAGCCTTTAAAACCAGGAAAAGACAATACTTATCAGGATATTATGATATCCCAAATTTAAAACGATATCTAGCCTCATATCAATATTGATATATTGCCTAGCCCTACTCACAGGTGCATGGGAGCTCCAGATTCAGTAGTTTCTTTGCTGTCATCATTAGGGCAAGTATTGCTCAGTGCTAAACGATTAGTTTTTAGTTAGTTAAATTTCAATAAAATTCATGAAGCAAACAAGGAAAAGTTGTTGAGTTACTAGTGTAATGTGTTGAGATAAAGAGGGTACATGTCTCACACAAACCATGGCAACCATTACAATATTGTGAAAAGGGGAGTCCATAAGCACCCTGTGAATACGGCATAGAACGTTTTTCAGGCAGTATTTTAATCACTGTGAACATATAAAATAGGCTGTACATGCATTGCAAATACATCTTGTAAGTTGTAGGAATGCACCCGATCCAGCTTTTCTATCCCAATACCAACACCTCAACTCAGAGCATCTGCAGATACCAGTGTTCTCTTTCTCTTTTAAACAGGCGCTATCAAAGAATTTCTAATATAGGAAGAAGTTCCACTCTCTCGATACTTCTGGCTTCTGAACTGGTTGCAGTTCCACCGGGGGTGATTGCAGGCGAGTGCAGAATGAATGGGACTCTATGGAGCTATACCCCTCAAAATCCATTTTTCTCAGGATATAATTTTTTTGTCTACTAATTTGAATGTTGCATTCAAAAGGGAGGCTAAGAAAATACAATGCTAGAGTTAGATTTTTTTTAAAGTCTCTTTTTTGTTCTAAAAAGCCTTTTAAAATGTCAATGACGTATAGTAGGCTACTGGTTTACGGCAAGCTCTGAGTCAGCGCATCGGACAGGTTAGACTCTCCCTTTTTATGCTAATCTTTTAAAGACCACGCCGAAATATTCACATTCTGGTTCCGCTTCGGATGCCATTAAGCGGGATCTCTGGTTATAATTGTAGTCCTTCACTGACCAAGAAATTGAAAGGACCTAAGTACTTGTTCATTCAACTTTTGACCTATAATCCATGTTGAACTTGCAACAACTACAATCAAATCTGAGATTTCTCAAAGGCAATCAGGCAAAAGAGACAAATTTAGCCATCTAGCTCCACAGAGTCCTATTTGTTTTGCACTCGCCTGCAATCACCCCCGATGGAACTGCAACCAAATTCACTACAATGGAGCTAAAAAGGGAGTGAACAGGCTTTCTGTAGATGGGCTTTCATTGCCCGATGTAAGTCGACTGCAGATTTGAGTCGCGCATGCTCAGATTTAAACGGTTTATGGCATAACTCGTCACACTGAATTTTGTGAAATCAATGATATGATAAACTTCCCATTACAACCAATAACAGAAGATGTAAATCATTTAAAAAATGTTTTAGCCATCTATGATTGTTTGATTGCTAAAGTTAGCTCAAAACACCATTCAACTGACAACCTTTGTTGTGTTTGATTGCTAACTTGAAGCCAGCAGACTTTGTTAAGTAGGTCCATTTTTACTGCATTGACATTACAGAAGTCTCTCGTTAGCATCTTGAAAGCTACTTGTCACAAAGTGATGCATGCACAACTCAAATCTGCCCTCAATTTACATCAGGGAGTGACAAGTGCTATGCAGTTTTGGACATTTCTCTGCTGTTTTCTAACTTTTTGCTTATAGAGCTCCCCCTACAGCTTCGGAATAGAAATTTGGCAGCTCCTATGTTTACTCCTAGCTCTGTCAGTCTGCCGTTTCCTCTTTCTCTTTTGCACAGTGCTTTCCTAGCTTTCTGCTTCTTTTTTGCCGGCTCAGCCATGACGATAGTGTGAAAAAGTCCATTGGAATATTTAGATTAAACAGTAATCTATAATCTGGATCTGATCTTGATTTGATTGCTTTAGCCTAAATGGAGAATAAAGACTAAGAATCCAACTGATTGTGAGATTGTTGCTTGTAAAGTAAGTGCTTTCTTCAGCACAGTAAAGCGTGGTCAGTTTGCACAGTGCTTGCCTCCATTTTACCAGTAGTACCAGAGGGAGAGACAAATTTTACTTCACCACGCTTGTATATTTCTGTCGTCATTGAACCAAAGATAATACTTCTCATGTGACTGGTGTTCATTTTACCAGTGGTATGCATGTACTGTGGCGTATGGCATAAGTGACTTCTTAACCCTTGTGTTGTCTTCCATTCGACCATGTACTTTTTGTCCTGAAAATCAACACCTTTTCTGATGTTTTCGTCTCTTTTATCGAGACTTTTTGTTTTTTCAATGTTTTTGTCTTTTTTTTTATACGTTTAGCGCTTCTTTTCGCTACCATGTATAAACACTAGCCTACTAACACCAACTCATTACCAGTTTTACATTTACTACATTTTTGGAATTCCTGGTCAATAAACCTCATGTATAGGAAATTATATATATTTCTTAAGATAAAAAGCAGATATTATGACTTATTTAGACTCATATTCAATAAAGGATAAGTACAGAAGGGTATATGTCAACGTTCAGTCAGGTTTTGAAAGATTTTTCTTTTCCAAATGCAATTTGTTTCCTCTACAAAAGTCAATCAAAGTAGAGATCCTATCTTTTGCTGTCCTTGCAAAGCAAGCAAATGTTATTTTTGGGTTATATTGGTCATTTAGAAACCCTTATTTTTTATGTAGATATTTTGAAAAACTGGTCAAATTTGACCCTAAGACAACACAAGGGTTAATAAGGTATCAAGGGCGTCATTTAACCCCAAATGTTACCCTCTGTTACTGACACAATGTCAGAGATGAAGTTAAGGTTTATTAGCTGCTTATATGTTTCAGCATACATGTACTGGAATTTGGAGACACTTCAATTTTACATTATGAAACTGAGCTTTTGAGTATTTAGTGCACTGCCCTGTTGCTCAGAATGACACTAAACTTTAGTTATCTTTTAACAAATGTATAGGACTATAATTAGCTAAGGTTATGATGCATTTAGAGTAGACTAAACGGTTTCTAACTTATCTGCATCTGTGCATGCCTACAGGTTATGCCAATGAAGTCGGGGAGGCTTTTCGTGCTCTGGTACCAGTGAGTTTGGTATGGGGCAGCTATGCTGTGGCCACTATGTACGTTACTGCTGATGCTGTGGACAAAGGGAAGAAAGCAGCTCTGGTAAGATGTATCCATTTGCATATCATCATATTGGTCAAAAGTCAATAAAACTATGTTATTAGAAAGTAGTATAAATAAATATGACGTCAACATAATCTTAGATCACTGAATCCCAACTTGATCAGGGTTCTACAAGAGACTACAAGATTATTCTAAAGGGTCTTGAGATGCCGAGATGCAAAGATCAAAAATCTATATATAATTTCTACCATGACTTATTTGATACGTTTACTGCTCCAGGACTCTAGACATTTTTCAAATTAAGTTAGATAAAGCCCTCTTTGGTTGCAAGTAGCTGGTTGGTTAGTTCACTAACGCTAGCTTGCTATTCAACCAACACTGGCGGTGAGCCATTGCTACCGGGTCTGGAGCTCTCCGTGTCCCGCTGGAGATTAGATCAGGTCGAGGGCGGCAGCAAAGCTTTCTAGCAATGTTGCCCGCTGATGGTGCGCCGTCTGCGGCTGCATGACCTGGAGCTCACCGCCAGTGTTTTAGTTTGACTGTTAAAAAGTGTTAATTAAATAAATAATAATAATTAAAATATACGTATTTATTTAGAAGTGGGCTGGCTGCTAGTTAGCTAACGCTAGCTTCTGCGCTCAACTAAAGCAGTTAATCATTTAGCAGTAAATCATTAATTTTCTCGCATTGTAATAAAGAATCAAATCTAGCTCCATACCTAAATAAAGACGCTAGAACAGAAAAACAAGAAATTCAAATGATTAATAAATTGAATTTTGTGTATCAACTGTGTTTGAAAACTGCATTGCCATAGCTGTGACTACACTCATTTGCTGATCCTGAATCTGCCCCTCAAGGCCCACGGGGACAACCCAGGGAAGACAACACGAGTAGCGGTGGCAGTGGTGGACACGTTTGTGTGGCAGGCCCTCGCGTCTGTGATCATCCCGGGCTTCACCATTAACCGTGTATGTGCTGCGTCACTACACCTGCTGGGCAGAACCACCAAGTGGCCCCTGCCCGTCCGCAAGTGGACCACTACAGCGATAGGCCTCTCTACAATCCCCTTCATTATTTCTCCTATAGACAGGTACACACATGTACTTGTTACTTTGTGTATGCATTGTGGATTATGTAAATTGATCATTGTGAGATGAAATATTTAATTTCAAGGTTTAGGCCACTCACATAGTCCCGCTGCTGGCAATGCTCAGTAGAGCACCAAATGTGTATTAATCCGCCACTGCAAATAGTCCCCACTATTTGTTTTTGGTTGAGTGATGTTTGCTAAAAACTACAGTGCTCAGTTGTTTTAGGAAAGGACTGAGGATATATTTTTCAGATGTTTTTATATCTTAAGTAGGAACAAATGGGGTGGAGTGCCACAGACTAGAGGTAGTGAACTGAATACATTGTTTTTGTTTTAATGGAATGGGTTGATAAGCAAAAGATGGATCGTTTAAGGTCTATCTGTATTACCCAAAACCTTGACCAGCAGGGAGGGGTGAGAGACCGCAGCGACCCTCGTTATTATGAAACCCACTGCTTTTCTTAATTGCGTCAACGGTGTTTGTGTAAATACTCACACGGCCAGATGGGGGGGAGACAAAAGTTCCGCACTACAGCTTTTAGCCGCGACATTTCTTTATTTAGAGGTATTTTACATCACAATATGTTTCCAGCATATTTCATGTTTTATTTTAAAAGCTTGGAAACACCCTCAAAACTCAAAAACAACAATTAAGTGTATTGTACTTACACTTAGGATGCTGCTCTTACCACCAATGGCAATGAGATCCATGTGACTAAGTTATAGTGCCACAAACACGGACAACATAGTAGTTACACATGAAATTAAAAATGTATTGCTAAAGTTGCTCTTGTTCTTTATGAAATGGATTCAGAAAGGCTGTATTCTTGTCCACAATGTTTTCACTTTTTGTGCCCTGTAGGTCAGTAGATTTCCTGCTCGACTCTAGCCTTCGGAAGGTCTACAATGAGGAAGAGAAGCACAAATAAGGACTCATCGTGCCGACCAAAAGGTTCCCTTCTGGGTAGAGACCAGTCCAGTCTACGCCGACATGAGCTGGTTATCCACCACTGTGAAGCACTAGTGTGAAGAAAAATTTCATGGGGCAGACTCCACAGTTATTCAGATATATAAATAAAACCATTTATTTCAGAATTATAACATTTATATAAGTAAGTTAAGCTGTTCTTGCTTCATGAAATATCCCCTTGGGGATTTCAACCTCTTAGGGCAATCTGGATAGTGACACCAACATTTTTTAAAACAGGAATGTAATGGTATGAAATATGTATAAATACTCTGTGAAATCCTGCTTCTTGAGCGTACCTCATGTCCAGATCTCAAGGAGATTAAATACAAATCCACACTTGCTGTGTTTAGCCACAGTGATATTGTTATTACAAGCCAAAAAAGTCAGTTTGCCATAATGTCACTCTTATTCATTACTTACTTAGTTGTTTTTTTTTTCTTCTGAAAACAAAGGTTATTGCCACTTTAAGTAGTCCGTCGACTGACTTTTTCATTGTTTCATATTACTTTGCTGTTGGTCATGGGAGTTAAAGTTTCCACTGGGACCATGTGTTACACCACGGTTACAATCTATGTTATTCTAAATGGTATAAGGTTATTTTAACCTAGGAAATACTTGTACCATCAAATAGAATCAAGTATTTTAATTATTTCTCACCAATATCTAAACCGTATTCTTAAGATACAATACTGTAACTTCTTCTGAAAATACCAGTTTCAGCCATCTGTAGCATCTGTTTTGAAATATTATACTCCTCCAAACAAACTTTTAGTTTTGGGTGTACAATTTAAACAGGATTTCCAACTTGGAGATTCCCATCTAGTACATGTAAATTAAATTTAGTGTTGAACTTCTCAAATACTTGTGGAGGTCAGTGTCATACCTATGCAGAAACGGGTTCTTTTACAGAGACTGTACATCTGTATAATTTCTTATGCATTTCTTTGAGGAGCCAAGTCATATACTGTACTTATATAATCACGTCATTATTCTGATGGGATTACATTTCACTAGGATTGTACTTCATACAATACAGATTCATTGATTGATGTACTGTATCTCATGCTGAACTATGCAAGGGAAACTCTGGAATGTGTACATACATCATCTTCGCAAATGACAGGGATTGTTTTCCTGCTGTTGTGAAAGAAGAAGGGAAACCTGATATAAAATGTAGCTTGAAATTAGACAAAGGAACATACTGTATTGGTAATGGTTATCGTTTCCCTTTTTTTCTGCCAACACATATTTACAGTGTACCGTTTTAGCAATAACGTTAGTTTAATGTGTTTGTCAATTTATATTCTTTGTCATGGAGAGGACAAAATAGTTAAAACTTGGGGTGCACCAATTATGATTTAACTTGCTGATACAACCTGTTCAATATTATTTAATAAAACCAGATCAGGCCAGAGTGCACATTGTTTTTTGTTGTCATTTTAAAAGATTCAAAAGCATGTGCTCAAGGCACCAATGTGGGATGTTTTCATTCACTTTCACCTTGTGTAAGGGTATGGGTCCAAAATGTACTTTTTCCATTCATCAGCCAAATGGCTACTGAATGTTCAAATTTGACCAGCCACTCAATAGATTTCCATTGTTTTTTGGCTGAGTGAAGCAAATCTACCAGCCACTATTTTACCTGGGTATTTTATTTGGGTATAGATCTTTTTTTAACCCTTGTGTTGTTTTCCCGTCAAAACTGAAAATCAACACTTTTGTTGACGCTTTTTTCAATGTTTGTCACTTTTTTGACGTTTTTAACACTATGTTACACTAACTTATTAACTTTAGTTTTACAGTTATTTTTAGAATTTATGGTCAATAAATCTAATTTTAAGGAAACTATACCTGATGTTTGAGTTAGAAAAGCAGAAATTAGGAATTATTTAGACTAAAATCAAAGGAATGTATGTTGATGGATAATCACAGACTGGAATTTGTCAAATTTTACTCAGTACTATTTAAAAAACACTTTGTTTTTCAAATGCTATAAAATTGAATAAGACGCCCCAAAATGAATGAAAGTAGAGATTTGTACTTGCCAAAGAGCGTTAGGTGGAATCAACATGTTATTTTGGGTAATTAAGGAGAACACTGATATAGGAAAATGCATCAATTTGACCTGAGGACAACATGAGGGGTAAATGTCAGGCAATTTGACTTATCATAGTAGGGAAACTACAAGTAACTAATGAAGGCCCATACTTTCTTTTAGTGTCCCAGTAAGCCAGTGATTAAGTGTGTATTGTAACATGGCCCTGGAACTGGGCTTTAATTAGCGTATTGGTGCACCCCAATCTATTCATATTCAGTTTTACCATTTTAGATTGTACACAGAACCTTTTGTATTTTTATTGTGGCATGCTCCAAATAAAAAGGAACTGTTTACTTTTTTCTGTGAAAGTCTTTGATGTTTTCTTATGTAGCGGTGTGTTCAGAAGAAGTGGCTTTTATGAGACATTTTCAACCTTAGCTGAAAAAAAAAGCTCAAACTTTATGCTATGGTTCACAATGTGGAGAATATTTGATCAAATATGAAAGCCATAGTTACCCAATATTCAGCTGTTGTCCTCTGATAAACACCACAAATCACAGTTTCAAATACCATTGGCCTGTTTCTTTAAAGAATACAGTTAAATGTCGAGTCCTTATAAAGTCCATTGTTTTTTTTTCTTGTATTCATGTATCATTGTCCACAAAATAAATATTGACAAGTAAGGAAGACCCACATTGCAGCTTTTGGATTTAGATATTTACAGCTAAGTTTAGTGAAAAATGTAAAGCAGACTTTAAGGCCTTCCTATAAAAACACCTTTCTATAGTGTGGTTTCAAGTGGCAGAACAACAACTTGCTCTTTGTACAGGCAGTTTCCACTTCCTGAGTAACCTACTGTCAGATGAAAGAAGTGTAATTCAAGGGATAGGTTCAACCAATGCAAATGGAAGTACCCAAACTCACATCAGACCAGGTGATTTGAGAGCCCAGTTGCAGTAATTTAGCTTGATTGAGTCAGTGGCCCACAGCTGAAGCCTATCCCATCGATGAAAAGCCCATATAAAGAGCTAAGGAATCTCACACTGGCATAGCACAGTCATGTTTGTTCTAAATCTTTTGTTCCTGGCGCTCTTGTCCTTATCAACAGCTCAGCCAGGTAAGAAGGAAATTGTAATGTTTATTGTCTGTTGGTGTCAATTTGGTTAAATTTTATTTCTAAAGGCACCGGTTGAAAATACAGCACCTGTTCTACTAACACACTGCTGACGTTTTAACATTTACAGACATTCCTCAATACATTGAAGGCCAGTGGGTTTTCACTGATGAGATTCCACAGTATGAATATCCTGATGGGCAATCTGTAGCAGTAGAAGAAAGGATGTGGCCCCAGAACCCAGATGTTGTTGAACTGGTGACTGTGGAGGACCAGAACTTACTAACTACTCCAGAGCCACATGCTATGGAGCCATATGGTAGAAATGAACAAGGTGGGCTGCTATCAGTGCGTTGGTCTCTTTTGTTAAAACTGTCCATTGCAGACAACATTCACTGAGTACTTCTTTTTTTTTTTTTTTCTTTCTCCCCCCCCCTTCTTCATTGCTGTTAGATTCAGATGGAGAAGCTTCAGATGAAGGAGAATCAGCAGTGTGGAAAATCAGCCTGGTAGTGGCTGTCCTGCTGGTGTCTATAGTGGGATCTCTGAGCATGGCCTATTACATGTGTGTCTGGAGAGGAGGCAGAATTCACTATAAGCCTCAGATGGAGGATAATGCTTAAAAATAAAAAGGTTTGTGTAGAAACTATTGTCTTGTCATTTTAAAAGCCTTAGTCCACTGAGTGAAAAGGGGACTGTACATGTTCTGTATATTTTTTTTTTTTTTTTTTTTCCTTCTCCCTCTACAGCTTGTTCTCTTTGCTACCAAGGAACTCTGACAAAAAAAGTGCCTTAAAGGCAAGCAGAATGTGAGAAGTAAATTGCTTTTGAGTAGTGAAGCTGGCATTGCAGACTCCATTGATGGGCTGTTTAAAGGCTGGACTGATGCATGGAATGCAACACTATCAAGGAAGGTTCTCTCTATAACTTCACAGCCATGTTTAACATCTTGATGATTCATCATAATCACAAAGCTGATCTAAAGGCCTGTAAGACTTCAAAAGAAAACTGAATTGTTCAGGTTTTAAAAAGAAATGAACATAATTGTTTAAGTTTGTCTTTGTGTAACTGCTTCTTAGTTACACAAAGTTGTAATGGCCACTAGAGGTCATCACTACCATTGTGACATGCTCCACCATATCCTCATGAAAGGAATGCAGCTATGCACACAAAGTTATCAGCTTTTCACCAGCAAGTTCTCTATTGGAATTTGATTTTTAAACACAATTTTACTCCAGAATATGCCCCTATGGAACAACCGGTACATTTTATCCAATAGGAAGTCATTGTTTTTAGGCAATGACTGATAGAAAAAGGAATTTTGACTGTCTAAATTAATGGATGACTCTGGTTATTGTTTGTTAGAGAATAGACTAAGGTGATACAAGTCTCAACTTTTGGTGCAATCAAATGTTATGTCAGAGATGAGGCCTCTTTGTTTTGAAGCAGTCAGCTTGAATAGCAAATGTTCACTAACAAGTTTGTTATAAATGTATTATGTACAAATATCTCCGCCACCAAAAATTATACATTCTCCGAGACTATAGTGATGAAGAGGCACAAAAAATTAGGAAACAATATTTATCCTCTCCCACCAAAAGCCAAAGAAATGACATTTTATATATTTATCCATTGAATCACTTCCAACATGTCAAATTTAATTGGGAAAATAACTTGTTTTCTGTGAGGGCAATATTAAGACGGTTAAACAAGTTTTCTTTCAGTGTGACCCGATTAATGATTTTTGTCTTTTCAATGTTGGCTTCAATGTATATAGGTAGACTGCTGCATCCATTGAATGAAATGTCAAAGCAGGAAGATTTTTAAAGGGGGAAAAAAATAGTTCTTGATAAATAACTTGATTGAACATTGTAAATATTTTATTCATAGGTGTAAAGGTCAAACCCCACAGCAACGGTTGTAAAAAATAAGCTTATGCTGTTTGCTACATCTCTTCAATGTATGACTAAGGGAAACGCCAAGAGACTTTTATTAAGCTTAAATTCCCTATTTGACTAGAAAGACCCCCAGTATCTTTAATTTTCTTTATTAATGGTTTGTTGTATATATTGTCTCTACCTCAAAGCTGTCAACCCTTTTTTGACGAATATATAAACACATTGTCCCTTGTTTGTATATCTATTGTACAATTTAAATTAAATTATGTATATAATTTTTATATTTAATAAGTGACACCAGTGCATTGATTTCTTAACTTTGGCTCCCTTTGTTAGCACAATGATCTGGGATTACCTGTATACATTTCGTGAATCCAACCTTAATTAGGCTTTAGGTCCTCTACGTATATATTTGTCTAATCTAAGAATAATTTGGAAAAAATAAATGTAATTGAAGAGAATCATTGGATGTCTGTTTAATCAGTACTTAATGTGTATTATGCTTGTGTAGATATTTAGAAACAATTGGTCAGCAGCACAGAGAGGGAATAGGTATATAAATTATATAGATTGCTCATTGTTTGAATAGCCTTTTTACAGTGTTATATTAATAGGCCTAAAGCTGCTCTTCTGTGCCTGGATAATATTTAAATTAAAGTCAAATCCTCACAGTGATGATTCATCTTTTTCATTACAAATCTTTTCTAGGAAACATTTACAGGACATGTATTTTGTTCTGTAACCACCAGCCAAAGTGCTTCTCATGTTGCAAACTCCTGTTGATGTTGTTGTTTGCTGCCTTTAGCAAACATTTTCCTCTTCAGAAAAATTCATCTTCATCAGAATTATGGCAGGATTGGCAGGCTGTTGGCAAAACCAGTGTATTGTGAATACAGAGTAAAGAATGTTTTAATTCAGTGTCAAGCAAGCGGGCTCAGATCAAATCCACAAATATTTATAAGCCCCCCTTATGCAATATCAGGTGGCATTAGGAGGCCAAAGGAGACAAAAAGCTGATGAATTGAATTAATCTCCCTTCTTGTGATGGATGGGCCTGTTCGCAGGGGGCTGGAAAATGGGAGCATTGTTCATCTGTCACTCAGATTGCCATGTCCCTCTATGATTTGTGCCTGGGTTGTGAAGGCCACAAGTGGCCAAAAGACCTCCCTCTCTCCTTCTCACTCGTTATACTGCTTTTTTTCATGAATTCCCGGCCTTTACCTCCACCCCCACCCCCACACTGATATCCAAACAGCCAGATGCAGAAAAACAAGCCTTCTCTCAGGACAAGCAAACATAAATATGTGTCACTCTTGCTTTATTTTATAGTTTGTTTGTTTTACATTGTGGTTTGGACGAGGTCATACTTTGCAAAAGGTGAGAAATTACATTATGGAGCAAAATGTAATTTGAGAAAAATGAAAAAATAGTTATATATTCGCCACAATATAATACAATGTGTTTACATTTTATTTCCACATGGTAACACAAAACTGGATCTTGCCTGTAATTGAAAATAAACCAAACACTAAGAGTCCAATAAAAAGAAAAAAGTCTGCCTAATACATTTTGTCAAGATAAGCTGCTGAAAAAGTACTTATTTTGATGTCTATATGCATATTGGTTGTTACAAGGTTATGTTGAAATGTTTGTCCTTGGTTGGCTGAGCTTATTATGCATTTTTCTGTTTCATTAAATATGTCTTGGACACAGAAAGTCATATGATGCCTCAATTTAACGTACTTGGCTCTGAGTCTTTAGACTCCATTGTTTCTCTCAAGCACCTGCTCCTTCAAAGGCATTTGCCCGTCTAAAGGAACAGGTGCTAAAAGGTGATTCAATAGAGACAACAGAGCTCTGTTTTTGTACTGCTTTTGTGCTATGTGTAGATTACAAGTTGAGATAAGATTATATCTGCCGACTGAGAGCAGAGGATACTGGAGAGGATTGAATAGAAGGTAATACAGTAACTGTTGTAAATTAATACTGCAATGCCTTTAGACCAGGGGTTGGCAACCTTAAAGTAAAGTACCATTTTAAAATGTTCTTGTTAATGTGTACCATGTCAGTATTAGGCCTGCCATCACTTACCAAGCCCACTCTGGCAGATATTTTTTTCCATTGCGTCGCATTCTGTCAAGAAGCCAACCAGTAGAGGTAGAGTAAAACGTGTCTTTGGGGAATGAGAATGGGGGGGAAAAAGTCAACCAAACTACCGTAAGTAACAGGCTGTGATCCTGCCAATGGCTGTGAAGAGGTCGGTTGACATGCAGATTGGAACATTTCCAAAATGAACCTCTTGCACACTTATTGCTAGTGTGCCATTGGTTGAGCGACCATTAGTGGCACCCGTGCAGGTTGCTGACCCCTACTTTAGACCAACATAGCACTGGGTAAAGAGGTCCTTGACCGAGAGAAAAACTGGCAAGGACATAAATAAATTTCAATGGAATACTGGGGCCTCTTGCCTGGTGCATACTGGGATTGGTTTCAGCCCTTAGGAAATATCTGGTCATAGTTGCAGGGGATGAATCGAACCAAACCTGAACTGGAAAGGATAAAAAAATACATACTTGGTTGGAAAGCAGACGATGGGCCCTATTTTAACGATCTAAACGCACAGAGTGAAGCGCATGGCACAAGTGTGTTTATGGCGTGTCCAATTTCACTTTTGCTAGTTTGACAGCAGACAAAAGGGTCTGTGCGCCAGGCGCAAAAGGGTTGTACTTAGTGTCTTCACGTGTTTTGGGCATAACATGCAATAAACCAATCAGTGTGTCATCTCCTATTCCCTTTAAAAGCCTGGCATATTTGTACCTTAGCGCATTGCTATTATGATGGCGGATTTGTACAGTCATATTTTTTATATGTAATCTTTTGCATGTTTGTGTGCTGCTGCACTGCCATCTGTGTATGTAACAAGCATAGTGTGCGTTTGCTGTGCATAAGCCTAGGTGCATTTTACTAATGCGCTGTTAAAATGAACAATGAAATGCTGCGCTATTGACATTAGATTAGAAGTTTTTGTTGGTCAATAACACGATCACTTCCAACTGCCTTAAGATAGCAATATGCCAAGAATTCACCTGAACACACCTCCCTATAAGACCAGCACAGGTTCAGGTTTCTTTATTGGTACCCGTAGGTAAACTAGGTTTACAGTCTAAGAGGCAGGGCATCCTTAAAACATCGTAGGCCACCACATAACATGCAACACACCAAACATTAAAACATATAAAAGAGACAATGAAACATGAATAAAAAGGAATAGAAAACAGTACATGACCAAGGTGCTTGTGCGTTTTGTGCAAATAATTCTAAAGTTTGTTCAACGCTGGGACAAAACTGTTTTTGAATCTTGTACTTCTACAACCAGAGACTTTTAGCCTCCGTCGAGAAGGAATGAATTCCCTATTCAAAGGGTGTAGGCTATCTCCTAAGATGGCCATAGCTATCCACTGTAGTTGGTTAGCATACAGTGTTGTGGGGTGCTGCTGAGGCTCCCCAGTCAGCTTACTTGACCATCTTACAATTTGATTTAAGCAATTCTTGTACTTAACTGAAACATACCCAATCCATGACGCTAAGGAGAAAGATATGATTGATTCGATAAAGGCATGATACAATAATGTCATCATGGTCTTGTCTATTGGCGCGAAGATGGGCGCAGGTGCATTTGCTATTTAAAGGATGTGGGGCAGGACAGTTTTAAATAGCAAAGACACTTTACACCACGCCCCACCGGGTGCAACAGGGCCCGATGGATTATGTCTTTAGAGTGGTTTCTTAAAATCACCGATCACCATGTGTTGCCAGCCATGCTAGTTGCTCTGTGAGGTTGTACTTAGACAAAGGGATGCTTTAAGCTAAATGCTAACATAAGCATGCTAACATGCTCACAATGACAATGCTAAAATCTTGGTATAATGTTAAAGATCTGAACTGAAAGAATAAACGTTGATAACTTGTTGGTTATGATAATTAAAAATAAATTACACTAAAAATTGTAATCAAACAAATCAAGATAGCGTTTTTTTTTAAGCAACACAAAAATTGCATTTGTTAGTGTTAGAACGCTGACAATTTCGATGACGTCACTGGCATGGTAGGACCATACAGTCTATGGGTAGGACCTGCGAAGGTATCTAGGCAACGGCTGTAGCATATTATATAGCTACACAAGAAAATTAGTAATTTTAATGGCACGAGTTACGCATTTGAGCCTGTGAGGGACAGGCCTGTAATGTCTGACTACCGCCACATGGAGGACGATCAGTTTCAGGCTCCACCTTCAGTACAGGATTGAGGGGAGGGGGTGACAGTGACAGGTGTGTATGTGTGGGCGCAGCCTACTGTCATGCACTCTCATTTATTGTATCCATGCACATTATGCATTTTAGGAAATAGACTGCTTATATGTCGTGTGCATTTAGAGAAAATAGAAAAACATGGTTAAGGTCCTGTTCGTTTAAGAAAATAGAAGCAGATAAATGGAAAATGTAATTGGACAAATTAATCCAATGGGATTGCTTGTTAGCTGCACGGAGGGGAGTTACTCCAGTTTTGCCGTTTGCAGTTTCTGTGGTTTAGTTAGCGGCTAGTATTATTCTTCGAGTCTTGGTTTATTTATACAGCCTATGGTTGGAGTGCCAGCTTGTGCAGTTTGTCATAAGAGTGCTTTCAACGCATAACAATGTTCACTTACTTGGTCTAGCGTGTTAGCATGGCAATGATAATAAGCACTAAACACAAAGAAGGCCTATTAGACAATTTAAAATGTTGACCTGATGATGGTGCTAGATGCAAGATGAAGGAAGAAAAACGTAATTAAAATCATCCTCAGGGGGAACATGAATGTGTACCAAATTTCATGGCAATCCATCCAATAATTGTTGAGATATCTCACTCAAAACCACATGGGGGTGCTGAAAAAAACGTGAAGGGATCACCAAAGTTTGTAAGATATATCCACTGAGAAGTTGGTGCCAACCCAATTTATCCTATGGATGTTGAGATATTTCACAAAATATTTAAGTGATGGTGGACTGACCGACAGGCCAACATTGACATCCCTAGAAACATTATGCTAACATTACTAAACATCATTGCTTTAATTTTTCCTTTTTCATTTGACACTCAGTTAAAAGGGCAGACTGAACAGGATCTCTCCACTTATAATAACATAAAATAAATGATCAGACACAATCATTAGTAATAGGCATTACGCCATAATTTAATTAGCTACAAAGGTGGTTACTATAATTCTCCTCTTTCTCTCTCTCAAATATGCACACACACACACACACACACACACACACACACACACACACACACACACACACACACACACACACACACACACACACAGAGCTCTCAGTGCCCCCCTTTAGTGGAGGACTATGTTTGTGGAAAGGCCACTTTAAGGGCACTAACTGAAATGTTTAACGCTCACTGGTCGATTTATTGAGGTCAGCAGAAGGCTACGTTTTGAGAAACAGAAGAGCGGGGTATGTTTGGATTGATTTTCATGAATGGTTTTATGCTGTGAGCAAAAGAGAAACAAAAGACAATCACAGCACATCAAATCACGCCACAAAAGAAATGAGGCAAGGCCACATAAAAAATGAAGGGCAAGGCCAGTGCTGTGTCACTGAGCATTAAACTAATAAATATCAGTTTCTGTCTCTGAAACGTGAATACAAAGAGCATGGAGAATTTTGCTGGATTGTGTTATGCTGATTTGATCAAGTTCTTTACCCTGGAGGGAGGTAAAAAAGCACACTACTGGTGTTGTAGTTAGTGATTTATTTTGAAATATCTTTAGAAAATAAAGGAAAGCATCGTACAATCAACTAAAACATGTCGAAAGACAAATACAATGTTTAAGCTAATAATGCAGTTCAAACTACATAATAATTGGCACAAAAGACAAAACTAACTACTATACATACCTGGTATTATGAAAAACAACCAGTGGTGTTTAATATCATTTTGGCAACCTCGAAATACAGCACACATCTGGAAATTAGGACCTTTGTATTGAAAGAGTGACACAAGGAATCATTCTAATTTATGTGGATTAATAAAGATTGGCTCAATAAAGATTAGAGCCAATAAAAGAACAACATGACAGTGCTTGATTCAACAAAGAAACTGTCAGTGTTGATTCCTGATTTGACAGCGTACTGCATGATACTGGCTGTATGCTCCATATGCTGGCAGAGCGCTCTCCTCTCCTCTCTCTTTGTGAAATGAATTAGGAGAACATGAAAACTGAGCAAACCTTCAGCAATACATTATGTATGAGGAGCTTGAAGGCTCCTACTGAATTCTGTTCAGGTGGCATCAGAGGGTGCAGCCAAGTGGAAATGCTGGCTGGTCACTTAAAGCACACTATCTGTGGTAATATTTCTACATGAAAGCGCAGCATGCGGCTTAGGCTATATTCTTCTACTTGCAAGTTGAAATGTGCAATACAACCAGGTTTCTATAGTGGCCACAGAGGAGGTTTACTGGGGCAACAGGGGATTAAAGGCCTTGCTCTAACCTTCAGGCTATCTCATACCCTGCATAACTTGAAGCTGCAATTTGCAATTTAAATTAAAATCTATATTTTGTTTCCCATCTTGCACTTGATTTACTAGTTACAGTATTCCTATTGTAATCCCCCTTGTCATTTAACATAAGAGGGGGCTTGCAGCACACACATCATCTGTGTATCAGTGAGTTAGACAGCTTGACATCATTTCAAAATCAGATAATGTACCATATGATTCCTCATCTGTGTTGTTATGAGATAACATCTAATTTCCCTTCTCTCCAGTAATCTTACAAAGACAACGTCTGCTCATTGTGAAATCAATATGCTGCGGAAACACCATTACAACAGTCTTCACAGTGCTTGAGTGAATCATTCGAGATCACAGATGAACATGTACACACTTGCGGACGCAGAGACACACACATGTACACATACACACTGTCACCTCCAGTGTGTCCTTTGATATAACCAGCCTAATTAAAAAGCCCAGAAAGCACAAGTGGTCACTGTAATTTAATTGTGTCTTGCCCAGAGACAAATCTTTGGCACGTTAAGAAATAGAAAGAGCAGAACCAGTATCAGTATGAATTATACAGTACTGGGTGTAGTGGGTTCACAGGGGGGAGAGGATCATGGTCAATGGAGGGCATCCTTTGCCAACAGACGGACAGTACACTACAGTCATTAGCAGCAAAGTACAGAGGGAGAGAACATAAATGATCATAGGGCACCCCCCCTCAGCTGATAATGTCTGAGCTAGCTACCGAACAACGTCAGCTACCGTTTTTTGACACTATTAACACTATGGATGGAACTAAAACTGACACTTCATAAGTCACAATAATAACGACCAATTTGACTCAATTTTCTAACATAAAGCATTTTTTTGTTTTTTTTCTTCTTTTTTGGGGGGTCTGAGATGAAATTTAAGGGGGCTTGAGCCCCCCTTTAGAGGGTCTAAAATCGCCAATGCTAGAGGATGGTCACCAAAGTGTTGAGATATTTCAATAAATAAAAAAATCATCAACCTGCAGGTGATACTAAAGGAAACGTCAGGGGATCCTCGTCTGTATGATTCATCCTCTGGGGACAATGAATATCTGTACAATACATACAAATACATATCTGTATTTCATAGCAATCCATCCAATATAGATGTAGATATAGATATTTTAGTCTCAACCACAGTGGTGGAGCAACTGACCATTGTTGCCACCCAAAGAGCCATACTAGCAAGGCCAGACATACACTGGTTCTAACTTCTTAAATGTCAGGATTTTATGCATTGTTCTGTTTATATTGTTGTAAATTGAACATCTTTGGACTGTTGATCAGATAAAGGAAGATGTCACCTTGGGCTCATGGAGCGTGTGAAGGCCATGTTTTAAAAAAAACTAACATTACATTTACCATATTAATCATGAAAGTAATAATGATAATAATTGAAATGAAAATAATCGGTAGCTGCTGCTGACCCAATAACAGGAGAAGAAATTAGAACAAAACAAACAAATAAGGCACACACAGAAAAAACACAGAGGCATATTCTAGCTAACATACATTTGGAGATTTACAATAAACTGACAGACAGTGATCTCCTTTTGGAGAGCAAAATCAGAAGTGGACTGGACAGTTAGAAAACCACAACAATAAGCATATGACAGTCTAAGAAGAGACCTACAGATGTCCTGTGATTTAAAGTCTCTCCCTCCTTCGCTCTCTCTCTTTTTCTGTCTCTCTCTCTCTCTCTCTCCCTGGCACTACTATAATTTTCCTGGGTGTGAATGATGGATGAGGTGGTGTCAGCCCATATTCATTATAATGCACACCATCTATTCTTCTCAGCCAGACTCTCCGTGCTCCAGGAAATGCCAGAGAGGGATTGGAGCCGCGGAGAGAGGAGAAACTCTCATCTGATTTTATGGAGAGAATTTGCTGCGTTAAGGTGTGCGTTAACTTAGCACACGGTGATCCATCAATCACTAATGAAGATACTGCAAGGCCACTGCTTGTTCTAAAAAGAAGCACATTCCTTTCTGGATATAAATGAGAGAAAACCTTCGATGTCCGTGCAAGCATAATCCCTTGCAATATGCTTGTCCTAAGTTAATAATGAGCAATCCAACAGTTGTATGCAAAACATGTAGAAGCTGTGTTTGTCACCATGAGCTATTTGTCATAGCTCATGGTGACAAACGCCATGAAAACATGTTTTCTCAACCAGCATCTTACTTTGAGCGATGGGACACTACAAAAACACACAATTCTGCCAAACTTGGAACAGTTTTTGTAATTTTACGTTAAAGATTTTTATTTTTTGTGTTTTCCTCACAACAAGTGGCCGTAGCTCTGTTAGAAAAAGGTGATGCCACTTATGTTTATACACCAATCCTGATTTAGCAACATTTAAATCAAAATGATGACGTGTGTTGTGCTGTCAATCCAATTTGGTCAAACCACGCCCCGAGAGAACTGGATCGGGTTACTTTGTTTAACTTATATATGCATACTTGGAGAAATAGGTGTGTCAGAGTTTGTATAAAAGCATGAGTTATCTAATTATGCTAACCTAACCGACACTATTTAATTAGTTAGCCTAACATTATTGGTGTAACCTTTTGTAATTTTAGGCGTTGTTGTTATTGTAAAATGTAATTCAAAATCTTTTCAGTTTAATTAGTATTACACTGCTATTTAATTAAGTGTCAGGTCTGATGTGTCTTGACTCTAACAGATAATAGCCTGTATTAGCACCTTTGTCAGTTAGCTACGCAACTGTTACAACTGACCGATACTGGGTGTAAATATTTTATAAATATCTACATGACAACCAGTTATGTAAAGTGTTAATCTCCACTTAGTAAACTTTTGGCACCTGATACACTATATCACATTTTATATAGTAGCTTACCTACGGATGATAACTTTAGCTTTTCATAGTTTGTTGCTTTAATCATGAGTATTTATTATTATAGATATATTTTTTTAAGATTTGTAATAATGTTTTTAAGTGCGTTAATAAACTCCTAAAAATATAAAATCTTTAGACAGTTCAGTTTTTTGTTAATTAGCAGTTTCAATTCCTGTTAATAGGTTTTTTTTAAATAATTGACAAATGCTTTTCTAAAGGACACAAAGACAAATCTTTCAACAAAGTGAAACATTTACTGAGAACTAATAAAATAGTAAATAACCTATTTTATGTTTTGCAAAAAGACTTGCATGTCTGCATATTGTCACATCAGTGAGTATATGTTCATATGGCACCTTTTCAGTTAATATGACAGAATATTAAATGAAAGATCCACATGTACTTTAACAGAGTCACACAATGAACACACACACTAATGATCATCTACTCCACCCCAAACAAGACTTTTGACAACCCATTATCTAGACAAACACGTTATCTCATATCTACAGTAATGCATCTTTTCTCCTCATACACAGATCAAGTCAGTGGGGGCCTGATGAGAAGAAACATGTGGCGTATTGAAATAGATTTATACAAACTGATAGCATTTCATCCTATTAGCTCCACCCCAAGTGATGGCAAACTGTGTGCCAGAGTCTTTTTAAAACCTTTAAAGATGTATTGAACAAAAGAGGGAGTCTCCAAATTAGTTCTTGATCATTCCTGGAGCAAAGGGATCAATAACTGTCAGACTAAGCCCTCGCTCATCCATTTGATTCATATCTTTTCCATCCCGCTTTTCAGATGTAAGAGGAATTACTGGACTAAAGGCTTCCTCTCTGTGGCAATATACCAGCTGCAAAAATAAATATGAAAAATCAAATATGTAAAGCTCTATAAAGGTACGTCAGTGATGTTTTCTAAAGATGCATGGCAGCAAAAAGAATATACAGTTGTCTATAAATAGCTCTGTCAGATGTAACATCTATTACATGTACAGCCTGGGACAGCCTATATAAATTATGAAACAGACATCAAACTACTGCCACTGTGCATCCATTTATAAACATCACAATGTGGTGGGTTGATGTTCAAATGTGTCTCTAAGGAAATTTGAATCTCCCAATGCTGCGACATACAAATATATCAAGGATTTACCTTACTACAATGGTTCTAAGAGTCCTTCACTCAAATGCCAATGCTCACTAGAAAACCTGGAGAGGAAGAGAAACCTCTCCTGTCACTGTTTATACCTAATTTAGTCTTAAACATAGTTTCACATGAGTCTTCCTGCAGTCACATTGACATGCAAAATAAATCCCTGGGAAGATAATAGGATAAAGGTCCATTTTTACAGAGGGAAATGTAATGTTTTTCTGTGAGGGACAATGAATTTGAGGGAAAGCTAAAAAGCTTATTGACTGAATAAACTAACAAATCTTTTATCAACCTTTTAGAGGATCCACGTGCAGAGGTCTGTCGCTACTGACTATTCATTTCCCTGTTTATTCATGACTAAAATTATATTTGAGATAAAAACAGTCTGCAGAGTTTAGAAAAACATTTCTTTATTGGTCCAAAGAGAATAAACTTAACAAATTTAAAGGACATGAAGCTAAGAAACCAGCAACTCCAGTTACATTTGTAGTCCAAACATTAAAAAAATCCAAGCATATGTAGTATATTTATATTATAAAATAAATTCTTGATAACAACACTAATATTTGATGTACTGACTCCTGGATGGCCTCTTCTGTGTACCTCAGGAAATAGCGGCTGTAATAATAATCTTTTGTTCTTCAGCTAAAGAGTACCACCTGCAATCCTCTAGAACAGAAAGAACAATTGAAGCTTTAATAGATAACAAAACCTCCAACAATATGACTACATAAATATGACAATGCATCACACATGACTGCATAGTTAGGATATAATCAGCACCATAGCAATGAGGACAATATGGTCAAGTCTCGAGTATTATTTCTAAGATGTTTTGGGGGAGATTAGCAACCTTGGGGTGGAGTAATTGTTAGACTCAGATTTATTATTATTATTATTATTATTATTATTATTAGGTCAACAAAATGATTAAAGAAAAACAATCAGCATTTCTCCACCAGAATTGTATGTTGGGAAATAACTTTAATAGTTTATTTCATAGCCTGTAACTTCCTAATACATTCTTGGAGAGAACTCTGATGTCCTCTGGTGATTTAGTGAGAGGGACAATAGAGACATAGTTCTTGTAAAGGCGAGTTAAACCTTAGTTAGATGAGTTTATAAGCATTTGTTAAATTTAAGAGGGGTTCTCTTGAACAACCTGCTCCATTGAAACCTGCATTACATGCTATTTCACCTAATAATGTTTATATGTTGAATGTGTTAGCACACAGTTGCATTTTTACACACCCAGCAGATACAAAGCAAAATTGGAGTCATGTTTCTGGCCACTTCATGAAAGATATCAGATATTCACTCTACTTTCAGCTCTATTTTTGGTCTCCACCAACTCCTGAGAAAAATATGTCTCTTTAACTGTTAAATGCTCCACTATTGTTCACCAGCTAGTCTCTAACTGTTTGAATTTTAGAGCTATTCAGCAGAAAATATCTGCCTGCTGAGGCCAATAAACGAGGTTGATGCAAGAAGTGAGACCAAGCTGCAACATCAACGGGGCATCGGGCATCAACAGTAAAGCCAGTGCCTTAGACCAGCATTCTTTCTAAGGTTCAGCAGGGGGCAACTCCACTGGTTACAAAAAGAAGTCTAATTGTATAGAAGTCTATAAGAAAATGACCCTACTTCTCCCTTGATTTATTACCTCAGTGAACGTAAACACTTTTGCCTCCAAAATAGAAAACAACAAACAGGATTCCCAGCGGCCAAAATGACAATCTCGAAGCCTCATAATGGTGGTCCACAAACCAATGGTTGATGCCACGGTGGCTACGTACACTTCTTTTTATACAGTCTATGAGTGAGACCGAACCAGAACATTAAAGCTGCCGGCCGCAAGATGAACTGAAAAACACAACAAGGGAGAGGAACTGTAGCTCACAATAAGTGATACCTGTCACAGCACACATAGTATTTATTTATATTTGTAAATATGAAGATATTATATAGTGCAGCTTTAAAAATAAATTGAACAGCTACCTCAACAAATAAAATATAAACCAACAAATAATAATAATTTTATAAAATCAGACACTTTCTGTAGGGTGTTGTGGGGATGGGGGTGGGGGACCTACCTCATTGTGACTTCAATAGCTAAAATCTTGGCGATGGCCCTGGACAGAACCAATTTGGATCATTTTCAGTTAAATCAATGCTTGATTTCAATTCCTTTCAATTTGTCATCTGTGCTTCTTTGTTATTCTTCTCAAATAGCCTTCCAAAGTGTTATGATGTGGGGAATTCGGTGAGTGTAAGACTAACCTACATAGATACCTCTTATGAAACAGTGGGAGCTCAGTAAGTCTTTTTGACCTCTATTCTGTCACATCCTCTGTTGTGAGAACACAGTTCCGTTATGTAACCGATGCATCACAGAGACACCATACAGCGATGAAAAAAAAAACAACCATCATAAAATAATCTTTCTTCAAGCACTTTAAATAGGCTAGGATGACAAGAAACAGCAAAGATACATCTAACAACAAACTGCTGACTGTCAGCGCGCACGACAGGCACGGCGTCTCCAGCGTCGCATCCACTCTCGTATCAAAGATAATAAACACTACTGTAATCCCACACTTTGATCACGTGAGCACAAACTTGGCCAAATGGGAAGGCGAGTCTTCGGTAGTAGCCTACCATGGGTAATACTCTTCCGACCGCCATTACATTGCAATGCGTGGTGGGCTGGACCATCGTGCGCGAAAAAAATGCTACAGCGGCGCTTGGTGTAAAGCAAACAGCACAGAGGGTGAGGATGACACACTCAGGCTACAGCTACACGCACACTTATGTACCGATAGCCTATAATAACACACTCCGGGAGATAAACAACGAGGAAAAGGAGTCGCCTCTGAGGAAACCGTGCACATGTTTGAGGATTTAAATCATCAAATCATTTCCCGACAATGAGGAATATTCGCTTTTAAATGTCATGGTGGTTTATAGAGAAAACCAATCTGCATCATGCAAAATATTTATGTCAATGATCGACGCCAGACAATGACTCTCACTTCTGCTTTAAGTGTGCATTTAAAAAGAAAAAATCTGATATTTTTTTGTGCACCACTGAGGCTGTTGTGGCCGCGAGAGGACGTTTCGTAATGATATAAAACTGAAAGGAAGGAAGGATTTTTTTTCAGACCTCGGTCTACAGAAGCCTCCTTGTCGTTTTCCTGGTGGTGGAGTATAAGAATAGTTTTTTCTTGTCTGAACGCTTTGACTCGTGCCTCGGGGTTACATGGGAACCCGCTCGACTTTGTCCGCCCTGCCACAGAGGAGCACCGGGGGCTTTTCTTTCTCAGCGACCCTTCGTCTGCGGTCCGTTTAATTGAAGAGCAACAGAGGGGATTACACATTCCTGTTCGCAGCGGCTGTTTTGTGTGAGGCAGACTAGCTTACATTGTGAGAGGAACGGTTGTGGTAAGAAAGAAGGCTAAAAATAGCTCATGCAATTCTCGAAAACTATCACAAGTGGTGCATCAGCTTGTGGAGCAGACGGAATCAGATATCCTGCATGTAAGGTCTCGGCTTTAAGTGAATTGTTTAGCAGAGCGGCGAGCGTGTGATTATAAATATATTTTTAAAAGAAGTTTTGACTCTTAATTTCGCCCTTTTTTTTTGGAACTGTACTACGGCGCGGAAGAAAAGGACTCGTTTCTCCAATGGAATATGTTCATTTAATGATGAAACTATCAGCGGAAAGATTGATATGGAAACAGGCTGATCTTCCTCTCTGTGTTGATTGAAATGGATACATTTGTGTGCGCTCCGTCTTTGACAATGCTCACATTTGGAACCGCCTGACCTGGTTTGTAACAATGTTTTGATTGCCCACACACGCTTGGATTTACATTAGCCTACAACGTTATTTCCGCTGGGGCTTCATGGATACATTCTGCATTTCTTTTTAAATACGCCCATTCCTCTGCCTGACCATCCCAAGTCTATTATCCGGATCTCTTGTGAGGTTATAAGCCTGCCTGTTTTGGCAGACTCGTACGGGAACCGATTTGTCAGCCCTGCTCGGTGTTTGATACCGATGTAGGATTTCGACATGCCCAGCGCTGACGACCCCAACGGCGGACGATTATGACTACAACAGCGAATTGGGTGGCTAACGGGGCAAGCCTTGAGGACTGCCACTCCAACATCTTCTCTCTGGTAGGCTACAGTATCCATAAATCATGCTCATTAAACACACGCGAGCCAGTTGTGATTGACAAGTCATAAGACCGTGGGAGGCACGCTTACAAGTGTGTCTGCTGTACAAAGGTGAACCACAGCTGATGTTATTAGGAAATCATTAACACGGCAGGTTAATGGTCCGAGAAAAAGCACCATATTTCCTCTCTACATCGTTTATAGTAAGACATCTCAGCCCAGAGGCTAAAATCAACGTGATTTTAAAAAGAACAATCGTTTATTATCTGATTCCAACCCAAAACACATCTCATAACGCTTTACATACCCATTTCAAATGCTACCAAAACAAACTGACCACTGTATTTGGCATGTGTTTGCAGTTTTGGCATGGGTTTAGCAGATTAACACTAATTTCCCCCCATCAACAGCACAGTGTGCTCTTGCCCTTATCCTCCTCCCCTTTTAAACAATCATTTTACTGGAGCTGGAACTCTGTTGCATTGCCAAGCAACTAACTTGGAAAGAAGGCGTACTGCTGCCTCTGTCAAATATTTCTACAGCCAGAGAGTTATTATTTTCACGGGTTTTCTGATATTCAGCGATATACTCCTGATATACTCCTGTAGTTTAATATGCTGATGTATGAAAAATGGCTTACCAGGTTAATTATGGGAAGATTAAGGATTGATTTTGTTTGAATGTGAACTGAGCAGCACCCAAAAGCTATTTTTTTCAGATACAAATTGATACAATAATAACGTCTCCCACAAAGGAAGGTTAATACGATTTTGACAGACCGCTGCATGTATCAGCACACAGTGGAAACAACACTTTCACACTGAAAAAGGTGTTTTTTGGACTCCACAGGCAGTATCATTTTTGCAGTAGTCACTGGTTTGGAGGAGATTGAGCAGTGTGTTTTCACAGTTTTCATCCTGCAATCAGCGAGTTAACTGTCCTACTGTACTACAACAGGCAGCCAAGTGGAAAGGCATGCGGTAGACTGAGCTCAGGCACAGGCTGCTGAGAACCACAACAACATAGGGGTCCTGAGGGCTTTTTAGGTGATCATGCAGGTCATCCAGCAGCTGACCCCTGCTACGCTACGCAGGTTATACCAAAGCTAGAGCAAAAGAAAAACATGTCACATGGTAGGATTTAGATTTTAGTTTTTGGTGGATATCACACAGCTTGCAGAAGTCTCTAAAGTTTCAAACAAAGCACTAGCAGTTCTAGCTTCTCACGTTTTCATTAGTGTTGATCAGTTTTGTGACTGTAAGCAGGGAGAGACAAATTCAAAATAGTATCCTAAGCTACTGAAAGTGTCTTCTTTGAATTTTTGAAAGAAATGTAAAAGCGCTCCAGTTATCAGCCGTCTTAAATTCACTCAGTCTGACATGTAACGGTCAAAAACAGTGATTACGTCTCTGTCAACGTCTCAGTTGAAGTTATTCCCTCGTTGAACAAGCTTTCATTCACTCGCTGTGGCATTGTTGGCCATGGTGTTGGCCCTGTGAACATCCCTTTCATACTGAGACCATCCATCAGCTGGCTTGTTGAGAATATTTATGACTGGCTAGTGCCACAGCGGTTGCTCACTGGCAGGGCTCCTACAGGGAAGTCCAAGACTGAACAAAACCCTAACGACACTCCAAGTGTCCTGGTTAGAGCCTACGAATGAGACAAAGATACTGTGGGGACAGAAAGAGGGATGCAGATTTCGATATTGTATTAATAATTGGAGATTTGTGTCTAGTAAAATTGTCAAACATGCTTTTCTCTGTTTTTCTTGTAAATAGAATAACTTTTGAGGATGTCACCAAGAAACCGTGATGGGCATTTCTTTCCATTTTTCTGACATTTTATAGACTAAACAATGGTTCAATCAATAGAAAAACATGATATGTATTAGTTGCAAGCATAACCCCTGTGGTTGCTATTTTTTAACCTCTTCATCCAGGTATCGATGGCTGTCTTTTTACATAAAGATCTCTTGGCTAACCAGTGAGCACTCTTGTCTGACAGCCTGCTAAACAGTATTCCAACATTCTCTAACCTCGGTCCTGGCACAGATTTACCGGCTGTTATTGCATCCCGCATCAATAAAAAGTACCTTTTAGAAAGCATAAGTGCCCATACTGTGGGACTTTATGGAGATGCAGCAGATTACTGTCATGCGCTCTGTGAGGCTGGTGTCACATACTTGAGATTGCTGCCATCACACAACCCACAAAACAACTGTCTTGTGTTGCCGGTGATCATCCATCTGTAACAGAAAGCAAACAAGGCTCTTGTAACTGGGAGAAAAGATCTGAGCTGGTGTACTGCTAAGTTGAAGTGGCAAAGAAGGAGGGAAGGGTGGAGGACGAGAGGAGAAACAGAGGAATGTTTTCAGCCGAAGGATTGAGTGAGACTGCAACAGAATCTGTTTTCATTTTAGGAAAGTATTATGACTGATGTGCATTTCCTGACTGGTAGCCTCAGCCTATTTAAGAGAGAAATGGTGAGCTTGAGACAGAGCAAGAGAGAAAATTAAAGAGGGAGGAACGTAATGAGAGAGAGGCAAAGAGAAAACAGTCATCTTTCTGTGGACTGGGCCGGTTCTTACTATGCCGACTCGAGCCAGAGTCCCAGCCTGAATATGAAGACGAGAGCCTCACAATTTTTTGTGTGGGTGTGTGTGTGTCTTGTAAACACTGTAAACCATCTAGACTCTAGAGACGAACTTCAAACACCCATCACATTATGCACACACAGACAAATACACACACGGATGCATCCACAGACACGGAGAGGGGAAGAAATAAACACCCATATATACACACACAAACCTATGTAACACACATGCATGTACCAAATCTTCCTCCACATTCACATTTTTATCTCCTACTTTTTAGGTTGCAAATACATCCTATATCCCAAGGATGCAGGCTTGTACAAACATAGGCAGCGCCCTTAATTAAAGGACTTGCTCTGTCCCCTTGACAGAGTGCAACACTGGTAATTAAGTGTCCTCAAGTGGAGGTCTAATGTGATCAACTAAGAGGGGCTCATTAGCCAAACTGTATTCCAATAGAGATCTTGCATGTATAAACATGATGCTACTGTTGGCATGGAAATAAAGTGCTAAGGGATGAAGCAGAGGGAATACCATTAACAACAGTGACTTGATTTATGGCAGGTGAGTGGCCGTGCCTTGTAAGAAGAAGCAGGTAAACGAGGGCGGCGTCGGTTAGGCTGTGTGCATTTCCTTGTCATTAATGGTGGTGGATATTGCAAGGAGGCTCAGGGATGAGAGAGAGGCAGTGGTTGGATGAAGTGTGTTTCATGAGACAAATCAGTCAAGTTGGAGCTCATACTGTAAATGGCTGGGCATCGTTTGTACTGATACAGTATCTGAGCGTTGGTACTAAAAGTTATTTTTGACATCTTTAAGAAATGCGTATCTTTCCTTCACAAACCTCTTTGTTACATTAAACAAAAAAGGGTCACTTTCTCAAATGAAGTTCGAAAATCTTAAAATAGAGTCTGACAAATAAATTGATGGTAAGCTACATGTAATTCTGGCCGGTAAATTGGATATTGTAGATATGTTGGTATTGAAGCATATGTTGATAGGTAACAACACATTGCTGTAGAGAATTATAAACTCTGCAATTTAGAAACCGTATTACATACTATGTTTTCCAATAAAGTTCATTTTTAAACTCTAAAATGTCTTGATCACTTTTCTTTGATAACCAGATTTAAAGTCTTATATTATGGCTATATGTAAACCTATCATTGTCAGATTTTTGTATCCACTGTCTGTCAGGCTAGCAATATTCTATATTTTGGTTATTGTCGACAATTCTCATAAAACACCAAATTTATTTTTCTTTTTAGACTTATACTTTCTTTAAAAAAAAAAAAGAAAAGGCTATATGATTTGATGAAATAATCTACAGTGCCCGCCGTGTTCATTGTAAAGGAACGGAGTCACTCAGGTCAGCGCTGTGGCTCTTTGATGTCTAAAGCACAGAGGAATAGGATGCATCTGCCTTTGGCCACAATTTTAAGCAGGATCAGTTTATTGTTGTTTTTGTAATTTACACAGGATTTCTTGACAATTAGAAGATTAGAGATGAACATCAGATGCATCTTTTTAAAGGAACTATCTGATAAGTAAACATCACTATGAATCTGCCAGCTGTTGGTACTTGATATACATATTATTGAGATATCTAAGAATCACATTGAAACTATGCCAGCGTCCTCTGAGTCAAGGAGAGGATTGGTCCAGGTTTCCAAACATCACCCCCAGTCTTTGCTGCGTGCCCTATGGAGCAGCTCCATCTGGCTGCTTCTCACTCAACACCCCCTACGCCAAACCTGGGCTTTTGGCTTTGCTCTCTTGCAATTTTGACAGCTAGCACTGGCTTCACCTTGAGTCTGTGGGTGGTGCCTCCCACTAATCTGCCCTGTCACTGCTGTGGGAATCCCTTGTCATCGCAATAGGACACAACCCGTCACTGGCCCACCTGTGTGAACATGGCATTCTCTGTCAGACGCACATACAGGGTCCTTTAAATAGTTTGTTGCCATATCAAAAATGATTTGTGACTAAGGATTGCTCACTCATGCATCTGTTTTTACTACACATCTCTGTTTTATGAAATTCTCTCCAGAGTGTAGTCATGGATCTTATCTTAGCAGTAGGCTTGTCAGGGCCCTTCCACAGAGGTGAAGAATGGTTCAAAGATGGACAGAAAGGAGGGAGGGAAGAGTGACGGACCGCTGGTCCGGGAGCTGGAAATGGGACAGGATGGCCAGGAGTGTTTTGGAGCATGGTGGCTTGAGTGTGAAATATGTAAGCCCTGCAGTGCCAGCTGTGTTCTATTCTTAGCGCCCGTTGGACAACAGAAGGCTCAGTGGGTAAGGAGGATTGGTAGGAATGAACAGTAGCTGTAATTGCTGAAAAGTTAGCTAGTATCTGGCTTTCACACTGAGACAGACAGATAAATAGATAGGTACAGTGCTGCTGTTACTGTGTTTTAATTATGCTGAATTTCTAAAGTATTATCACCAAAATGTACTTCCACTTACTCCTGTAAGCAGCAATTTAATGTTGTTGCTGGTTGAGGTGGAGCTAATTGGATACTTTACATATCCTGTTGGGTGATGATCATTTATGTGGAGGCAGCAGAGAGGTAATGTGGGACCAGGGCATGGTATTTGTAGGTGAGAAGGAGGATTTTATATGTCATGTGGGACTTAATTGGGAACCAGTGAAGGTGGATGAGGGTTAGGGTGATGTGCTGCCAGCTCTTGGTGTGGGTGAGGACCCTGGCAGCATATTGACAGTCTTTAGTCATTCGATTTCAGGAACTTCATAGGAATCCAAATAAGAGAGCTCACTGCACTGTCATCAAGAAAATTAGGCCTACACTTTTTTTCACTTGTTATAAGAAAACAATGATTTTTAGAACTCAATTATAGACAGAATCACTTAGTAAGGTTTGAGACTTTTTCAATGTGTGTAGTATGTACAGAAAAGTTAGTTAATAGCTGATAATAAATGCAGTGCAGTAAATAGTGCAATATTCTCCTCTAATATATAGTGGAGTTGTAGTAATAAGTAGTTTTAAGCAGCATAACATGGAAATAAGTGAAGTACAAATGCATTATAAGACTTGTGCTTGATGAATTTAGTTGTTCCATCTCATGTAGCGAGACACATTTCCCACCAAACAGTGGTGTTTCACCCCTGCGGATTAACACCACTTTCCTCCAAACTATTACATTTTGGATGTGTGTTGCTACACTGCCTCTAGTCTGGCCCCAAAGTCTGAGGCCTGTTGTCTGATTGCTAGATACATTCCAGAAACTAGAAAAAAAGATAAAACTTGTTTTTCGATGATGATGATGCTGCTGCTCTCTGTGCCATCACACAGTCTGTTTGCAATCTCTTCAGCTGACTGCAGACACCTTGACAAAGAGAATTTCTTTAAAGGGAGATACTGCCCTGCTTGTTACTGGGCAAATATTTCCTGCAAGCCAGACAGCTTTGCCAATATCATGGTTGGCTGGGATTCAATTGCAGTTAAAGCACACTTGTGTTAAAGGGTGTCTTTTAGAGCTGCAACACAATGGGAGACAGGAACATTAATTTTGACTGTTGTGGTGTTGCAAATCCTAATTATCATGTGTCCATGTTTCATTGAGAGATTATCTGCGACCAATCAGACGGGTACTTGATGAGAACAAAAACATTATGTGCAGACTGCTGATTTACAGCCGTTTGTGGTGCATTGATTCTCCCAGCGCTCCCAAACGGCGATCCCTCTCATCTTGAATTAGGCAGACAACCATGATTTTTCAGATGCTAATGAAAATTTGTACAGCTCAATTTCAGTCCTGGCTTGCCTCATAGAATAAATGTTGCAGTATAGAAGTGAGACACAAGGGGTTTGATATTTTTGGTATTTACCAGGCATGACTAAGTGAACATGGGCACAGTGGTGTTGGCAAAGAAATGAACATGCTATGGTACCATTGTACCTCTTTTAAAGTGTGTGTGTGTGTGTGTGTGTGTGAGCTCTGATGGCTGCCACGCCCACTTAGTAAGCAAACAACAGATTACAGACAGCAGCCAGGTGAGTTGCAGGTTGAAACCTGTTCAGGTGTGACCTACGGTAAAGTTAATGGTTTGGCCCTGCCAACCACACACACAGAAACAGGCATTGTGCTGCTTTCCAGTTTTTCTCCTTTTATATTTTGTTTATCTGGTGTGTAATGAAACAAGGAGAAGTCATGCTAATGTATGCAGCGATGTCATTTTATCTGAAATAGCATCCCTGTGGAAAAAATCAATGCAGGAAATTACAAGCCAAATTAGATATTTTTTTTCATACTGCTCATGCTCCATTTGCCCAATTTAAGAAACAATCAGACTATTAAACTACTTGTAGGCATTTCAGAAGCCTCCATGCAGTGCTAATTGTACAATTACTGCATCAAATTCTCTCACTAAATAAACTCAGTGAATAAGCCTACACTGCAAATGTTCATGTCTTGCTTCTGGTAATCCCAGGACTTTCCTGATTCATGTATGACGTGCCTGATAATATCTTCAGCCAAATTTGAGCGTATGAATTCCAGCTGTAAGGTAACAAATGGAGTTGGAATGTAGCTGTGCTCAGGAGAGACATCATACAGAGTTGTGCTGTACACTCCTTTGTGGTTTTTAGAGAAAAGAAAGAGACCACTAAAGTGCTGGAAATATTTTTATTTTCACTGTAACCCTGGAGACAAATATCAAAAATTTGATACCTTGCTGAATTCTTATAGATGTTGTATGTTGCCTAGCAAAAATAATTTAGTTTCTCAGTTTTTTGTCTTGTCTGTGTCTTGCGCTCATTTTTTCCTCCCTGTGGCTTGTCACAGTTAATTAAGTTACGCCAGAGACACTAGTAAAGCAGAAACTGGTTTATTTATTTGCACGTTAATAATTTAGGATAAGCACGGGCACTGCTTTAGCCTGTCCCATAACGCTTTAAAAGCAGCCTGACTCTGCAGCTTTGTGTTGTTTTATTTGCCAAATGGCTGGGGATCTTGTCAGCCCTTTCAGATGCTGCAGTGCACTGTACACGTCTGGCTGTCCTTATTGGTCTTCCGCTGCTGTCGCTTCCCGCTTCCCGCCTCCCGCCTCCCGCCTCTCTTTGTGTCAGGTGAGAAGTCATGACTTGATGGAGGCTTTCTGCAGCGTGATTGGCAGGTCTATCCATCACTCAGCCCAGGGGACTCTCGCTGCTCTAATTAGGTCGCTTGGCTTGCTCACCTCCCAGGGCTGGATGGTACAGCAGAACACATATCAAATGACGGTCCCTTGTTTTGTAGGGACTTGTAAAGGTGGCAGCAGAAGGCAGAGGAAAGGCATCTGTTTAGTGTCTGCAGCCCCAGAGGCCTTCTTTCCACACCTGTTTGGTGCTTTTGTGTCGCTCTTGCTCCCTCACAAGTGCAGTAATGTGCATCGCTCTTCATTTGTGTTGTAAAATGCCAGAGGGGAGCACGACCCCTTGTGGGTTAATTTGATTTCAATGGGTTAATTGATGAAGGGGGAGTTGTTGCCTGTTCTGATTCCTGCCACTGTCTCTTCTAACTGGTAACTTCTCACTGCTGACTTAGCAGCATAGCCACCCCATCCTTCTTTGTCTTTGTTCATATTTGTTTCCTTGCATGTGATGTTTCACTAAACTGCTTCAACGTGCCAGGACTAAATTATGTAATTAAACTTGTAATCCTTGAGAGTTCACTCCTGGTTAATAGTGTCTGCTTTTCCATAATGCCATGAGCACCAGCATTGGATTTCATGCCACGAATGCTGCAAGACAAATACATTTCATGTCCTGTGATTGCTTTTACAATAAAAGCTGCCCGGTGTTTTGTTGAATGCTTTTTAATTGTGAACTAGCAGAATGAATAGTAAATAATAATGCAGGATTACATATATGTATTGTACAAATTGAATCAAGCACAGAAATGGCAGACTCCGCCACAAACAATGGTAATTACTATATAGAGAGATAATTCTGAATGTAAACACATTGTTCAAAAATGCAGACCATTAATAGAATCACAAACAGGGTTCAATTTCAAGAAATCCTTAAGGATTATAACTCTAAACCAAGGTGTTTCTGCTGAAACTTCAAATAAGTTGTATTGGGTCAACTCTCTCTCTGTTAGAAATAATTCAATTATACCCTGTTCTTTGACATTGCATGAAAGAGAGATAGATAGTGTTGCATGTGTCTGATAAAGACTGAGTCTTATCTAAAGACTCGCAGGCATCACAAGCGATCTGAACACACCCCAAATATTGGCAGCTTGTCAAGTGTCTAAACTGATTTGACGTTGATGAGAAAGCTACGCCACTCTGACAGAATAAGTGTTTCACTTGTGCCAGAGTAGGTAAAACTGCTGATACAAACAGTCTCTCAATTGCATTAAAGTGCCTCCTTTGTCAGACTATCAGACTGTGAGGCTCTTACACCGTTGTGGGATTCCTAAAGAAGTGGCGTATCTCATACGCTTTCTGTCCGCTCTGATAGAGCACTTGAAAATGTCCACATCAGCTGCAGTTCTGATAGAAGTGTCCTTAATAAAGCTCAAAGATCTGCGTATTACTAGGCTAAATATAGTTTTTAGTAACTTCTTCTGTAGGCATTTTTACATGTTTCTCATTAAGTTAGCTTCACATATATGTTGATGTATTATTAAAAGTCATTTGTCATGAAAGTGAAAGTGCTCTACAAGTACAGAGTTGCGTTTTAAACATGCTGTCAATACACGCCTTCCTCTGTCCCAGGCAGCTGCAGAGCCTTGTCTGTGTGGAAAAAGTCCAAAACAAACATACAGTCAGCTGCATGTTGTGAAGTTTAAGTGGTCCGTTCAAAAGGTCCCACAAGTTTTTTTTGAAAAAGAACAGGAGGAGCAAAAATATTTTCAGTTTGCAGAAGCATTCCTGTAAAGTGCACGTCAAGTGTGTTTTCCTCTCAGCGCTGCTATCTAAGTAGCGGCGGTTTCCCCTGCATTGTGGAGCTCCTGTGCATCAAACAATATACAATACATATCGTATGAATGTTTCTGTTAGACCTGCAGTATGACAAATCATCTGATTCTCTTTTCTGTTGAAGTCGTATGGTTTATCCAGTACTTTCTGTTTGAGCAATGTATGCCAAAGATTAAAGTTCTGACTTCCACATTTTCCTTTTGATTACAAGCACATGTCTGGTGCACTGAAGATGACCTCTGGTTGGAATACATATTAGGTTTTTCCGAGACGGGGCTCAGTTCACCATATGGATGGATGGATGGATGGATGGATGGATGGATGTGGAAAGTAAGAGCAACAGTGGTGCCGGTGGTAATCGGAGCACTGGGGGCTGTAACCCCCAAATTGGGAGAGTGACTCCAGCAGATTCCAGGTAAAACATCAGAGGTCTCTGTCCAGAAGAGTGCAGTCCTAGGAACAGCTAAGATACTGAGCAGAACCCTCAAACTCCCAGGCCTCTGGTAGAGGACCCAAGCTTGAGGATGACACGTACCACCCCACAAGGGAATTTTTACAGGAAATTGGTTTTAATGCTCTGGTTTTAAGGTTAGGTTCCTATTCGAAATCAATGTTCAAAGAATACAAAAGCATGTAAAGTAATAGAGAATCCATTTAACTGCCAAGAACTGAAAAAGTAGATTTGAATAGACTAGAGCACACTCTTCCATCTCCTTTTGTGCTAACGCGAAAAATATTCAGGAAGCATAAGGTTGGCTGTTATCTTTTCTCTGTTTACTAGACAAAAAGACATTAAGAGAGGAATAACACAAAGGCGAGAGGGAGAACGCAAGATACTCCTGGCTGTATTCAATAGGCATCCGTGTGACAGTGAGAGTGCTGAGAGATGAGAGGGAGAGTGGAGACAAGAAAGATAATAGAGGTGAGAGTGAGGTCAAAGCTTTGGCCCGTCTTAGCAATCGGAGGAAAAGCTCTTGTTTTTGGTCCTGCACTCAATCAGAAATTGAACCAGCTAACCAACAGAAGTGGAGGGCTTGCTTTATTGACAGTGAAGCAAACATCCACCTTATTTTTCCTTGAACTCTGCCTTTTTATCCTTGTGGGTTTAGTTTTTAAAAAAGACGGAGACTGCTCCCTGGAATAATTGTTGATTTGCTCTTTCGTGTTTTGAATTTGCTGCTTTGGGTACATATTTGCTTTGGTCTTTGCCTGCTATCTTAACAAACGTACATATAGATTCTCTGTTTCCCTGAACACAAAGCTAGTGTAAGCATCAGCACTGCTCATGACACAAAAGGACATTTCTGTCAAGTATGTTTTTTTGCATATTAATGAGAGTAAAATTCAAATTTGCCTTTAAAACATATTTGGAATTTTGCTGTAATTACCACCTAAAACGCTACTTATCGGCCAGTGCATGGTACAATTTATCACCTGATTGGTGGACTTGGACTATCGGTATAATCTGTTTAAAGTCTGCACTTTTTTTACTCTAAATATTTTATGACTAATAATGAAAGAACTTTTTCCAAAAATTATTGACGGTTGTTTTTATTTGCATGACAGGATTTTACTCACATTGATTTGTTACCAAAGTTGCAGAGATAATAGCTTGACATGTTACAAGTGATAATTTATTCATACAAATGTAAGAATTAGCTGTTTTTAGCACTGGTATTACTGCAACTCCATACATGTGGATGCATTTGTGCACATAGAGGACAGGAACGCTCATTAAAATATACAAAGAACAGTGATGAAAAGTGGTGTGGGCGCAGGCATGTGTTTGGATCTGCAAAGGAGCATGTGACTGCAGCTCTGTTCCTCTCCCTGCAACGGTGCCACAGCTTATTCTCCACAGGGGTTCAGCAGGGTGTTAGGTTAGTGCTTTACACATGGTCAACAAATACACAGAACCTCTGTTTGAAAGCAGCCTTTGGCAATATTCCACCTGAAAATACAACTTGTTCAGCCACATTTCTGCACTAGAAAGTGGGCACATTTTGCCTTAAAGCCCCTACTCTGTCAATGAATTATTGTAGTTCTCTTACAAATGACCGAGTTGATGAGAAGACTCATTGTGTAATCTGAAGTCCCTTAAGAGTGCCTTGCCTTAAATATCCTTTAGTCATTCACTCATTATTTGTCCACCACCTTAGCCCTTCCTCAGTACAATGGCCCTTTAATGTTAACCCTCTGGGGTCTGAGGGTATTTTTAGACACACATGAATTTGACTGTCAGTTGACTGTCGGCTGACTTTCATCTGACAACCTCACAACTTAAAAACACTTACAATCCTAGGGCTTCACCAAGATACATTGATTACTAAATCTAAAATGTTTAATTTCCCACACCACTCAATAATGAATCATGGTTATTTTGACTGTACTTGAATGTTTGACCATCACTCTGCAGAATTATGTATGTGCAGTTTGGGGTTCAGGGCCTTGCTAAAGGGCACCTCGGCAGTGCCCTGGAGGTGAACTGGAACCTCTCCAGCTACCATTCAAAATTTTGTTCTTGGTCTGTGCATGGCCTGAACCGGCCATCCTTCCTAAAGTAATAACTATAGGGTGGAGTGCTGTGAAATTGTGTACAGTCATGGTCCCCAAACGAGGAATCCCACTGACTTTGTTGATGCCTTAACTTTTTCTCTTTCATTTAATGGATGGATTGCCAACATTCATGTTAGACTCAGAATAGTCTTGCATTGCCAGACCTTCATCCACAGCGCTGCGGAAGAGGGTTTGGCTAATCCACAAAGCATTCTGGGATGGGAGAAAAACGTCTTCTGGTTTATTGGTATTTCATTAAACCAATCACAATCGTCTTGGGCAGCGCTAAGCCCCAGACACAATGACGGTGCCTCTGCAAAATAGCCTCGGGAAGGAACTTGTTTTGGTGGAACATGTGCAACAGACAACTCAGATTGGAAAGATAGTCTAGCTTGTTGTCTGGATTTACTGTACCCTGCAGAGATCTGAGGAGCAGTTATCCATAGTCCTCATAAATCCACAGGAGTTTAGAATGCCAACACAAAGAGAGTAAGGTGTGGGACATCCGTCTTAAAAATAGGGACATCTGGCGGAATTTCCGGCGGCACCTGAAGAATCCCGAAAGTGGAAAGTCATCGATATTGACTACCCTTAGATCAATTGTAATAACTCTGTGGATCTCTTAATTTTTCATCTAAAAGTATCAGGTCAAAATTTGATTTTGTAAAACAAAATAACATTCCCATCAGCCTCAGCTGTACTAAGTGTTTATTGCTAATTAGTAAACGTGTTAAACTTAAATGGTGAACATTGTGAGCATGTTATTATTTAGGGCCCTGCGCCTGAGTACAGCCTCACAGAGCTGCTGGTGTGACTGTAGGTCACTTGTTAACATTTTCTTGGAAGAACCCTATCAAACTCAAATTAGTATTCCAAGCAGTATTCTTATGTCGAAAAACCTGTCTGGAGGGGATCTTTAACAATCATTTCACCAAAGAGCATGTGTTGCCTTAAAAAACCAACAACTGATATGTTTTATTGTATTTTTTTCCTTCTTGACATTTCACTTCTCATCTTCTCGTCTCCACTCCTGATTCAGTAGCAGCAGACAGCTGTCTCAAACAGCGGAGTAACTTTTGACATTGACTGGGAGTGACGAGGTAGTGCAAGCAGATGTCTTCCTCTTTGCTTTGGGAGAAACAGCATCCTTGACCTTGTCATGGCTAATTTTAGGGCTTGGCTTATCACAGCGCCAATGTTTATATCTCTTATTACACACACTGTCATTACAGGAGGGACATGCTTGTAATTATGGGTGCATGCTGCAGTCAGGATGTTCCTGGGGGTCATGTGCATACCTCTGTTTACACTCACATATAAGATGCTGCTGTGTGTATGTTTTTAGTACATGCACAAGCTTCCTCAAAGGCATGGTTTTGGCTGGATTTTTGATTCGGACACAACCCCTGCGACCCTTGGTTACACACACTGAAAAGACACACAAGCTTCCTTGGTCACTCGCTTTACGTTATCAAAGCTGTGGAGCCTCTTTTTCTTCATTCACTCAAAGACACTGCAGGCTTTAATTTCTTTTGCGCTGCTCTTTTCCACCTGTCTCTGTGTTAAAATGGGTCAGTATTTTTTCCTCTCTCAGCTGGTCTTGGGTGTCTTGGCTTCCTAGCCAGTGTGCCAAACACGATCCTCACAGCTGGGTGAACACAGGAGAGTAGGGTAGCGCGACGACACACCAAGAGATTTTCCCCCCTCTCTGACTGCCAAATCTCTTTCCTGTTCAACAATGCCTTTTGTGCACTCGACTCATCCATGCAGAAACACAAACGCAAGGACACAAACTAACACGGAAAAGAGTTTGCCAAAGCACACAGGAGCATCACAGGCTCACTGACGGTTGTATATTTTTGCTTGTTTGCATATGTATGCTCTTTTACAAAATGTAAAATGATGGTAGAAGTTTGGCTCTTTCACTGGCTCATCACTAAATGTAGCATGGTAGAGAGCCTTTACGCCCAAGTCTGCAATCGGCAACATAAACACCTGTCACCCCATTAGATTAAATGGAGAAGATGTCAGTTATTGGGCCGGGCTCTAACCATTGACCCTACCACTATTTCCTCTTCTCATATCTCTCTCACTCTCTGTAGCTCCCTCCCTATATTTCAATGCTGTCTCTCCTGTAGTTAATTCCCTGCATTTTACTCAAGGCCATCCTTTGTCTCACCGTCACTCTCCACCTCTTCTCTCCACAATATCCTATCTTGACAACATCAACAGCAGCAAGTCGAGGTGTCTAGATAAGGATATAAGAACACAACAGGGAGACATAAAATGTGCTAAAACAGGATCATAGCTGTGTATCCAGGAAGCCAGTAAAAATGTAACATAATTGGGCAGAGTTTGTGCAATTATTGATTGAAACAACTTGTCTGATGCTCTCTTTTATATGAAAGAAATCTATGTACACTAAAGTACAATACTTAAAGGTCAACACAACACTAACGAGGCTTCTATAACATTATGAATTCATGTATAATGGTGGTTTCATTCTATCTACAGGATGTGGAATAAATGTTAGAAAGTGAGATTAAAAACAGGCTTCTTGAATCAAAATAATTAACTGATATACAATTCCATGTAACGGTTATGGTTGTAACTAATGATTATTTTGTTTGGTCCATAAAATGTCACAACATCGAGTCACTTTGCCCAAATATTAATTCAGTTAAATTTAACATGATATAAAACAGAGAAAAGCAGCACATCAGAGAAGCTTGAATGAGAGAATATTTGGTGTTTTTGCTTGAAAAATAACTAAAGTAATTAATGGTTATCAAAATGATTCTGGATTAAGTTTTCTGTCGATTTGACTTATTAACAAAACAACTAATTGTTTCAGCTTTTACATACATTTAACAGTGTTTGTACTGAAGAAAGTGTGAAATTACTTCATTAGTCACTGCATATAATAACAATACTGTATTATATTTTAAGGTAAATGGACCGCTTACAACTTTAATCATTACCTCCTCTCCTCCTGCAGGCGGAGTTAACGGGCATTAAATGGCGTTGCTACAGCTTTCGCGGCAGCGGAGAGTATGGGCCGGTGATCTCGGCCCCGGCCCAGGACGACCCTGTTCTGCGCAGCTTCATGCGCTGCGTTCAAGCCAACCTGCTGTGTGTATGGCGACGCAAAATCAAACCGGATGCGAAGGAGCTGTGGATCTTCTGGTGGGGTGAAGAGCCCAACCTCTCAGATGTCATTCATCATGAGCTGGAAGGTGAGAAAGAGAATGAACGAGCTTCTGTCTTCTATCCATCTCAATTATTTTCCATCACATTGCTCTTCACTTAAGCTTCCATTTATGCTCTGAAAGTTGCTTTAGAAGCTTGTGGAGACTGTTTAATTTTATGTTTGCTTTTCATTAGATTGCACTTGATTATATAGACTGAAGAGTAATTAGGTGGAATACATTCATGGTTTTAGCGGATTGTATGGAAAACGGACGAGAAATAGTGAAATATGCGTTGTGTGTAGATGTACAACTGAGTGGTGAATAAATGTTATGGTGTAGCTTAACGCTTGTATGTTATACAGGAGCTGTATTGTCTGACATAGAGCAGGGTTCAGTATTATGTAAATTCAAGCTGTTTAGTCTGCTGCGGAATAAAGCTGCGTGCTGTTTATTTAAGATGTGTAGGGCGTGTTGATCTCGTCCTATATTTGAGCTTCATATAGCACATATCTGAAATGCGTTTGCTTTGCAACTCCAGTGTTTGTATGCTGCTTCAGGACTATCGCTATGATGAAGCACACAGCATTTGAGGAGATTTCTCTCGCCAGTATGTGTGTGTGTGTGTGTGTGTGTGTGTGTGTGTGTGAAAATTACACTGAGATATCTCACTTGAGAGAGTGCTACTGTCAGCAATATTGTCCCTATTTATAGAAACATTTTCATTATCTCCCTGAGCACGTGTGTAGAAGTCTAACATATCGACTGATCCTCTGAAAGACAGGGAGAGGAGGAAACGGGAGAGGGATTGTATTGGGTTTGGTTTAGCAGAACAACAGTCAGGAGGAAAAAAATATTGGATGGAGAGGTTAAAGCGAGAGTGAGGATTTTAGCCCTCAGTTACCTATAAAAGCTGACTTGATGTGAAAAGGCCTCACATGCACTGCAGCAGACATTTGACAGATGTTCTTACTGCTGTTGGGGAGAGCCTGTTACTCAGATTGCACAAGCATGCGTAATAGAGACACTGTGTAGCTATGTCTCCAATCCTCTAATAGCAAATAGTCCAACTCGGATATGATATGGCCTTTTTGATAATTTCATTGAGCGATCAAATAAATCACAAATTGTCCATGTGGTGAGTACAGAGTGGCAGGAATTTGGCATCCAGAGCAAAATATTATTACAAGAAGCCACATAACAAGTATGTAGCAGTGTGAAATTGTATCATTACCTCACCAATTTGCAAGCTGTTAGCTGGTGGCCAAACTTGTAAATTATGACTCCCTTTGAGTACCACATTGAGGTTAATAGGGTTGATAATAATTCTGGCCTGTTTAATTACATTTTACAGCTATTGATTACTGAGGATAGAAGATGTCATTAGTCTGAGGATTTTGTCGCTATTTGTTTGTATATCTATGCAGACCATGGAGACATATTCTGACATAGAGTTCTAATTTGATATTTGTTTTCAAGTCTCAATTTAGTCAAAGTCAAGTCAGCATTGTTTTGGGAAAAATAGTTTAAAAGAATTAAATGTGAATGCTCTGACTTTAGACCCAGCTACATTTTGTATTGTCATTTTATCTCTTATGTGTCACATTAACGGCTGCAACTAATGATGATATTTATATTTTGCCAATAAAAATGAAAATGAAATATCAGAAAACTGTGAAAAAAGAAATCAAAATCATCAGATGTCTTGTTTTGTCTAATCAACAGTTCAAAACCAAAAGATATTCAATTTACTCTAATGTTAAGACAATGAAAGGCAACACATTCTCTATTGGGAAACGAGGAGCATTTGAGGTTTTTTGTTTAAAAAATGACTAAAGAAAAAAATCCATTCTTAAAACGACATAGGGACAGTCCAGCTATTACCACTAATTTAACATCATACATTGGGCTGCTATGAAGAGCCTATGTTAGTGTAAAAGGACTCTTGAGGCAAATCGCACACACACACACACACACACACACGCACGCTGCATACAATTATGATAATAAGACTTCTTTACTTCTCTTGTAAAGTCTCTCATCCATATTTAGGATTGAAAATGGCACTTGGGGTGTGACAAGTAAGAGTTGATAATTGTTAATTAAAGTGAAGCTGGATTTCCTCCAAATTAGAATCAGTTGTAACACAGGCAATATCAGTGTTTTACCGAGTCTTAAAGAGCTACACACCTGAATTTTCGATTCACTGGGGGAATGTTTTTGTGTCGATTTCTTGCCCTCATGTCGCCTTGACTTCTTCCTCTCTTCTCTCTCACCTGTGTCAGCCTGGTCCTTGTGTGATTTCTCCCTTACTGTCTGTTCATTGCTCCGCATGTTCTTTGTCTGGCAGCTAACCTTAGATGCTGTCTACTGTATAAAAGCAGATATGCAACATTAGAGCTGGAATCTTCAGTTTGAATGCAGTTTTTTGTATAATGTGGGAAATTATTTATACGTAAAAAAATATGTGTGCAATTATTTTTCTATTGTTGAGACAAATTGTTCAGTTGGTATTATGATATTTCAGATTCTCTTGATATTCTCTTGATATTTCAGATTCTCTCTTTTGCTCTTGCTCAGTACTGATATGTTCATGTGTGGGGACTGCAGTAGAGATAAGTGAATGTAAATGTAACTGACTTTGACTTAAATATTTCCATTTCATGCATTTTTATACTAAAAAATATTGTACTTTTTTTACTCCACTAGATTTATTTAATACCTATAGTTCCGTTTCAGATTAAGATTGTATTTAAAGACGCATGATAATCTTACAAAATTCAATGCACAGTTAAAGATCAAACTAGTGGTTCTTTAACCAAAAGCTGTGTCATGTGGCTTCTTGTCCCGTTTTAGATGTCATTGAGTTAACGACTCAACTAATCAGTTCCTCTTTAAACTTCTCACATGGTTTTAATTAAATTCTTGTTTGATTTAAAATGCAGGAGTTTTACTTGTAGTAGTCTTTTTACACTGTGGTATTGGTAATTTTACTGAAGTACAGGATCTGAGTTCTTCTCCCCCCACTGGTTGCTCTTTAGTTTTGTTTCCAAGTTTACAATGTGAAGTTACATTCACATTCAAAACATGTTTAAAATACAGTAGTAGACTCAGTAGACAGTGTAAGTATTAAGTTTTACTTTTACCTCCTTCTCTTTAAAACAAAAAGTCAACAGTCACCGTCTGCCCCAATCTTGATCAAATTCAACCGAGACGCCAGTTGTAACAATTTAACTACTTTTATTGCTAAAACATGTCAGATCCATATAGGCGTGTCGAAATAGAAAATGGAATAGACATGTTTTTATTATTACTCATCCATTTAGAAATGCTAATTTACACATTTGACTGAACAGCTAAAGCTGTTGCCTCCTCAGGCACATTCAGTGAGAATAATCAGCAGGTTAAATATGTTTAAAGTCTTGTAGAAAATATAAAAACAGTGTAAATTGGCATGTTTTAAATAAGCTGGCTATATGGCTCAGAGTGTTGTCTGCCAGCAGAGCAGTAAATGGGTGAATTTTCAGAAGATGTTCACCCTGTGATGGCAAAGAAGACGATGTTCCCTAACATCTCTTACACAACAATAAAAGACAAAAAGACATTAGAATTTTACAGTTAAGTCCAGCATAAAAATAACTGATTTAATTACAATTTCTGATAACCAAAACACACATTAAAAGTGGCAAACGTGTTAAACAAATACACCAGCTCAGAAAAGTCATCTCATTAAACAGTTTGTTTTTTCTAGTAAATGTAGAAAAACACAACCTCATTATATTTACACTACATTCATTAGTTTTCAGTATAGCTGCCGGAAAGCTATTAGACATATATAAATAATATAAACTGTGTTGTAACCTGGAAACTGTGAGGGGTCTTGTATTTACACACAGAGGCTGCTCTAACAGGTGGGATAAGTGGTACATTTAGTTGAGGTGGTAGAGACGGGGTGCAGAGCCAGATGTTATTTATTTAGAATAAATAGAAGTCGAGAGGACAAATGGAACACAGAGTAATACTTTCCCAGCCAAAAAGGTTGATCTCAATTCCCATAAAAATATGATTGTGTAAGCCATTATTTAGTAATCGTCATACGTAAGTAGCATAATATTAACATTTTAGTCATACTTAAAGCTTTAAAAAATTGTCAGAAGTTTATCTTGCTCTGTAACTGAGAACTCTGATTGTTATTGTGGCATTTCTTCAAGAATAGTGATAAGGTGCACTGACATTTACTCTAACATTATAGGGCACTTATTTAACCAGTCAACCAAAGTGTTGGGCAACCACCTTTTTAAGAACTTTCCCAGCAGAGTGCTGTGAGGAAAAACTGTCATGCTTTTGAGATCATGCCAGCAGTACGAGCAGCTGTGATCTTACCACTCTCCTCCTCTTTCACTGTACTCCAGCACTCATTTGTTTAATGTTAACGGTTTGAACATCAAGTCCAACACACCACGGCTTGCTTTTCTTAAAATGAGATGGTGTTGGCCTGTGTTTGGGGGTTAAGTGGGAAACGGTAATGTGTTGAATCAATAGAGTTGTCAGCATGTTGCCAGCATGAGTCATACATATGAATGAGGATGTATGCAGGGTGGCATGCACATACACTCTCACAGTACGTAAACACACAATGGTTAAGTATGACTGACCATACTATCTGGACTTGTGATTATCCAGCAGAAGCACCACATGCTCGTGGTTTTGGAACACCTAACGTTGACAACTGCATTTACTGTATGTAAATATTGACAGAATTGGCTGTACTGAAACCACAATTCCTAACTCGCTGTCATTTATCATGTTTCTATAATGACTATCATGAATGAAAGAACTACATTATTTCAGGGCTTCTCAAAGTAGATTTGGAGGCCTTTATTTTGATATTTCGACTTGTCATTGCGGGAAAATCCCCAGGTGTAATAGCATTAATTATGACTCTGGTCAATGGAAATCTCAGAGTAAGCCATGACAGTGAGCAAACATATTTTATACCAGAGTTTTCGCACTGATACACACAAATGGAATGCAGCCATTATTCATTTTTCTAATTCCACCTGTTCATTTCCTGCTATGACGTGTCAAAATGTCTGCCATGGAAAAAATAGACAAATTGAAATGGTTTAAAGGGCTAATCAGAAGGTTTTAAATTAAATTGAGTGTGTAAACGGATGCTTTAGGTCAGTGTGGCATGTGTGTGTGAAGGTGATGGAGCATGGAACTGTAAAGAGATGCTGCAGACAGCAGCGTTGGTTAAAATATAGGTGTTTCTGATATGAGAAAAAAATGACTAAAAAATGTGTCTGAGTCATGTCCGGTATAAACAAGCTTCTGTCACAGCTGGCTGTAGGCAGACAGAGTCAGTGGCCACATCACACCAACCAAAGATGGGCATGATAGCTCACTTAGCCTTTGAGGTACAGATATAATGTATTGCCTTTTAAACAAAATAGTGTGGTGTACACATATGGTCGTTTTGTTTGCAGTTGCATATAATCAGTTGTACCAAATGGAAATTTGATGACAAAGCTGTAGCATTTAAATACCAGATCAGACAACTTACAGAGCCTGAAATTAGGAATGTTATGCAAAAATGTTCTAAAGCTTCAATGTTATCGGATTGGGAAAGTACCAAAAAAGCCTAGTAGCCTAGTATTGGCTGGTTAAAGATGCATGAAGGTGTCAAATGGGATTTCTGGGGCTTAAAATGAGGGTGCTCCAATTTTTATTAAGACCTCTCTTTTATAAAAAGAAAACCTAGCCTATGCAAATTGGATAATACATAATTTGCAGTTAGGTATCTAATTTTTAGTTTTGCAGTGTAAACACTGTAGTTTTACTGCTTGTTAATTGAGAGAGTCAAGTAAGTGTCTGTGTCACACTTTATGATGCAAGGGTACATAAAGTCAGAGTTTTACACAGATATACTCCTAGATATTATCTATTAGATTAGTCTTAGGTTGTTATAAGTTAGCCAGCCTTATAAATGGAGTGCCCATTGATTAAAATCTATCCTAACCTATAGGACTTGCAAATTTTGGAAAATAACATTACAGGAAACTCCAGGATTTTTTTTTTTTAAGACCTTTTTAAAAATTAATATGAATTATAAGAGAATGACAATTACTTTTTGAAAAAGCTGTAGTAAACGATGAATTTTCTTCATTACCTTTATATACTTTTCTATTCTTTATTTGTTTATTTCCAAATAATCGAACTTAGACTGCAGAGAGGAGCTCTGTTTTCAGTGCTCATCACCTCCACTGGAATTCCCCAGGGTTCACTCCTGGGCCTCTGCTTCTTTTCTTTCTAGACTCTAGTCTTTGGCTCTAGCTTCACATCACATAGCTTTTTTTCCTGCTGCTCTGAGACCAGCAATACTCTACCTTTTACCTTCAATGCTCTGGCAGCTGGGAGCATCATGGGGACTGGTAAAGATTCATCTCAGCCAAGCAGTGTTCATCTGTTCTTGCCTCCCTGCCTCCTGCATCTCCAGTCAGATGCTTGTCCACTACCTTAAGCTCAACTTTGACAAGACTGTGCTGCTGTTTTTCTTTGGCAAAACCTGTGCAAGACATCCCTGTCAATACTGACAACACTGCTGTGACTTAGATAACAAACTGATGTGTGAGCCTCACATCATCGACATAATCAGAACCTAACACATCTCCCAAATGAGACAACCACATTACAGAATGTTTCTTCAGTCCGCTAATGCAGCTGCAGCCAGAATTGTTCTCCGTGTCTCTACATTTCTCCTGTCACATTGCTCCTGCTATACATACTGACTTTACAAACAAAACTTGTACTGTACTTTCAGGTCATGACCTAGACTTCTGTCCACGTTCTCTGTTCTGGTACAATTGTCCAATTATTTATCCCTCTCCCTGCAGTGGCCTTGCTGTCTCCTTTCTTTCCTGTGGAGGAATGACTTTCCCACCTGAGTTAGATGAGCATGAGTCATTACCTCACCTCCATCACAACTTCAAAACCTATATCCAAGCCATATCTCAGTTGCTATTCATTCACTTTTTTACATAATAGACTAGTTTTTATAAACCTCTTACCATTGCTTTGTCCTGTCCTTCTTTCAGGATTTCTGGAGCTTCATATATTATCTAAATCAAAGGTGTATTGAGTGTCAAAAGTTCTAATATGCTGTTGTGGTGGTTAGATACTTAATTTAAAACACACTTATTTTTTTTAAATTCACAGACAGCACAAATGTGTTTAAAAAAAAATAAATAAAAAATCCTCAACCAAAACTTTCATTAAATTTGCAGATGCCCTCTATCGTTCTCAGTAATAAGTATTACATGTGCTGTGCAGGCACTGAACCCTGCAGCCCTTACAGTGGGCTGGTGACTTATGAATTTTAGATGATTCCTCTGTTGCATTCATCACAAATTACCCTCAATGAAAAGCATCAGCCAGATCACAAATAATGGTAATGTTAGTTTTGTTTATCAGCCCACAAATATGCTCAACTCCCAATGAGACAAGAGTACTATAATAGGATTGAGTATGGATTTGCAGAGGTGTGTGTGTGTCTTTATCTTTATCTAGTAAGGGTTTTCAACAGCGGTAAAACTAAGGGGTGATGACTTTGATTACACCATAGGCGGTGCTCTTGTGTGCCACCAAAACGGCGTGTGGGGAAGGTGAATGCAGGGGCACGAAGAAGATTTAGATGACCGTTCACTGAACACTGCATAGCAGGTGTTAGCATTATTTCTCTCTATGATCAGAATATCATCTGAGGTTACTGAAACATTCATCTTATGCATACCAATCAGACCCATGTCACAAAAAATGTTATTTTTCATGGTATTTAAGATAAATGTGTTGCCCTTAAATTGAGGCTCCCATTGGAAATATCTACTTGTTTTTTTTTATTACTAAGAGTGAGGCTTCCACTATCCTGAATTTTCCTTTTCTTTCTTGAAACTGTAGTAAAGCTGAGAGGAATACAAAGTAGGAGAAATACAGCAGAAAAAGATTGTGACTAGAATCAATCCTAGCTGGGGGTGAATGTTGTTCCAGAGATGGGAAATTATGTGCATACTTGATTCAGAAATAATCTTAAAAAAACTACTAACTAAATAGCACAGGGAAGCAACGCAGTAGAGAGATAATCTAACACCACAATTGATCATTTTACATTTGCATAACTGACAAACAATTCAAAATCACCTGTAAATCACTTTGTTGTCATTATCTGACTTTAAATGAATTCCAGCATCATTCAGCACAATTCTGTCATTACAGATACAAGTCAAAATGAGAGCAGGCAATATTGAACTGAATTAAAAACCTGGGTCGTGCATACCCATTATCAGCTCAGTGGTTGGCTGGTGCAACAAAGATATGTGACCAACAAGTGGATTACAGCAGCAATGCTTATGAGAAAATAATCAGAGATAATGGAATTAACAGAACAGAGAGAGGGAGTGAATTGGACATAACTTCAGGCAATGGGTTTAAACCAAAAGAAAAGTCTCTGCCAAATATGTCGAGGAGCGTCTTAGTCGCCCTGTCTTCTGTGTTCGAAAGCTGCAGCTGGGTGCTGTGCCCTTCATAAACAGAGCTGGTTGCCATATTTTGTGGAGCTGGAAGGGTTGTGGAGTGTGTATGTACACACTATGACAGTGTGTGTGTGTGTGTGTGTGTGTGTGTGTGTGTGTGTGTGTGTGTGTGTGTGTGTGTGTGTGTGTCGGTTGTGTGTGTGTGTGTGTGTGTGTGTGTGTGTGTGTGTGTAGCAGAGCACAGGAAGGAGGGCTAACCTCTGCCTCCATCTGTCCACGTCTGGCTGTGAACTCATAATCTGGCCTGTGGAGACAAACCCTCTTCACCACTTGCCACCTGCTTTAGAAATACAGGTTAGATCGAGGTTATTACTGTTATGGATCCACTGTTTAGGATGCTCGGTTAGTAATGTGCCGTACGTAATTTCCTCTTTATTTTAGATACTCTTTTATAATTTTTTACATTAACATTTTACACGTGTAGCGTATGTTGCCTAAAGTTGTAATTGTGGGCACTTTTCACTGTGTACAGTAACAGAATGAAGGAGGAGCATGACATGTATTTTACCAGAGAAGTGTTTGTATTGAGTTTGTTCTAATAATATGCACCTGACACTGCTTACCTGTCTAAAAGGTTGGACAGTGACATTCACTTAGAAGGCATCAGCCAGGATGTTTGTTACTTTTCAAAAGAATAAAGATACAGTTGACCTTCAATTGGAACTACACCAGATAAAGAGAGCATTTAATTCAAGGGTAGTTAAACATGTACACTCTTTACAATTAAAGCATTAAAAAGTCTGTTTCATTATAGGAGTTGTTTTACATTTTGGAAATACACTTACTGACGTGTACACACCATTTACAGGGTGCTAAACTATTTATTGTCTCTGCTAGTTGCCTGGCAACCTAACAGTGATGACAAAACTACAGGAAATCACTGCACCCTGCCAAGAAACTGTGCGGCACATAACCCCCCTGAAAATAGTTTTTTTTCACTAGCAGATTAAACAAGATATAACTGGAGCCAGACCAATATATCAACCAATATTCGTTAATTCCAGATATATTGGTAACGCTGTATGTGTTTTTCGATAAGTAACACAAAAACGAAGCACATAAATGCCACACTAGCTTTAGGAGTCATTTAGAAACAGTAGCCCTCATTAATCAACCCAACGTTGAAACCAGTACAGAAATCCTCTTACGACAGGCTTCACGTGGGATTTATGAAACGTTCATATCACACCAATCAGAGCGTAAGGATGATTGTACATTGATAAATGCAGCGGCTTGAAACGATCGTAATTTAAATATCACGTCCCATTATATTCTCGGTTTTGAGGCCTCACCCATACCACGGCATGGCCAGACGTAATCCGGATAAGAAGCGGCCCTTTTCAGAGGTGGAGATTGAAACCCTGACATCTCAGTTTAATTTGCAGTAACGTGTGTCCTATTTGGCAGCCTAAAAACTGGTATTAGGCTGTAAGAAGAATGCGGAAAAGAAAGAAATAACTGTTGCGGTCAATATTAAATCGGACTCCAGCTGAAGTTTATTTCATTTATACATCCTTGAAATATGTATACTTCTAATAGTAATATATAGGCTTATTTTGCAATCTATTGGGTCTACATGTAGGTGTACCTACATTTAAATAAACACACTGTAGCAGAGTTTATGCAATGTTTTTTTTAAATTATTTTACTCGTGTTTTTTTTTTCTTAAATCAGACCCAGGTATTAGCTGTGAGGGAGAGCGCGTGTCATCATTACATAGTTTAGTGATCAGAGAGCACTGACAACTGTAGAATGTCTCACTCAGTCTATATCTTGGTTGCAATTGGTGAAAAATAACAAATCTGTTAATGTTATGTAAACACCATCTACCAATATATCATCAGATTTTTTTAAATTTCCAAAATATATATCAGATCAGAACAGTTGGGCTATAGATATAACATCTTAATCGGTGAATTTTAATGATGCGGGTAGGAAAATGCACCTTTTGACAGTCAGGTTGGATGTTTCACTCTGTTTCTAGTCTTTATGCTAAGCTAACTGTCTGCTGGCTGTATCTTATGAGAGTGGTATTGATTTTCTCATTTAGGCTAACCTTTCATCAAAAAAAGTGAAAAAACATGTGTTCCAAAAAGTCAAACTATTCCCCTAATGTGCTGTTTTTCAATTTCGTTTGAACTTTTCTAGTGCATATTTTCTGAACGGGTCAGGGCTGGGCAATTTATCAATATTGTATAGATATCGTGATATGAGACTAGACATTGTCTTAGATTTTGGATATTGTAATATTGTAATATCATACAAGTGTTGTCTTTCCTGGTTTCACGAGCTGCGTTACAGAAAAACTGTCGTTTTGTGAACTTAACAAACTGTTCTTATTTGCCTTCACGTTATATATATATATATATATATATATATATATATATATATATATAAAAAATCTAATTGTAAAAATATTTTGTGAAAGCACCAAATGTCAACCCTACAATCTCACCACAATATCAACATTGAGGTATTGGGTCAAAAACATTGTGATATTTGATTTTCTCTGTATCGCCCAGCCCTAGAGCATGTGTGTAATTTATAGCAAACTCCTCATACCGGGACAGATATTTGCACCTATCAACCTAATAGCACTATTATATCCAGTGCAGTACTGCCACAATCTTCTACTTATAGCCCTCCTTGAGTCATTGACGGATTAAGTGTTTTGCTGAAGTGCATCTCAGCAGCGGTTGTTAAGTGAATGGATACCGGTGTCCATTTCACCTCCCTGATTAGCGCAGCCAGGATTCAAACTGGTGATCCTAAAGTGCTGACTCTTTTTCTGTGAGCTGTAACCAACTGATGTTGACAGTGAGCAGCTGTTAACTGTGAAATCTAACCTTTAGGGTTAAACTGGTGCTCATTCACACATTCTCAGCCATCATAACATGTAAAATGTTTAGATCTGGGAAGTGGTTGGTGAGTCGTGATGTGTTTATGATCCCTCGTCTCACACCTTTACTTCTCTTTATTATTTCCCCTCCTCATTTTTTGTCTGTCTCCTCCCCACCTACCCAGCCATTGTTACCAATAACATCACAGTGAGGCCATACAATGGCAAATTAACAAGTGAAGAAGAGAATCCAGTGAGATTGTCACAGGCGATGTTCCAAGAGCTTTACAGCTTGGCTCCTCTTGCTTAGCATTGTGCCACTGTGATCCCTGCATGCACAGCACACATGATGAGGGGTGTGCAGACACGCTGAACCAATCCTCCCAAGATGCATGTTGAATGGTGTCAGACAGAACAGGTGCAAGTGAGCAGACAGGGAAGTGCGTTTCTGACCTGATAATGTGGGAGAAATTTCTTTCTACACAGGTTTCGTTCGGAAGTCTTTTAAGGTTATGAGTTGAAGTCATAAACCTGTGAATAGGAATTGGAATAAAGTTGTTAAAGATTAACAAGGCAAGGGCCACACAGGTTGATTATGGTGAAATAAAGCAGGCAGCAAGCGAATAAAGGAGAGTAAATGAAAGTGAAATACACCAGTGAATGTGGATAAGTATTTTTCATGGGGTCGTCTCAAAGAGAAATGTCGTTAAGAACAGCAACCTGATAGTAAATCGTTTTATAGAGTGTAAAGCACATATGCATCACCATTGGCCTTTTCCATAGATGCAGTAATATGATTTTACCGCGTGCTGCACTGAAAGGTAACACTTGATGAAAGCGAAATAATACACACCTCAGGTTGAAACGTTACTGAATCAGCTCAACATTGATGATACTTTTCACATAGAGAAATGTTGGACGAGCTTCTAATAACCTGATTTGAAGAAAAAAAAAATCCAGCCTGATCTAAAATAACTCCCAATCCCAATTTTTCTGTGTCAACAAGTTTTACTTGGCATTTATTCTTTCTTCTGACGCTCGCCTCTTCCAGCCCTCTCTCCATCCTCCCCCTCCTTCTGCTACTTCTCCTCTTTTCTTCTCTTTTGTTGTGCTTTATTTTTTCTGTCCTCCCTTGTATTTGGGGTTGCTCTCTATGATGTTAGGGTGGTGAATGTCTGTGAGCACGCTCAGTTCCTTGGCAAATAAAAGGTGGGGGTGTACGGTTGCCAATCAAGGCCTACTCCGTCTCTTTATTCCTGCAGGGCTTGTCTTAGGAACAGCTCTTGGAAGCAGAGGGAATGAATAATTAGCCTCCCAATTTTTCCTTGAATCGGGAACTAGGTCGCCCGGCTGACACATCTCAATAGGGAACAACCACGCTGAAAAAGGGAGACCTATGGAGGTTATAAGAGCCCCATAAAGGAGTGCTGCTTCACCTACTGAGAGGGGCAGAGAGAAGACACAAGCTTTTTTTTTTTTCTGTCTGGCTTTAGTTGGTGAAAAAGTGAGTCACATGTGGAAAGCGGCGATTCCATAATAGCAAAGAAAAAGAAAAGAAAACATGAGCAAGAAAAAAGAGGGGAGGAGGGGCGGGAAGAAGAGGGTGGGGGTAGGGGGAGAGATACTTAGTGAGAGAGGGAGAGGTGTGTGTATGACGGGAATTCATGCTTCAAAAAGGAGGGAGGGAAGAATATCTGTGATGTCTCTTTGGGAAGTTAATACTGTCGTTGGTTTGTTGTTCTGCACGGTTCCGGTTACTTATTTGCCATCTTGCCAGCAAAAACAACACACTTATTTAAAAAAAAAAAGGTCATTTCACACATCTGGTTCACATTCACTTCTCCTGGACAGATGGGCAGATATTCATGTAGAGAGGAGGAAAAGTGAGCTAGGAACCAAGGAATGAAGGAAGCAGACTGAGAAATAAGAAAAATTGCCTCAGTCATGGTTACTTGTCTTTAAATTTGTGAGGCAAGAACAGAGAATCTCAGATTTTCTTCCCGCCTCCTCTTCTTCTGCTCTCCACCCCTTGTGGGTTGTCAGGGCGTGGTGGCCTGTGACCTCCTGACCCTTGTGTGTGTGTGTGTGTGTGTGTGTGTGTGTGTGTGTGTGTAGTTTCCCAGCTGCACCGAGAACGGGCGGGGGTGTACGTTTTTTCCTTTGCAAGCTTTCGGTTTTGAAAGAAAAGCCACAAACTGAAAGAATGAGAGCTTTGTGGTGTGTGTGTCTGAGACACAGAAAGAGATGGACGGACTAAAAGAGCAATAGCGAGAGAGTAGGAGTGTAAAAGCAGTAAACTGAGAAAGAGGAGAAGTTGTGAGGGAATTAGGAAGTGAAGGGAATCTGTGTAAGTGTTGTGAAAATAGTGAAAATGTTAAGGGGTGGGGCAAACTGTCAAGAAGGGTGGAGGGAAGAACGGGGCACGGAGAATATGACATTTCTATTTCAGTCTTCAAGAAGATCAACAACCTAGTGCTTATATAGAATACAGGTTTATAGGAATGCCTTAAAACAAACACAGTCTTTATGTATTTTTCTTCTGTAGTTTACCTCTGCTGCTGTGTTTAATGTTTAAGTTTGAAAGAAGAATTAATGTTTCTTAATCTTTTCTGGGTTGATTTAGAACCACGATAAACAAAAATGTGCTTCTCAAAGTCTGACTGATATGTCTGCATGCATTGAAGATTCATGTTTGAAATACTGTATAGATCGTGGGCCAATATTAATGCGGCCTCAGGTTATACATGTCTATTTCACATTTACGTACAGTATCGAGTGCACGCACATTTTAATTATTTATCTGACAATGTTTACCCGCAATAATCTATGTGCAGTTTATTTGGGCAAATATGTCTGCTATACCATTTTTATGTTTTTCTGTGGTGTTTTTGTCATAATTAAGGATTTAAGAACAGCAGGTGTCATACTGCATGTCGTTGGTTATGTAAAGGATTAGTTAAGTGTGCAGTGTATTTGAATATAGCAGTTAAAATCATGTAAAAAAATGAATACTTTAAGCTGAAAGACAAGGAAATGTTTTTATTCATATAGATATAGTAGATAAGAACAGCACTTTTTAACAAATCTTATTTCACTTCGATGTTAATATTTTGCTTCAGGACATAAGTATTATGATGGGCATACTAAGGCCAAATTTGTGTAACACCAAAGATGACTCAAAAAATAAGCTATATATATATGTATATTTTTAAATAAATGAGAGGATTAAATGGTATGAATACTGTTTTTTCCTTCCTTCCTCCTTTTTGAAGACGAGCCAGCTGCCTTTGATATCTGCAGTTCGTGAGGCCCCTCAGCCGGCGTCAAGTGACTACAACGGCCAAATTGATTTTCTCCCCTGGTGTTTTAATCAGCTGCATAGAAATGCTGATTTTGTGTTGCAGTACAATCAATGTCTCCACAATACCAATCTATTCTTGTATAGGGGCTTCAGCTGTTTGTTTGAACAATTAGCCATCATGAAAATGTTTTTCTGATACTGAAAGCCTGCACATGTAGACTCTCAGAAATGTGTTCAGTCACATTCACTATATACTGTACTTTATAGACTGTTTGTTTGGTGATGCCACTGAAATGAATTCCAACACTCTTTTATGATGGGCCGTGCTTTCGTCATCAGTATCTGTTTATCCCTAATCTTCTGTAGCCACATTTCATGCTTAAATAGCAGACGTCTAAAGAATTTTGTCATAAAAACTTGAGACCTTATGAAGCCAAAAAGAAATAATCATTTCTGAGTTTGAGGAAGATTTCCACCAAGCCTGTGGAAACAATTTTTTTCTTCTTTTAATTTTTAGATAAGACACGTTTTCAGCTCCAAGGCTAGGTCAAATTTAAACTGCATAAACATATGTCCAACATGATATACTGTAAGCATACTCAAGTGTGGCAAAGTAAGGAAGACAAAATGGATCAACAGAATCAACAATGGATTATAACTTATCTAATGTGCTCATTGCATTAGATTGTTTGTTTGGAACATTTTGTTCCTACAAAGGTACACATTTGACCAGTAATGCCAGACTCCTGTCAAACTTGGCTGCTTTTAATTATGACCGCATATTGCATCACCACTACTTTGTAGAATGTTTTATCTTTTAATTTCTATAGCTTCCTAATCAGTTAAGCCTGTATGTGGCTACAATGAGATATTAAGGACAAATTTGATGATTGGCCTTTTTTATTTATTTTTTTATACTTGCTCTTTGCAGTGCTATGTAAAGCGGATATACTTGTGCGGGCCTCTGTAGATGGCGCGCCTGCTCCAAGCATGCATGGAGACGTTTATACTCAACGCATTGTTCGTTGCAGTATTCTCCGAAACACCAGAGGGCGTACAAACAAAATAATCAGTGAATAAGAAAGTAGTAGAGAAGAAGAGAGCAGAAGTAAAGGAAAGCAGGCCTGGCAAACGGAAGTAAACACATTCATAATAAACACCGACATACCGCAAAACATTACAATTATCTACTTTAATCATTAACGTGACTGTCCTTTATCTCCAAATCGAAATGACTGTCTGCCTGTCACACTGTTAAGAACACACTTTCCATCAAGTGTTTTGTTTAGCTTTGACAAAAAAAGAAATCTCCAGGAAAATGTTTCTTCTTTTCCCAGTGCGGCGTCTGAATTTGACGACATACATTTAACGCTGTGTGACTATCTGTGGTCTGTACACAGAGAATCACAGATGTTTGTAGAGGCGAACCTACTCGGTCATTTTTTCCCAGCCGACCATGTTGAACTGAAAGCGCAGCTCGTGCAGTGGCTGCTAGAGTTGGGAGGTATCCAAATTGTGATACTGTCAAACCTCCTCCCTATTTTACCGCGGTATACGGTATTTCCGTGACTGATTAAAAATTATGACATTAGGCTCAGATGACATCACCAAACCGTTCAGAAACTGAATACCAAACGCTAATACTGAAACACCTCTCCCTTCTCATTAGGTCAGAACATGAAATGCTGCCAAACTGCAGAAGTCATGTTCCTCTTCGAGACCAGGTCACTCGGTGCGCTACTTGCCAGCTTTCCCCCCCCTCTCTCTTCCACACTGTCACGTGATGACAACAACACACAAACATTTTAAGGCATTAAATAAATTGTTTAATATTTAATGCATGTCTCCTATATAAGTGCATTGCATTTTTTTAATGACGGTATTGAAACTGATACCGTTGCTATTTTAAAGACCCCCGCGGTATACAGTATTACCGCCCAATAATACCGACAAGCCTTCGCGCTGAAAAAAGCTGTTATAACGTCACTTTATGGCGCACACACACCTCACGCTGGAAACACCACGGCTACCAAACACCTAGCTTAAGACTTACTGAAAAATCTGTGTTGACCCCTAGTAAGGACCAGACAGACACTGCCATGAATGAACTGCAGCCTGGAAAGAGAGGGGCCCTCTCCATATCTAACTCGTATATAGGGTCTCTCTCTCTCTCTCTCTCTCTCTCTCTCTCTCTCTCTCTCTCTCTCTCTCTCTCTCTCTAGTGGCAGATAGGATGCCCTGTGGAGTCCCGCTAAGCCTCTCACTAGCTGCCCTGCCTCCCACCTCGAGGCCCATTCACTTCTAATGAAGTGCTCAAGTATCCGTGGCTTAACATGAGGGTCAACACCACAGAAATGGGCTCTCTTACGCCACTATAGCTCCACAGCTCTTGCAAAAGTGATTAATGATATCAAGCTCTTTTATTTTAATCTGCTAGTCTTTACATTTAATGTGAATCAGTAAAATGCTTATTTTATTTGCAACTGACAATTCCTTCATTGATTAGTATAATTAATTTGTATATTGCATACATGTTATACTTATTATATACTGTATAATTATTCTGAATATTTAAATATATCAAATCCTCAACTTTTTTTTGCCTGTAGTTGCTAGATACTTCACCTTTGAATGTCTCGGAACGACTAGCTGCTTGACATCAGACTCATCTCTTCACTCTACCTGAACAACCCTCAGAATAGACATGGACATACCTCATGCACTTAAGATGTTGTTGCAGACAACAAAGAGAAGTCACTTTTAGTTGCTCTCCAGTCTCCTACTTCACAAACACTTTCTCAATAACTTCCCCTCCAAGAAGCTTTGGTGTGAAGTGAGGTTGTGTTGTCACACTGCCAAAGAAAATTACGCAGGTCCACCTTACTTTTAATGACATGGATTGCTCTTCAGTATGAGCAGGCATGGGCAGAGTTCAGTATTAGGTTGATGTTGTGATTGTTAAGGAGATGAAACAACTAAAAGTTAGAAGAAAAGATGAGGTGGTGTAACCGTTTCAGGTTTATGTGCTTTTGATTGGTATTTGAGATTTTCTAGCAGCGTAGTGTTTTTATATTGGTATCACTGGCTTTCTGCTGTATCTATGTTCATCCCTTTATTTAACTTTGGGTCTATCTTCAAGGGTTTGTCTTCAGCTTCTTAAGGAAGAAAGATGTTGGTCGTCTAGCCTGGTTGTTATGTTTCCATTCAAATGTACAGAACATTTCAAATCAATTTCCAAGAAATCATCAAAAGAAAATGCACACTTCCAATTACTATGTAGATTTTAGAAGTTGGGTGCTTTTGAGGGATGTCACAATCTCCTCAATGGTCCACACAAAGGTTTTAATCTGCCCCAATGTTTTTATTTATACACCAACATTTCCACCCCAGCCAGTCATAAAAGCTAACTATTGACTTTTTGATCTTATTGCAATTCCTACGCAAACATGGAGAGGAGAGTGGAGCATTACAAGTTCTCAGTGAAAAGCATGAAGTCCAGGTGTAACAGGAACCAGGAATATCAACAAACAGACCACCACTGCAGTTGCTTAGAAACCTCTGCTTACATTAATGACAAACTGTTAATACAAGTCATCTTCACCACATTCAGCTATGTAAATGGAAATAAACAGTTGCTGTTACTTCCTGTGTATATTCAGACAAAAAGGATTCATTCTGAGAGGAAACGGCAGACTGTTGAAGCTAATTCAGGACAAGATGTTCCATTAATGATGATGTTTGAGAGCCATAAAACTCTAAATGCGAAGGGAATGGACATTACAATAATTATCTTATTGGTTAAAGTTGACATGGTCAGCAAATAAACTCACTATAATTGAGGTTCAAGCATTTGGCAAACACCTGCACATCAACTTATAAAGTAAAACTATTTAGGGAAATAAGCTTTTTTTGCGGTCTTGATAATCTCAATCTCATAATCTCAGTGTGTGTGTGTGTGTGTGTGTGTGTGTGTGTGTGTGTGTGTGTGTGTGTGTGTGTGTGTGTGACAGAGATGGGCTGAGTGACTGTCAAATTACATAGGATTGGGGTATGATTCTGTTTTCTCTGCAGTCTCTTTTTTTTTATTGTCAGGGTTGGTGAGAGGCCAACATTCACACACACACACACACACACACACACACACACACACACACACACACACTCTAATTATTCACTGTCAACATCGTACCAGACCCATTTTTATTTCCATACCTTGATACCTTGTCTGTCACGACCTATCATAGCCATCTTTCTGTTTCATGTAGACCTCTTTTTTTGTTCTTTGTTCTATTTTTGTTATACTTTGTTTCTATTTCTATCTTTTCTACTTTTTCACTTAACTATCCCCCTTGTATCCCTCTCCTCCCATGTACCTCAAACCTCTAAACACACACACACGTGCAAAGTCAGGACCCTAGCTTGCATGGGCACTAACACATTTTGGGAAACAGTTTGCACATATGATGCATGCATTACGATGAACACATGCACACATTGATGATGGTTCTTTTGATGCCTGATGTTGCTCTCACATTGATATGTTCATAGATCTGAGGCAAATGTTTGTACATTCTGCACATACACTCTTTCACTATGTATAAATGTACAGAAGTAAGTTTTTAATCTCTAAAAAGTAGCACATTGCATATTAAATTTGAACAGCGGTATCTGCTGTCTGTCTTGTTGACTTGAGGAGGAAAATTGAGTTGTAAGCAGCTGGTGTTTTCTAGTGTTAACATGACGCATTTAGTGATTCTTTGTTGTTTTCAATTATTTATTTTCCTCTTTAGTTCCTACATGTCCACGATGATTGCCTCCTTTTTAAGTGTGTAAAATGTGCAGCTTTTGTGAAATAAAATCCTGTTTGCAAATGGACAGGCAGACTCTTCAGAGAATTACACCTAGTCACTTAATACCTCTATTTTTCTGCCTCTTTGTGTATACTTTCTTTTCAATCTCCTGTTAACCTTGCTATTAGACACAAGCAGACACGCATACAGTAGCACTCACTTTATGTTGCATCTCTCTGTCCTCTTCTCATCAGTATGCCTTATGCATGCCAGCAAAAGAGGCCCTTGTATTCACACCAGGTCATCGCTGTCAGTATTGTGACATGCTGTGCAGCAATAATAGCAGAAACCATGTGAATAAATCACAATCTGTATAAAAGTTAAAGTTGTGACATGATATATTCTGTGCATATTGTTAGGTCTGCAAACCCAGATTGGTTCTGCAAACCTCTGCTCCACCCACAATGACATGTAAGCTTTCTACAATGTGTGCTCACAAAGTTCCTGTTTGTGCTTTCCTACTTTTTCCTGAAGTCAAATCCTCCCATCGTAAGAGCCAGTGATATAATACAAAGTGCTGTGAATATTGTGTGCAAAGAAGTAATGAGGGGAAATTGTGTAAGGGAATTGAGAGCTGCTGTGTTGACATGGCCTGGGTCGGTGCCAGCCATCCGTTCGTTTTTACCCTCCACTTTGACCTCAGCTCAGGAGAGGTGGGGCTTCTCTGGCTGCAACTTGACTCCTCTGGTCCAAGTGGGTGGGGTCAGGGGGGGATTAAAAAACATTTATATCGATCAAATACTCACACAGAAAATGTCACTTAATGCTCACTGAGCAGGCATGCACATTGACTTTGTGTGCCTGTGTTTATAGGAATACATATGCTCATGGCACAACACTCACACCCTGGTCCCTTCTCTTGCCTCTCTGCCTGACTCACTCCCACAACTATGCAAGCAACTCCAGCTCAGTCACCTAATTGATTCCAGACTTTTCCCTCTTCCCTTCACTCTCTCTGAGCCTCCTCCTCGCTGTCATTGCTCTTCGTTTTGTTTGTTTTCCTGGGCTGTCTGGGTCTCAGTGCCTGTGCACATTCAACCTGAATTGCTATTACCTAAATGTACTCATCAATGTATGTGGTATGGTTGCCCATGTGTTCCACTCTGATGCTTTCTCATCTTTTTTTCATAATTTTTGGTGCTTGATAAGTAATTTCTTTCCTTAAACCGACACAAGAATTCCCTCTTTATTGAAATATGATTGCCATCATTAAATGAGATGACTTGATAAGAGAGCCGGTTACTAACTGGACTGACTGGATTTGATAAGCAGACTGCAGACAACATTCATGGCTAACTTGTGTTAACCAGGCTCGAATAAAGGCAATGCGAGTCATTTTGCTTCCAGTTTAAAGGCTGTAGAGATTTGTAATCAATTTGATTCAAAACCCCACAGTTTTCTCTTTATTGCCTTCTGGATTTTGCAAAGTGGTGGTGTGGTTGGTGGCATGGCAGAGAGACATTTTATGTTGAGCTGACAGGTGTCTCTGAAAGGTTTAGGAAACTGTGTCACTAGAGCATGGGAATGTGTGGGTGACTGTCAAATGGACAGATATGTGGAGCAGATAGAAATAAGGTAAGAAAGTAAAAAAAAAATATGTCCCATGTAACCTTTCATCTCAAGGGCTGATTACATTTCATGCATTATATTCCAACAAGCATTCTTACCCCTGTATGTGTGAAGCATACAGTGAGGCAGTGGAAACTCTGCACGGAAACGGTTGAGCATACACATCAGTATCTACATACCACTGGATAAAAGGCACAGTGAGATGCTACAGTATGTTCTTATGCTACCGGTGCTACTTGCTGTTTAGGTGACCTTGCCTGATCCTGTAACTTTTTAATCTTTCACATCAGCCAGCTTGATGTGACTTAAACTAAAAAAGACAGGAATGATAACAGACTACCTAGGCCTGTAGAGCTGTGGCTCTCAACCATTTAACATAGAAACACAAAAGTTTGCAGGTTAACCGTCTACCTAAATGTCACAGCTGCTGATTTGCACAGCTACAGCCAGATAGAGTGGGCTCCAACAAAGAGCTAGTTACTGTTTTCAAGCTCAAAACTCACTGCTGCTACATAAGACACTATTACTGTTTCATATGGATGGTAAAGGAAATTGTTGTAAAAGTGAAATGGCATAGCTATCACTTTGATCTTAAAATTGGTGAATAATTAGTGAAGCTAATGGATGGAGTGTACTAAGTTCCATGGAAATGTATTATACTTATTTTTCAACTCAAACATTGAAGCATTTGTATTGAGTTATGGTACCAATTATGGAGTAATATGACCTTGCTTCACCCCAGAATATAATACACTGAGTTTTTGCAGTTTTGGAAGTTGTTTCTAACATGGTTGTTTCAAATCTTTTTTAAATTTTTATTTATTTATTTTTAATTTTTTTATGTTACCCTTGAACACAGTGACAGCTCCTGGACAACAATGATATTCAAAGAGCAGCATCCTGTAATAAGTTGGCTCAAGGAAAATTGTCAAAAAGACAATTAGCGAGATATGATGATGTAAGAAATTGTGAATTACAGGGTCTCTCACAAGATTTCCTCACTGAACTTTTACCAAAGCCTAATGAGGCCTTTTTAACAAACACGTTTCAGGAGCTGATGAACTTCAAAGTATGTTATCTACAGGAACTACAAAGACTCACAAATGTTTGCCTGCCACATTTCAACCTAGAGCTATGGCCAAGTAACCCAAATTGGAAGCAGATTTGTTGAGTGAAAATGGAGGTAAAGTCCTTGAATATTAAAGGTTCTGTTAACATCATGCTTTCTAGCCAAACGTCCTGTAGTGGAAAATGGGCCATACTGTCGATGTGTTTTTGTTCCCCGTCCCTACATGAAAGATTTTGGAGTATATCCATTTTCTGTTTTGTGTTGTGGGCTGTTGAGCTCAGCTGGCCTAGCTTTATATCTGGCTCAGTGCCAGTGTTATACAGCATATTATTGCCATATTAACAGCTAGCTCAAAGACAGTGTACTGCTATAAGTAATCCCCTCTGGGCGTCCTGGGTCTCCCTGGACACTATTATGTGTATCAAGTGTTACATGGGGAATTGGCACTGTTAGAAGTCTGTTTTGCTGATATCACACAATACCTATCAGTGGTAGGAATTTGTCTTTTGTTTGGAGAATGCAACTAAGTCAACAGATGCAAAAAAAAAATCATTGCCATGTAATGACAGTTTAGTGAGGGAGTAACATTTGTTCTGACCTGTAACATTAAATACTAATTACAATTCTGTTGTTTAATAGCCTTGTTAATCAATATCAATCATTAATTTTCTTTGTGATGGTCCAAAGCTTACTAGCCTACTCTCTCCTTTAAAACAGTCAGCTTTTCTCTGGCAACATCTTTTGACTTCATCCAGCACCTGTGGTTTGTATATAAACCACTTTGAATCATAGTGTAAATAATAATAATAATAATAATAATAATAATAATAATAATAATAATGTAGTGTGAGAATTACACACTAACACATTTACAAACATTTACATATGTTTCTCTCACAGCACTACATGCATTACATTATAAACCTACGGTGTATGTCGAGGGTTCACACACTAGCATGCTCAAGGATTTGTGATTTTGTAAAACGCTGGAAACACAGTCAATATAATTATTATTAACAATATATTAATTCATTTTTTGACCCAATGATTTTTAGAACTTTTAGCTAATACTGGAAGACATGCTATTGAGACTTTCATAATTATAACAATATTGATTTTGCCCTCATCACCCACTTCGACAGACTCATCACCATCATCAACCTTGTCCCCCTTTCCTCTTTCTTTTAGTACTAAAAACATAAGCACACAAAGGCATGTTGTTGTGCACCACACACACACACACACACACACACACACACACACACACACACAGACCAAACTCTGCTCAGACATGCAGCAGGGAAGCTAATTAGTAAAGTGGATGCAGGGACAATTTTACATACACACACATTGCCCGTTGAGAGCTCATAGACTGCACGCTGCAGAGACACTACTGGATGCCAATACTGCTGGTGCTATTGATCCAAGACAAATGAATGAATAGCGAATTGTTACTCCATCTAGTGGTACAAATGAGAGAGAGAGAGACGGACACACTTGGAAAAGTGAGGGATAAATGAAAAGATAAGGTTAGATAGAGAGAAAGTGAGGTGGAAATATAGTGTGTTAGAGGCGACCCAGTTCCATCACAGCTTGTTTGCGTTTGGGGTGGCGCAGCAGTTAGGAGCATTGAGGCACGGGATGGGGGAAGTGTGTGTGTGTGTGTGTGTGTGTGTGTGTGTGTGTGTGTGTGTGTGTGTGTGTGTGTGTGTGTGTGTGTGTGTGTGTGTGTGTGTGTGTGTGTGTGTGTGTGTGTGTGTGTGTGTGTGTGTGTGGTTGTTTGTGTGTGGTTGTTTGTGTGTGGTTGTTTGTGTGTGTGGTTGTGTGTGTGTGTGGTTGTGTGTGTGTGTGGTTGTGTGTGTGTGTGGTTGTGTGGTTGTGTGTGTGTGTGGTTGTTTGTGTGTGTGGTTGTGTGGTTGTGTGTGTGTGTTGTTTGTGTGTGTGTGTGTGTGTGTGTGTGTGTGTGTGTGTGTGTAAAAAAAGCACATCCATTTGTGAGAATGTTACCTCATTGTATACGCACACACGCACGCAATGTCAGGACCAGAGCTTGCATGCGCACTAAGGCACTTTGGGAAACAGTTTGCACACTTGCTGCAATCGTTAAGATGAACACATGCACACATTCATAATGGTTCCTTTGATGCCTGATGTTGCTCTCACGTTGATATGTTCATAGATCAGCCCCAGACATTTTTATCTGTGGCCTTACAGTATAGGATCGTTCCACATTCAGGGTGCACAATATAAATGTCAAATAGGTGCACATTAGATATTTATATCAAACGTTTAATTAGGGCTCACCATTTTAAAGATTCAATACATGTATTAATTATTGAATTATATTTTATTTTGGTGAAAATAAAAAATCAATAATACAAAAATAGCAGTGAGAATTCTATTTAAAAACATATATGCAACAGACTTGCTCAATTATTATTATTTATTCATTTATTATTTATTTATAAAATATATATTTACTTCTGTCTATTGCATAACCAGTCAATCCATTTGTGTTTTCTCCCAATTTCTTTTAATTTTCTATATTTACTTTTGTCTAAAAATCCAATAGACATTATTTAAATGGATTTTCTTCTTTATAAAAAAAAGGCTTTTTATCAGTGAAAATCAGTAAAAACCAAAAACGATGAGCTTTCAGTTTAAACTAATTTAGGCTGATTTCATCCAATTGCTTTAAGATCTTTCAGGCATGCTGCAGTTTCCTGTAGCTCAGGCAATGCTGAATGATAGATCATGAGGCTTTAAAGCCCTATTGCACTTAGCTGTGCATTTAGTGTCTACAGCGTGCTTTTCCCATGGGCCATCTGTGTTCCTCCTCTGATTAACAGGCAGTAAAAACTCAAGACATGGTGGTTACTGACTGTTGATGAAAGGGTGTTTTTGCCTCTCACATCCCTACAGAATATCACTCTGATGTATCAGATCATTGTTTTATTTCACACTCTGTCTATGTGAGGTTGTGTATGTATGCATATGTGGAGGCCTGACCTTGTTTGCTTGTAAGAATGATTTGTCACCCCTTGTGACAGCTATAAAGAGCAGTATGTAATGTGGATTGCATGTTTTATCAGGCATCTAGAAATATGTGCCACAATTCCTGTTAGGATTTGTAAAACACACAATGTACCTGCTCATGTTGGAGCTACAAAATGACATGCATTTGGGTGGGAATATTGGGAAGATGCGAGGTTTGAGGAGGCAGGACGGTGTTGGAGTTATAGGGGTCAAGAGCCTGCTGTGGACCCAGCCATGATGAGAGTAAACGAAGATGGTTTGTGGAGGGTTGGCAGAGTGGGGGAAGAAGAAAAAACTTAGGGGATTTTAAAGAGAGGGAGATATAGAGACAGTGAGAGCTAATGAGCTGGATTTGCTGGAGACTTGGCATTCTGCTCATGGTGCTTGCTCTATCTTTCTCCTCCTGTAGAAGAGCTGGCTAGAGTGAGCTTCCTGTCTGAGCCCTGAAGCAAATGAGGGGTGGGTGGGGGGAGGAAAAGTTGGGGGAGGTGGTTTGTGGAGGGGTGTTGGAAGCAACAGAACAGAGGAAGGAGGAGAAGGAAGAGGGTGAGGGGCGGGAGGGAGCAGTATTGAAATTGAATGCCAGGGCGCCATGTTCTCACCGCCAGCGTTTCCATGGTTACGGGGTAATTCTGGCGAGTAAGGAAATTTCATTCACTCTGGTATGAAGAAGAAGAAAAAAATGGGAGCGAAATATCAACTTAGCAACGGAGAGGGAGAAAGGAATATACACATACACAAAATGATGGAAGACAAAGAGGAGGAAAGGGAAAACCTCTACTGGGGTTTATGCCACCCATCCCCCAGGCGATCTGCCTCTGTCTCTCATTGCTTTTTTTCTTGTATTTCTGTGATGCTTGGTTTGTTTGCCACCATCCTATAAGCAAACTCAACACCCACCCACAATCCTCCAGTTCTTTCAGGAGCCCTGCAGGTATATGGCAAAGAACAAAGAGAAACACTGTTAAGTGGCCGCTGTGTGTGTGAATGTGTGTACCTTTTGTGCATTCTTTTTGGGAAGAGGGCAATGGGGGTTGTTGTTGGGGTAAGGTCGGGGGTGGGTCAAATAAATTAGGATGGAGCTCAGTTGTTCACAACACATTTGACACCAGACCTAGCTGCTCACATGTCAGAAGCTCGGGCAAAGTGCAGCTGATTTGACCACGTTTTGTCTTCAACTGCTTAAATTTCACAAGACAAAAAAAAGAAGGGTTGAGTTCAAACTCTGTGTGCATGTACGAACCTGAGCACGCAAGCATGTGTATCAGCCTGCACTGATACAGCCACACTCTCTCTCCAGCTAACTGCTGTTGACAATGGCATGGGGTTTGACTGGGCCGTCGCTGCAGCCAACCTGACAGCTGTACAGCCAAGCACCCTCTGTATACACACACACACACACACACACACACACACACACACACACACACACACACACACACACACACACACACACACACACACACACACACACACACAACCTTCATCCTCAGTGTAATTTGTGATATGATGTGCAGGTTTTCTCATCAGCACATGCAGCATGTTTTGACAGAGTGAGGCATAAACACATGCACTTAAAACGCTGAATTGTGTGTTTATTATCCTCAAGCTGGTGTGTGCAGATGTTTCGCTTTCACAGAAAATATCAATGCTATTTTTTATTGTCAAGATAATAAAACATTGAGATTTATAATTTGATGGTTATTTTCTCCTTTTCTTCCAGTGGCGGAAGAGGGGCTCTGGGAGTGTGGGCTGTCCTACGAGTGCAGGACCCTCCTGTTCAAGGCCATACACAACCTGCTGGAAAGGTAAAGAAGCACTTTATCAGCTGCACTGTTGAACTATATCGTGTATATTCAGTAGAATTAAAAATAAAATGGTAGCATAGCTGGCAAAGTTAATGTAACACATGTTTTATAATGTATCTTGCAGTTTTAATAAGTTTGAGTTTTCGCACAATTTGTTCCTATAAAGTTACCCGCTATTTTGCATTTAAAAGCAGCAGCAAATAGTATATAATAATGCAGTTTTAAGCAGATATTACTTATTAATGTATAAAGTATCCTACTAAAGGTATATGTATAGGCTTATTAATAAGAATAAAAATTATTTAGCACTTTTCTGCATACTCAAATAAGGTTTTAAAATCTAAAACTATACTCTATATATCTATATCTATATATCTATATCTATATATATATATAACTAAAACATTTAACATCATCGGTAATTATAATAAGCACTCTGAATGTAACTTATGTCTGTCTCTTAAATAAACAAGAATGACCTTTCAATTAAATAGAAAAATCACCAGACAAAAATGTTGTGTCATATTGATAGACACTTTGAATTTTCTTCCAGCAGCTTCACCTTAATGAAATTATAATCTGAGCGCTGAATCACTTGCTCAAGTACCCAACGCTCTCCTTTCTGAATCAGAGCCATCTGTTAAATGAAGCAGCACATATTTGCTCTCTATTAAGTTAAGCATCGGTGATCATCATAGGGGGCAGGTTGAATTAACCTTCCTATTACCTTGAAGCTAACTCCTTTTATTGCTCACTGTTTCAACACAGGATGGATCATTTCCACTTTCTTTTTCGCATCCAGACAACTTTGACCTCTTTCACTGACTGTATTATTATTATTATTATTTTTTTATTATTATTATTTTTTTTTTACGAATGAACATACATTTTATTAAAATAATTACAATTTCAGTAAAGCAAGCACAGAAAAATAACACAGACATGTTAGAACTCTGCTGTATGGTTCATTATATTTTATTCATTTTACGTCGTGCTTGTTGCCCATGTGGAGTTTGTAGTCGGACAGAAAACTAATGATACGTACACCAGTAAAAAGGGCATTACTTTGACAATAGGTTTCTAAAATGTGTGCTGAAGGCTGGACTTCAACACAGTTTATGACAGTTACTGTGGCTAGAAAATTAACAGCAACATTAAAGTGTGACAGCTTATGACACCTGTCAGTCAAGCACACATGCTCCTGGCCTATTTCTCTTCCAAGATGCTCTTATCAATATTTTTACATTGACAATGGAATTCTGTGTAAAGTGAAAGGAGTTACTCATAGTGGCAGTATCAGCTGCATATATTACTGTATCACGGCCAATACTGACATTATTAAGCGGTTTGGGTATTGGCCGTGATTTAGTCCTGCTTTGCCAAACCCTCCTCCAAAGCGCGCTGAACGAAGGTCTGGCTACTCCACACAGCATTTGGGGATGTGAGGAAAACGTGCTACGGTTTAGTGGCATTTCTTTAAACCAGTCAGAATTGTCATGGGTGGAGCTAAACTCCGCACACAGCCGTTGCCAAAGAGTCATGCAGAGAAAACTCAGATTGGACAGATGGTCTAGCTAACTGTCTCAATTTACCCTGCAGAGATCTGAGGAGTAGTCAAAAATAATCCTCGTTAATTTACCAAATTCAAAATTCCAACACAAAGAAAGCGTAAGGAAATAGAAAATACATGCATCTGGCAAAATTTCCAGCGGCACCAGAGCAATCCCGAAAGTGGAATGTCTTGGAAATAGGCTAGCCATGATGTAACCAGTCCACATTAAATACAGTCACTTTGTTAATGTTCCAAATTCTAAAATGAATTGTTTGGGGTCGATAAGACTGTACCAAAGATGGTAGAGCTGGAGGCAAAAAGCTTTGGATAGCTCAGCCTGGCTGAGTGCAGCGTAATCCATACAACAATTTTTTAATTCCTTGACCTGGGTGAGAGGATCCAGCAGGGAATTTACTGGCACCTGACTGAAATGAGGTGAAGAAGTGCACAGATGGCTGGATAGCCAAATATGGAGCATGATGACTGTTTGATGTGATCAATTTTTTATCAAACGAAAGGAAAGGCTTTTGGAAAGCTATGTGAAGAGTGCACACCACTTTGGGGGAAAGCAGATTAGCAGAAGATTATCTCTCCTTTTCCTGTGCACTTAAATGCCACATCTTAAGCATTGCTTAGATGTAGCTGAGTATGTATGTATAATAAGTGAAAGAATAAAATGTTATAACATTATAAAAAGCTAAAGTCAAAATTACAAAAAAAACTACTCATATTAGCTAAGCTATAAGAAGGCCTCATATTATGGAAGCTGTATTGAGAAACTGCAATGTGATGGAATCCACCAGAATCATAAAAAAATCATCAAGTTAAATCGAAACCTTTCTAAGCCCCTCTAGAATACTAGTTGTTGCATGATTCATATATGACAATGCTTTATACAAGATGTTAAACCATTTTCTGGCTACTTTTTTTTCTTGTCTTATGAATAACTCTCTTTCTCTCCTCTGTTGGCTTCTCTTTTTTTTTTTTCTTTACTGCTGCAGATGTTTGATGGATAAAGGGTTTGTGAGGATTGGGAAGTGGTTCTTTAAGCCACATGAACTGGAAGAAAAGTCTTTGGGCAACAGGTAAGAACTTTCAGCACAAACCCGCACCTCATCGAGATATTGTCACTAGACTTCTTAAGCATGCTTTGTGTGCCACAAGGTTTCATGGATCTTAGTCTGTGAGAAATAAACACTACAGATGTGTGTGTGTGTGTGTGTGTGTGTGTGAGTGTGAGTGACACAGCAAAGCAGCGTGCATTGGTTTTATGTGATTCAGTATTTGTCTCTTTTCCTCTCATGTCCTTGATGTTCCAGCGGCCGGCTCGGGGTGTGAGACTATTAAATACCAGGACAGTGAATGGTGGTGAGAGGTGAGAGACGAGCTGAGTTGAGCTCTCACAGCTCTGTCTCTTTGTAAGGGGTGTGTGTGTAATTGTCACATTATAAATCTGTAGGCCGACAGAGAGACTTATACGGAGTAAAAAAGGGGTGGGTGTGATGACAGTTGCTCAACTTGTTGCTTCAGTGATTATAGTCTGCCCACTTCAGCTTCTCCTGCTGTAACTAACATAATAGTGCTTAAATGCTAAGAATTCAAGTGGGAAACAACTTTGCTGTCAAGTTTTCTTAATTTAGAAATCTGTTGGAACAGCAAACACAAAAAAAATCCTTTTATTTATATTTACTTTGTAGTTTTTGAACTGGAATACCCTTAAATTGCATTGTCATTCAAAGGTGATGCAAATTAACAGATGCACAGGAAACTCTCACTCTGGAAAGTTGCTGACACAAGCGCAGTCTGCTGTGCTGCATTGTAGAAAACTCGGGTTTAGCTGTTCAGAGCAGGGGGAAGTCCCTCAGTGAGGCTCACTTTGTGACATCTCAAGTACGTATAGGGTTTGCAGAAATACAGCGAAGAAGCCTAGACGAGACTGTGAAATGTTTTCACCTAAAAGCACTCTCATGGTGAAATATACTGCACATACAGGTCGACGTATTAAAGTAAAAAAGCTGAATGAGATGAAATGAGTGGAGAAACATAATGGATGCAGGTGCTTCCATGCAGAGAATGAGGGGTCACTGAATGGTTTGATAAGAATGGAAAGGATGGAAATCAAAATAACACTCAAATGAACACGTATGCTCTGCAAAGACACCACACTTCTCATATTGTATTACATCATATCATATCATATTGTACCCATGGATAATCTGCTTGTTTTTGTTTTTTAGAGGTTGTCACATCTTTAAAAGGTTCTCTGCACATTTATTTGGTACATAATCCTGTTTGATAAGTTTACCAAATGGTAGTGTGAAGCATAGTGATTCACTGCAAGATCAGTAAATAACGTTTGTGATTTGGGAAGTAGGAAGGTGTGAAGGGACGTGTGTGTGTGTGTGTGTGTGTGTGTGTGTGTGTGTGTGTGTGTGTGTGTGTGTGTGTGTGTGTGTGTGTGTGTGTGTGTGTGTGTGTGTGTGTGTGTGTGTGTGTGTGTGTGTGTGTGTGTGTGTGTGTGTGTGTGTGTGTGTGTAAACACATGTTGAGATTCTCTTTCTGAAATTACCCTCAGTGTTTGAGGGCAAACGTTTACATTTGTGAGTGTCTCTTTTTTACATCATGTCATTTCTCTTTGTTTTGACCGCTCTGTATGAATGTGTTGTCAGCTGGTACGCCCCCTACTGAGCCAATGCTGACTTGTTCTGTCTGTGAATTATTGAACATCCTGGAAGAAAGGAGAGAGAGAAAGATTCTTGCGTATATAAAGGCACAAACAAGTCTTATGTAGATGTCTGCAGTAGTCATGCTAGCTGTTTCATGCTTTCACTCTGCGGGTGTTGCGTGTATCAAATCATGTAAGTGAACCATGGCATTTTTTTCTTTCCTCATGTCTCTACTGCTTGCTTCCAGCACACATGCAAACACACATACTGTCCTGAATGCCCACATACCCCATCCCTCAGTCCCAGAATAACACTGTTGCCCCACAATTGATAGTGTGAACCCTAAGGATCCCTGCAGATCCATGGCTGTCAGTGTTTTCATGCCAAGAGGGAACATTGCTCACTTAGGCATACACTGACCTCCTGCCTCAGCTGTAACCAGCTCCTTTGTCTCTTCTTTACTCCCACACTTTGCCTTTTAAACCCAACAGGGGGCGCTTCAGTGATAATATCCATGCCATGCTACCTTACCCTTGCCAACTCCTGTGCCTTGGCGCTGCCGCCTTTGTCAGGCTTATCTGGTGTTTATCTCATATGTGTCCCCAGGGCACGGTGAGGATTGGCACATCCAGGACACATCCAAAGCACCCTCCGCATCCCCCCCCCACCCCACCCCCTCCCCTCTCAGCACAACACTCATGCTCTCTTTGTGTCTGAATGGGAGGAAAGCACTCTGGGTTGGTAACGGATTGCATCAGACTCTAAGGGGAGCAAGAGAGAGTTACTGGCATACAGAGAGAGTGTGAGAGAAGAGGCGAGGAAGAGCAGGGAGGAGGCTCAATGTGTGTGGTGGGGGGTGGGGATCAGAGAAGGTGGGGGGTCGTAAATTAATCATTGCTATAGACGGCTGAATGGATGTATTAGGGTCTGTCTTTCTCATTAGTTCAGTCAATTCTATGCTTGCCAAGTACACTATTGTACACAGTATACTTAACCTACATGTATTTATTTGCATTAATGGCCATATACTCATGTTTAAATTATGTTCATATTTTATGGTGTAATAGAGCTATCCTCTGGTGCTAGACAATGAAACAAAACAAGTTGCGCTGCCTGTTTAAACTACTTTTTAAAAATCTTAGAAATCCTTAGCTTTTTTTTTTTTAATACAAGTCCTCCTCTCCTCTCCTCCTCTCCTCTCCCCTCCTCTCCCCAGGGACCAATGACATTGAGATATTATTAGCCATCTCCTAGGCAACAAACATTTGGTGTTAGGCCACATCACAAGGTCATATAATCTCCAGAAATAAAAACAACAAAATATACACATGAAAAACAGTCCCTCCTTTTACCCCCAGATCCACTTTTTATCAACACTCTAACTTGTACAAAATCCTCCCTAATATGAAAAAACTACATTACACATACAAAATAGTGAGCAAGTAGGTTAAAAAAAAAAATAAATAAAAATTTGGTATGTGTGGTTAAATCTCTCCCTCTGTGCTTTCAGGGGCTTTAAAGTGTAACTCTCACCAAAACGAAACCTAGGGTGTTTTTGTGTATGTACCAAAGTCAAACTTAATTAGTCCTATTAATTAGGACAGACGTGTCACTTTTATGATTTTTAAAACACCAAGAAGGCTCGACATAACATGAGTATCACCACGGTCTCTACACATGAACTTAAAAATTGAAAACATTATTTGTGTACAGAGTTTACTAAAAAAGGTTTTGAACGACTTACTTTAGCAGTTGTTGTTTGTATTGTTTGTATCTCCAAATGCAAATGAATGAACTCCGTAGGAAGGAATGTCATTCTTATATGTGGCTCCTTTTTCAACTACAAGGTCTATATTGTTTTTTACTAACGACAAAACAATGAATTATCCGTGCATTTATATGGAACTAAGCTTTAGGAGCCTTCTATCTTTACTCTCCTCCCTGTTACGTTGCATTCAGAGACTGCTAAATTAAGTCGTTTTAATAAACTGTGTACACAAACAATGTTCTCAATGCTCGAGTTCATGTCTAGAGACCCTGGTGATACAAGCAAAGTTTCATGATGCGTCGAGCTTTCTTAGTGTTGATTTTGATGTGCCCCTAGCACTCCCGTTCAAAAGGCCATGTGACCAAAAAATGAAGATACGGTGAATCTTAAAAGTGGCACTTCTGTCCTTATTATGCTTTTAAAATAAAGTTTGACAAAAACACCATAGTTTGCATTTTGGCGAGAGTTACTCTTTAAGATCAGGGCGTTTCAGACAAAGGGGTGAATACAAATATATTCAGAACAATTATGTGTGAACAATAAAGCATGCAAAGATGTTCTAATAGAAATCCAAAATACAAGTACGAACCTTAAAATTATCATAATGTGGGACCTTTAAAAAAATACTTGAACTCACAGTTGCAGTTAATGAGAGTAACAAAGTCAAAGTGCTTCCACCTCAGGTGGCCTTTGTTTGTTGTCTTCATTCAAGATAATTTGACATGTTCTGTCCATGCTAATGCATTAATAGTTTGCTAGATTTATAAAGAAGGAAAAATACCTTGTATTGGTGTGATGGAGGACCATTAAAGCTTACATTAATACTTGTCAGGGATCTGATGTTATAAGTTAGGCTTTTTAAACTTTTATCACAGAAGAAAGACGATCGGAGTAAATATGTAAAATAGTTGATGTAATGTGAAGATTTTGTAACTGGTTGACTTGGGGGCCAGCTGATTATTTGACATGTTACAAATGTAAGTGACAAGAAAAAAAGCCCCCCCTGAGTGGTTGATTAAAAGATGGAAGCTTTTGGCTTGACTGGCAGACAGATGAATAAGGTTAAATGAGTTGAACTGGTAGACTGACTAATATACTCTGTGACTGGCTTATAAAGACCAGGGGTGAAAAAGGCTCTAAAAAAAGTTAAAGGGTTTGGATTTAGAGCATCAGGATTTAGAAGTGTTGAGTAAGGCATTCTTAATTAGTTTTTCAATACTTCATTCATTAAATACTTGTTAGTAGCTCCATTACAGAGAAGACATCCTGTTCAGTGTTCTCTTGCTCTTTATTACTTTGCCATCCATACTTTTGCTTTGCAATCAACTACTTATACAAATATTAAAAGCTAAAAATTCCATTTAAATTTCAAGATGTTGATATTTTTTAATTGAAGTCGCTGGAGGGACTAAAACCTACTTGTTTCACAACTCGTCCTAGTTCTTCAGGTCAACTACTGCGTCATTACTGAAACATTGTGGCTCCTGCTGTAAAAATTGTGCGTATTGCAGGTGTTCTAGAAATTTTCAACATTAGATTTACAGTTTTTGCAGCGCAATAAGAAGGTAAGGTGTGTTCAGGTGGGGGTTCATTTCAGAATAAATCCTTCTGTCTTGGCATTAATTCAAAGGAGCCAGCGCAAAGCCGTGAAAATGTAAATGACACGGGACACTTGACAAGTGTATGTGTGGGTAGGAAAAAATAACAATACAAACACTTATCATTTATGAATTTGACTGTTACTATAATATGTGCTTCAGTCAGTAGTAAAAAGGCTTTTATAGGGAAGTCACTGGAAAATTCACTGTAATTTAATACAGCAGCTGAGATCTAAGTGGTGGCTCAATGATTGACTACATGCACTGTGAGCCATACAAATATTAATGAATCAGACAGTATCTGATGTTATGTCATGTATATTTCAATGTTATTAAAGTTATTCTTTTGTGCTTTTAAAATAAAAGTTTAGAAGTGCCCCTCTGTCATTCACACTTGTTAAATATTTTGAGAACTGAAATATTTGTATTTTCTTCTTTAAAGTGTGTTGTAGAAAGCAGAGAGCATGTGATGTGCTATCCCCCCAGATTTCACAATAACATTACCAGGTTATACCACAGAGAGCAAGAGAAAGAAGAGGAGGGAAAAAAACAGATCAATAGAGAGGATGGTGATACATCACAGCAACAGCCTTTTCCTCATTTTTTTATTAGGACTGTAGATATAAAAGTGAAAGCCAGTGGTACCTTCAACGTATTCACAATCTTCATCTGCTGTTTTTCAGGACTTACAAGAAATCTAATTTTGACTGAGATTTTCTGTGATTCTTGTCCCCATAGAGAGGGTGATGAGTGGGCACAGCACTTTTTCATTGTGAATCCATAGTTGGAGCAGTGTTTGAGCACAAACATTGTGATCGCAACACTGGCTAAAACCACCCAATAGGGGCCACTGAATAATACATCGAGCTGGCTGCATCCCCCTTATGCTCATGTAAATACTGGTGTGTCATGTCAGCATGCAGGAACATATGCACATACCTGCATTAGCCAGTGTTTTGGTTGTATGGAATAAAGTTATAGTGTGGGTGCAGTGGAAGGACATTTACAGTATGTTTGTGTACATGCTGCTTACAAGAGAGTAAATATCTGCTATATCAGTCCACCAGAGCAGTGTTGACGCTCTTGTGTTTCTAAGAGATCTGTTCAGAATGGGTAGTAAGGCAGCTAGAAGATGAAGATAACCCATAACAGTGCTGCTGGCAGAGAATTTAAGGTACAGATTAAGGAGATTAATCCTCCAGATTTGTGAGAATCTAAGAAAACTCTATCAGCCCGCTAAGTGCATATGACTGTTAATGATATCTAAATGCAGTTATCACATTGTGGGCTTGAGGTGCCTCTAACAGTGCGAGGAAAAAGCTTTGTGTGCTTGTCTTTTTTTTTCTTGTCCTGTTTATTGCTTTCTAACTCTAATCTTGTTTTATTTTTTACTCCCACTGGGTTAGACATGAAAGCATCCCCACAACCGAGATAACCATTGTTATTTTGTGTGCATGTGATTTTACACACAGATGCATGTGTGTCAAGTCTATGATGCATGTTGGGCATTAACCAGCTCCCCTGCTGTCTTGCTGGTGGCGTTGTGATGGGGTAAAAAGACAATGCCACATAAACCCCTACACAGTTGCTTTGTGGCATTCAAACATGCGCGTGATGCACATTGTGTTCACATGTTGTTCCAATAACTGTGGTTATTTGCGTGAATTTGTGCCTCCCTCTACATGCATACCATAGACATTTGCACAGATATGATAGCCGATGGCCTACAGTTTACTGTTTTTACTATTTATTCACTGTACATATAAGCTTAGCTGTACATATAAAGCCAAATTAAATGGACACACTCATACACGTGTGCGTGTGTGTGTGTGTTCGTTCATTTTCCGGCTCTACATTCCCTGATTGATTTCCTCATAAAATTGTGCTCAGTAGCCACCCATTAAAACTCTGATCTCATCGATATGTGTGCAGCAATTGCAGTGTGTGGCACTGAATTATTCACCTCCTCCCCTTTCTCTCACACTCGTTTTGCTTTCACTCCTCATATTGCGCTGTATCTTTCCTTCCTTGTCTTCCTAATTTCCTCTTTATTCTTCATTTTCCCATTCCGTCTAGGTCTTGTTCATGCATCTTCTTTCCCTCACTATGTCTCAGCTTCTGTTGCTGTTCTTCTTTCTACTCTACTCTTCTTCCTCCCTTTCTTCCTCCTCTCACTTCTTTTTTTTCTCAACCCCCCTTTCCTATTTCTCTGCCTCCTCTCTCTATCTCTCCAGTACTGCCAGGCCTGAGGCGAGTCTCAGCCATCACTCCTCTTCATTTATTAATACCTGTACTCATACAGCCTAGCAGCACACACAGCTGCCTCACATTTTGTCCGCTGTCCTGACACACACACACACACACACACACACAAATACGCACACACACCCTTGCCAGGTGCACATATGTCCCCGGAGGATGCAAGAAGCCCAGTGTGTCCACACACTCACACCCGCTTACTGTGCAGAAAAATGCCCTTTGTAAAAGGACAGGGAGCATCAATCTCAGAGCTGCGTCAGCCTACTGTACAGTTTGATGCTTTTTTTTTTTCTTCTTTTTTTAAATGTTTATTTTTAATCACTTAGATAATGTTCATCAGTATCCTTTATAGACTTTGCTTTGTAATAATTCAGGTAGATTTTAATTGAGAGCACTGAGGAGAATAGTTATTTACCAGCACACAGTAATCCCAGCTGAAATATCAAAAGTATCCAGCAGCCACTAATTCAGCTGGATTGCTGTCGGATTTTAAGACGGTAAAAGACAGACAAGGATACAAAGAGAGAACAGATGAGTTCCAACAATGATTCGCCGCTATTTGGCCAGAGATGCCATTTTTACGAGGGGGCTTAAGGGAGCCGTATTTTTGTCCACACATCAATCCGGATCAGTGCCACACATCTCATAAAAATTACTATATCAACAGAATTATTAACACAAAGGGAAATAATTTTAATGGATGCTTTATTTCACAGCTTTATTTAATATGTGCAGTGTAGCCAGAACATAAAATAGTGAAATGCATACAATTTATCAATCAATCAGCCTATGAAAAACAGTCCTAATTTATTTGTCTTAAGCGCCCTTAATCATGTCTATCATATATGTAAATTACTTAATGAAGAATCACTGCAAATTGGAGCATGTGGCTTTGTCTTTTTCAATAGAGCGTTAAACATCCTAAATGTAAATTGTGACTGTACATATACTGTATGTCAGTTAGCTGGACTGGTACTCTTGACTTGCAGCTGTTCCCCTGAGCTTCTGCATGCAGCTATATATAGCGCTTCATATGTTGTAATGATGCACTGAGGACAAAGTTAGAGGCCAGTGACATTGAAAGCATTTTAACTCATGTGTTGTACAGATGTGAATTGTGGAGATGATAGACTATAGTGCTGTGTTTTTGAGAGAGAGAGTGTGTGTGCCTGTAGGTGTGCTTCTGGATGCATTTGTACAGTATTTGCTTTTCCTGCTGTGACTATGCATCAATGTGTTCAAACCACCTGTTATTATGAGGGTATGTTTTTTAGCACAAGGAATGTTTTTGAAGCAGAGAAAATTGTCCTCTTCCCTCATTGGGTGCCCTCAGCGCCATCTGGAGGCCGCCACGGTCAATGCCACAAGATCTTTGGCTCCCACAAGACTGTGTTTAGTTCTGCCCATGAGTGACTGTGGAACTGGCCATTTGATTGAATTTGATGATCCATTACAGCTCAAATGGAGGCCCAGCTCCCTCAGGTCAAAGGAGATATTGCATAGGCAGCAGGGTAATCACAGGGAGATTACAGTGCCTGCTGACTTTATTGTCAGTGTGATATATACAAACCAAGGTGGCAAGGAGCTTTATAGATTAAAAATGTACATCAGTGGAGCCATCTTGGTAGGTTATGATGTCCACCGCCCACTGGTATGTAGATTGCAATAAGGCTCCAGCAACTACTCCTCTGTGATTAAAAAAGGAGCAATGCTTGATGAACCATGCCTGGGCTGCATAATAAAGAAAGCGCCACAGATGTAAACATGTAGTCACCACGATCAGTCATGAGCAAATGAGGATTTATACCTGCAATAAGGAGCCTGTGTTGGGAAATGATGTAGATGATCAATGTAGGTAGAGCTTAGCAAGGCTTTTACAAAGACACATTCTGAGTGTTGTTCTCTAAATTGCGGTTTGGAGAAAAGCACTCATCTGTCATGCCGCTGCCCGAAAGATATTCATGTTGTACATTTGTTTTTCAATAGATTTGATTCATGGGTTTGTTTAGTTTCAAGTTTAACATAATTAAATGTAATTTTTTGATTCCATTTAAATCTCAAATACAATTATGTTGTGAAGGTAAATGTACATGTAATGAAGTTGGACAGATATTTAGTGTTTCAGTGCAAACTCATACTGCCATTAATTCAATGTTTCATGGTGTGAAAGATTTTGTTTACATCTTTCTATAATCAGCTCACTGTACACACACAGAATACATTGTTGTACTGTTCTGTGGTCTCATCATCTAAGCCATTACTTCCTTCTGTCCCCAGTGAACACCTATCATGCTCCTTCTCCTTCTTCCTCCATGGGGAGAGCAATGTGTGCACAGTGTGGAGATTGCTCAGCACCAGCCTGCATACCACATCACAGAACACCACATCCGCCTCGCACAGACCTCCATCTCGCCAGTACAAGGTACAACCACAAGTCCATTGTTTTTTGCCTATTGTTTGTACACTGAACAAAACAAAAATGACGTTAAGTAAGAAACATGCGCTGCAATGAAGTATTACCAGAAATGTGTTATATTACTGATGAACATGTACAAGACAACATGCCATATTTTACAAAACATGATATGCAATTATCAAAAAATTGTAGTGGAAGACGAATTCAGATCCTTTAGCATTACCACATTGTATGAATTCTCCACTATAAGTGAAAATAATTAAGTATCAAAGGTAAAAATACTCAATAGAGAGAGATATAGCCCCTATGAATGTTATGCTTTTATATACTGCTGTATTCCAGTAAAGTGTAAGTAGAAGTGTTTGGTCAAGGTGGCGTTAATTTGAACAATTGTATATACTTGTGAGTGTTTGTAAAAACCTTAATTTGTAACATAGTGTCTAAAGATCAATGTAGTGAAGAAATAAGTAAACTATTTACCTCTGAACAGTGGAAGGATCAAATAGCCTGAAGTGTAAATATGAAAGTAAAGTATAAGTGCCTCAAAATCATATTCAAGGTCAGTACTTGAGTAAATATACTTTAGTTGTATTCCAGCACTGCAAAACAGTAGTGACTATATTACATAACGTTAATTATGGGCAACCTTCTGCAAAGTCATTGTATTTACTATTAACCTCTTCAGTGTGTATTTATTCTGTACAATATAATGAAATTAAGCAAAGTTAATGACAATATTTAAAGTTACTGACTACACCATGCTATGCACCATTCTTCCACTCTGTTTTATCCATCTGCAGTGATCCTAAGTCCATACGGCCTGAGCGGCACTCTAACAGGTCAGGCTTACAAAATGAGTGACCCGGCGGCACGGAAGCTGATGGAGGAGTGGAGCTACTTCTACCCTATAGTACTTCAGCAGAAACAGGGAATTGGGGAAAAGGAAAAAGAAGAAGCAAGCCAAGCCTACAATCGCAACTGTCACGTGGCACTGGAGGTCATCGTAGGTATGGAAAAAGTCAACATGTCTGTTGGATTTAAAAGAGTGTGGAACCCTCTGACTCCATGTAGGCAGCTTGAGCTGAGGTATTAGTGGATGGGGTGCTATTGAAGTATACTTTGACTGCAATGATCCTCAGTCTTTTATCACATCTCAGAGTGAAAAGGGGGAAATGACTGGAAGGGAAGAGGGAGCAGTAAAGACAGAAAGGGAAGATAGGGAAGTGGAGGCAAAAGCCCCTTGGGAGGCACTCTAACAGCTTTGTCTAATCAGTCTGATCCCTCAGCGTTGGTTTGACCTGATTATAATCAGAACTCCTATGCATGCCAGTGGCTTTTACATCTAAGAAGAAAAGTCTTTGCTGCCTGAAAAGGTAAAGTAGTAAGTGTGAAGGGATTTAAGATGATATGTTTTATATGAGCAGTGAATGTGCGTGATCACATTAATGGATAAGGAGCAAGTGCATTGCATATAGTATATAGCTGCTGTATTTATTTCCTTTTCTTTAGCAAAATATAAATGAATGATAGGTTGGCACAATAATTGTTCTGTGGGTATTGCATAATTAAATAAAACGTCTTTAAGATGGTGCTCAATAAACCTTTCCGTTAAAAATGAGCAGTGGCTGTTCCATTGTTTCATAACAGTGAATAATGCCCTTCTTTTCATCTTCTTAGGTGGAGTAAGGATGACCTACCCAGCTGCTTTAGTGCTGATAGCCCAGGGGGACCTACCAGTGGAGCAGCCGCCACCTGTTCCTGCAGCTCAGGGCCTCAGCAGGGAACCAAACCTCTGCAGTGTGCCGCTAACACCGCCAACGTCCCCGCAGCAGCCCTGCTCAGGTAACAAAAACACACACGTACACACCTTCCTGCGGGAAATTTCAACATTATACATGCTTGTAATCCTGTGCTTATGCTGCATTATGATATATGTTCCACCCTTTATATTTTCAGCGGACAGCGGCTTTGTGACCTCCGTCTCCAGTGTCCCCACATCGGACAGCAACATGGGGGTTGCCAGCATCAGCCCAAAGCATTCTGCGAAGAAGCTAACCCGTCAGGTAGTCCATCAGGCCTGGAGGGAGTGCTATCTCAACCAGCCTCAGCACGTGTAAGTTCAAACCATCACTGAGTTTGTTTCCTCTGCCTAGTGTGTTTATTATGGAAGTGCAGTGATGCAGTTGAGCTGGGGCACTCATAGATCTTTTTGTTCCCTGCAGATCAAATTCGCCATCTGAAGTGACGCCTAAGAAGGAAGTGCCTAATGGAGTAACCATGTGGGACTTTATGGATCTGGGAGCGAGAGCGTCCTGCAGCTGCTCCAGGTACCATAGAGCTGCACCCATGCTGTTCAGTATCAGCATTATACATGTTCAGTATCTGAGCTTTCATGTGTTTTACATAGGACAGGTTTATATTTGAAACCTGTTGCAAAGCAAATGCTCCAACGAAACAGCTTTGTTAAGAAAGGTTTTGATTTAAGTCAACATCCTATGAAATCGTATGAAAAACAAAAACTTAATGTAAATTGTAATAAAATGCTGTAATTAATGAAATTCCAAGTGTCCTATCACAATCTACACTTAAATAAAACAATGACTAATATTTATAAGTGGTCTTTGTTGTTTTTTTTTGTCATAGCTTGACAGTTTTGACTACTGACTCTGCAGTCATCTTCAGAAGTGTTACGTTATGTTGCTGTGATGTCTACTGTTGGTGTGATATATTTAATTTGTGTCATTCCACCTGTGGGGTCGTTGGACAGAAGGGAGGAACAGCGTAATTCCATCACACAGATGTAATGACACAAATTAAATATATCACACCAACAGTAGACGTCACAGCAACATCACGCGACACTTCTGAAGATGACTGTAGAGTCAGCAGTCAAAACTGTCAAGGTATGACAAAAAACATTAAGCCTGTCGTATAAGAACAAAAAGATCACTTATAAATTTAAATAGTAGGCTAAATGAACTTGTTTAGATTAATAACTAATATTGCTCAGCAGAAAAGAGACAGATGAGGACAATGAATGGGAACTGGTAGTCTTTTCAACTAGTAAAAAGAAGGGATATACAGTAGGTGTGGACATTTCAAAAACTCAAGACATTATTATGACATTAAAGCAACATCGCTATTGTAATTACTTTAAAACAGATTCTTCAGAGGGTTTTCATTAGTTTTCTTTTCTATCCTATTTGTCTTTGTTACAGATTGAAGCAGCAGAAGTTGAATCTGACCACCACATCCACTGCCAACCCCCAGACTAGTGCCAACCCCACTCAGTCCTCTGGGCCGTCATTATACCCTCCCTCGCTTCCCAAACATAAGACCAGTGATAAGACCGAAAAGGCTGACAAACAGTCCAAGAGGCCAGCCATGATCCCCTTCCACCACCGTCAATCAGTCACACAGGAGACCTCTCTGGAACAGGATTCTTCCGGAGGGCACCAGCTCGGGGGTCTTGTGGCTCTGGAGCCATCCTTGGAGCCTTTGGCCACTCTGTCAAGTTGCAAGTATCCCAAACCTCTCTCCAATGGCAGAAAAGCCCCTGAGTCTCTTCTCCATTCGCCAATGTCTCCACTTCCGCCCACACTCAGCCCACACCCACGAGTGCAGGACCCAGAGGTCCTAGATGGACCTCTGGATATGCCTGTCTGTCAGGATGGGGCTTCAGGGTTGGGGTTGATTACCAGCGAGACAGCTGTGTATACAGCTCTGCTTAAGCAGAGAGGAAATGGAGCCAGCTGGTGGAGAGGCTTCAGGACTCCCAGGACTAATAAGACTGACTACAGACCCTGTGAACTCCCTGCTGATAAATTAGAGGAAGTGAAGACTGAGACAGCAACAGAGGGAACTCCGCTAAAGAGGTAGGAGAGAGGGTCTCCCTGGTAGCTCACTTGGTAGAGCGTACGCCCCATCTATCAAGGCTCAGTCCTTACCGCAGCGGCCCAGGGTTTTATTCCAATCTGTGGCCCTTTCTTACATGTCTTTTCCTTCTCACTCCCCCCTTTCCTGTCTACAACTGTCCTATCAATTAAAGGCCAAAATGCCCAAAACATTATCTCAAATAAAAGAGGTAAGCGAGAGACATATCAGTGTTTTGCAATATGTTAGGTGCAGGTGGGAGAGAAACAACAGAGAGTAGCTAAGAATAGAGATAATGAGATTGTAAGCATCTGGAAACATTGGATAGCGCTACTTGAGCCAGTCATACAAGACACAAGCATCAAGAAAAAAACTATTACCTTTGTCAGGTGGTACTGGAGCCTCTGTATGCAAGAAAGAAAGAACAAATTAACTCCTACTGCTACAAATTATTTAATTATTTTAATGCATTTGTGTCTTTTTCTCCTTCAGACTATACACACAGACGCATAAGAGATTTAAAATCTCAGAGGATAGGTTGAGGGACCACATCCACACTTTGGGCCTGTTTCAGCAGTCAGGTGTGGAGGCACTGCGGGAGCCTGGGGATGATCCCTATGACTTTAAGGAAGGAGACATTGAGTACACTTTCTCGTCTTCCAAGAGGTTAAAGGCTCAAGGACGAGAACCCAGCAAGAAGGCTAAGGTAGGACAACACAATGCAATAATAGTAACAATCAAAATTTTTATATTAACCACATGACAACTAATATGCATTGTGGCACAACATGCAGCATGTTACACATCATATTTATGTATTTTTTTTGGCTTTAGGGTTA